>OZ024909.1:79336281-79786281 GCA_964017125.1 Flabesymbios commensalis
GCAAAAGTGGTCTAGGCCACTGAAAAAGTGACCACAGCCACTTTAAAAAGTATCTAAACCATTACAAAAGAAATCTTGTACACTAAAGAAATGATTACAACCTCTTTAAAAGTTATCTCAGGCACTACAAAAGTGATCTTGACACCGAAGATGTGATCAGAACCACTTTGAAAGTTACCTCATCTACTACAAAGTGATCTAGGTCGCTGGTAAAGTGATCACAGCCACAATAAATGTCATCTCAGCCACCACAAAGGTGATCACAGCCACAAACAAACTGATCTTGTCCACTAAAGAAGTGATTACAGCCACTTTAAAAATTATCTAAGCCCCTACAGAGTAATCTTAACCACTGAAAAAGTGATCACAGCCACTTTAAGAATTATCTAAGCCACTGCAAAAGTGATCTTGACCAGTAAAAATTAATCATAGACACTTTAAGAGTTATCTCAGCCGCTACAAAAGTGATCTTTCACACTAACAAACTGATGTCAGCCACTAAAAAAGTGATCTCAGTCACTACAAAAGTGATCTTGGACACTAAGGAAGTGATCACAGCCACTCTAAAGGTTATTTCAGCTAATATAACAAACTGATGTCAGTCACTGAAAAAGTGGTCTCAGTCATCACACACCACTGAAGAAGTGATTACAACCAATTTAAAAGTCATCTCAGCCACTAGAAAAGTGATCTTGACCACTGAAGAAGTGATTACAATCACCTTAAAAGATACTACAAAAGCGACCATGGCCCCTAACAATATTGAGGCAGCCCCTAAAAACGTGATCTCGGTCACAACAAAAGTGATATTGACCAGTGAATAACTGATCACAGCCAATTTAAAAGTTATCTCAGACATCACATAGGTGATCGTGGTCACTGTCACAGCCACTTTAAAATCTCATCCACTACAAAAGTGATCTTGGCCACCGAAGAAGATAATAAACAAGATTTTATTGCATTAACCAATCAGCTATTACAAAGTATATCGCTGTCCCAGTAAACACAAAACATTTGTATAAAATGTATATTATATTTTTGTGGGATGAACTTGATCGACATTACTCATTGAGGTGGAAAGTTACTTCATTTTTTATTCAGGAACATAATCATGTTTCGTTTTAGTTTAACTTAAATAAAAAGCAATATGATAATGTAGGCATATACTGTCTCCGTTGTCAGGGGACATAAACACTACGTTAATCTAATCTTTGTTCAATGCTGGACCATCGTCTGCGACACTGTGCCAATATTAAACCAGCATTTAATTTTTGTTTCTTAACATTGAAAGAAAATACAAAGTTTATTAACCTAACATTCAATGTTGGTCTACCCTCTACAAAGCTGGCCCAACTGATGTTTCGTGTTATCCAGGATACATAATCAAAATCTGGCTATAGATAATATTGGTTATTGAGAGCATCCAGTGGACACTTGAGCCAAATACGTCGCTTTTCTGGCGTATGAGTTAACTCGACATGCCAAATTTTGATCACTTTTCTGTCCGACAGTAGTGTACTTCAAGGTCAGATTACAGAAATCCCTCTAACTGCGAGCTTAGCACCACCATCACTTCTCTTACACCAGAGATGCTAAGCTTTAATTTGGTGTATCACATATAACTTTTGTGGCTGGGTAACTCCTTAAATACTGTAGATAGAGACCGCCTGCTGCTGCACTAATAGGCTAAGATGGGGGCTCTTGCGTGATTCCTTTAATCTGGGACGCAGAGGTGGATTAGCCTGATCTAAGTATAACATAAAATGTGCATTTCACATGCTTGTGTTGATGGGTAATTCATATTAATAAATCATTTTAATATTATTACAAATGGATCATTGCTGTATAGACTACATGTCTGTATAAGGTATATTATTATTATTATCTGTGTTAATTGAGTGTAATTAATTGAAATGGTTAATTACATAATTACATATTCACGATAACCTCATATTTACACATTATGTCGTTAATATCAATATTAAATAAACTGATAATGGCACAGTCGTTTTCACTGACCTTCAAAACATGGGTGTAGACACCTTGTTTGTGATGATATCATAATTATTTATGGAGATATAGCTGAAAATGTATATTTCGGTAATGGCGGTACTAATTAGCGATTTTATGATATTTTGACCACTCATATTTTTCTAGACTTTTGATATGTGTTTCTGGGGGGTTTTCCGAAACATATACCGTTAAAAAAATTATGTTGCAATTTTGTCTAGGTTGACCCTTTTTTGGACCTAGAATGACTGGACTATCAGCGGACCGAGCTCAGAGGCGCACAAATCCTTAGCGTGATCATGTGTCATGATCGAGGACAAAGCAGGCTCGTCAACAGGGAGCCGAGCTGCTGAGGAACTAAGGTGGGAAAGCCAATAATATAACATATTTTTTACAGTTCCAAAAGTAGCATTATTATATCCAATGTGACCAACCTGCTCATAATGTCCACTGTCTGGATATTGTACAATATTTAAACGAGCCCTCTTAAATTTGCTGCAGTCTTTCCTGCTGATAATAACAACTGAGTCGTTTGATACAATCAGGAGCAGTAGTTAAGTGATGACATGATGGATTAAACGTCTGATAGAATAAATACGTGGATGTTTTGGATGTTTTTTCAGAACCATTACGCCTGTTATGCAGTGTTTCTTACAGCTGGAGTTATACAATATGAAAATGAATATCCTTTTAGCGAAATGAGATTTTTATCTCTATTGCGATGTTCGCGGAAAGACAATTGTCTGGTCATCTTAAACATGTTAAAAGTCAAGTGTGATCACAATTTTGGCGAAGTTTATTTAACAGGATATATAGTTGATGTTTGACTGCCTTCTGCTTCAAACCTTAAAAGGACATGCCCAGGTTAAAATCATAAAAAATCGGTGATTTTATTTCGGCTTCTTAACATGACAATATGATGTAAACATGTACATAGACTAGAACTGCAAAAGTTTTTAAATTGTTGTGCTGCGCATTCACCAGTTAGACTAGATATAGAGATGAAATTCCGGTATTTCTAATTTTTGACATGGTTGTCAATAATTAGAACTCAGGAATTTCGTCTCTATACTCTAGGCTACTTCGACATGCATTAAATCTAAACTAATCGGATTAGAAAAAACCCTTACTTTGGAAACGATTTTTAAAGAGGGTTTAAAAACGTGTTCGTTGTCCCCTTTTTTAGTCGGTTTAATCACATGCATTCTGATCCCCCCCCCCTTCCAGTACAAACTCTGGAACATCCCTTGCTCTCATATGTGCAGATTTGTCATAAGCCTCTCTGATCGATACATCACGCTAATCCTTCTTACTGCTCCGTTTTCATGTCATTTCATCATCTTGTTGACACGCAGCAGAGCAAGTGAGTAAAGTATACTTAGCAGCTATTGACCATTCGTATTAAGTATTCATCGTATCAATTAAAAGTTTACAATAAAAATAAATATTGTAGTAAATTACACTCTAATAGCTTTATGGTGATGAATTTTTTAATACATTTGATTACATTATATTTTTTACAAAACCAGCGTAAATGTGGCACAAGTCAAGTTATGGTTCTAAAAAGGTATAAGTAAATGTCAAATGTTCTTTATTATGAAGCGGTCAGACTTGGCTATTTCTTAAATTCGGAGTATATTAAAGCTATTATGAGTTGTTGTAAAACAAAAATTTTCAGGAAAATAAAACCTCTAAAACTGTTAGTTGTATTTTTTCGATCACTTAAAGTCTCGCGTCACTAATTACATTAGCACTAGCGCGGTAACTTAGGTAAATAGAACTCGTATATGTAAAATTAGACTATATCTTATATAAATTCAACAGTTTCAACCCTTACAACCATTTTTTTAGGTAAATTAAATTTTCACTCTCTTGAAGACGTGTATCGGTGCCGCGAGCCACAACTTCAAGTTGGTGAAAATTACATGTATTTGTTTAATAATATTAACTTTAAGAAGGTGAACATTTCAATTATATACCCGGTAAATTATTGCTTTAAAAGTTAAAGCTTGAAAACACGGAAATAATTATTGTAAACAAATTGTGTTTTTAATTGATATATACACACAGACAGACGGATATTTTATTGACACGGTAAACAGTCATTTCTCACCTGATTGCCGTAAATAAGATATGTACATACAAAAGGTTACTTTTGTAAAATCGCAGTTTTGTCAAATCATTATTAAAATGAGTATTAAAATACTATTAAAATATTAAAAATATTAAAATATTATTAAACCTTGATTTAAGATCGTACTAAGAGCATTTCCGTGTGTAACACACGTTTGTAAATATACACGATACATAATCATTAAAGATAGATACAAAAAATACATTGCCACGATGTGTAAATACATGTCCAGGTCCCATTTCTTCTTATTTTTTCTTAAAAACATTTTGAATAATAATTTTAAAAAAATGATTATACAAACCACTATATCATTGATGGATTGACTTTATAATTTCAAGAAGCATAGACATTGGCCCTAAGGGTGGCCAATGGGCATTTATATTTTAATTAACCTATTAGATTTGCAATAATTAAGGCCCACAAATCTCCTACCACTACGCGCCCCTCCAGCACGCCCAGCAAACAAGACACGGGGGGGGAGGGTGTGTGATGATTGTCACATTTAGCGTGTGGCCTAGAGGCGCGACCATTGGGGAGCGACAGGTTATCTAGTTACTTGACAAAGGGTCCTTGTTCACCTCTTGACGAGGTCACATGTACACAGCTGTCAATGGTTTTATAAGCTGGTATGTAGCAGATGTTACCATGTGACCTCATCGATGTATCGATATAATCTGTATAGGCCTACGAATCATGTCCACATTATAACACCACAAATCATACACGCTCTTGCATTATTATCTTCTACGCTTCACTGCTCAGTTTGATTTTGCCGTTTCAGATCGATATTCTTACTGCATCTTTAGGCACGGCGAGATGGGCTGAACTCAGCACTCGTCACCACATCAAACCCTTACCCTCGGGCTTCAATGAGCCCATCATTTTCATCAAGTGCGGCTTTTAAAGTACATAATATTTTACATGGCGGCCATCTTGAATTTTGCTGAAACATTTTTAATAATGATGATATTATTTTTCTAAAGTAAAATTTAAGTTTATTGACCATGAAACATAGACGTAGAACTAAATATAATTATACCACGTTGCAAATTTTGTGTTTTAGATTTTTTTTGGTGATTTCGCGTAATGGCGGAAATGAAACGTCATCATTCATAAAAAAAGTTTACATCCACCACAAAAGTGAAAGAGCAGACTTTTATCTTAATTTTAAGCCTACATACAAAAAATTGGCACCGAGTGAAAGATTATCTTAATATCACCCAAATTCCCTCCCCGCTACCATCTCGCCTTCCCAACGATACCGTATTGCACAGGATATAGTTTATGGTAGCACAGCTCACAACTACGTTGACCCTATGCTGGTTCAAAGTTGGTCCAACGTCGCAGACGATGGGCCAGCATTGAACCGACAATCGATCGACGTCTCGTGTTTCCTAGTGATGCATAATCAGGGTTCAAAATTAGACGTGGTCCGAGGCCAAAAAATCGTCCCTTGGATATGAAAGGGTGTATCTGCCACTTTGTGAAAATACAGATACACCCTTTCATATCCAAGGGGACGAAATATTGCGTCGGACCACCAGAACACCGGGTAGCAGTGGTCCGACAGGGCACTAAGTTTTCCGGGTCCAAAATTGTTTAAAATATCAACATTTCTTGGCCTTTTGCCAATCTTGACCTGCAACAATCATTCGCACACAGAGCCATGTGTCAGAAAGTGCAAAGAAATTAGTTGAGGATGTGAGGAATCAGCAGACTTTATTAGGTAATTTTACATTCGGGAAAAAAATTTTAAAAATTCAAATTAGGACGTCTGGATCTTCAGGATATATATTATATATATACTATTATTCGGTGGCGCATCCAGAGGGCTGGTGTCAGGTGGTCCTCATACCCACTCCCCTTTTCGAAACTAAATCGCCTCAACATCGATAGAAAATGCCCAAATATCGGTATTTGACACACTAAATTTACTGGGGTAGTGCATTAAGTAAATGTGTCAAGCTCCTGGAAAACTATAAATTCATTCATTAACCCTTAAAGCGCTGATTTAATTTGTAAAAAACATCGCAACCAAAGGGTCTTTTTCAATTTGAAATCATCATAAATGTCTTAGTTAGCTCTTTCCGATTCATTTGAATACCTGTGTTATGGGTCTACGGTCATTATAAATTGTTGTATTCTTACAGTGCGGGGATCGACTTTAGTCGTCATAATCTGACGTCTATAGACGTCAGGTTCTGAGGACTAATGTCGATCCCCGCGCTGTCAGGGTTAAGGGGTCTTGTCAAGTTTAAAAAATCTAAAAATCCGAGAAAAAATCAGATGGGACAGACGCCACCCCATATTTTTTTTGAAACATGTACACAGACAGACAGACAGATATTTTATTGACAGAAAGAAAGTCAATCCAGACGTATTTGTCATAGAAATAGAGATATGTACATGTATATACAACATTGTCCGAATGTTTTTTTCCAATTGCGCCCCCACCATTTTCAAAATTCTGTATCCGCCCCTGTTATTTTATGTATTTGGATAGTTTCTCTCACTTATAACATAAAGTGTATTCACTATGAGGTAGCAGCTTGCCTGCAGTGAAAGAAAATGTGACCAGTATCTGATCGAATCCGTCCTTAAGTGACTCTTGTACTGTTAGGACCAGACATATACTTCACCTTTGTGTTGCTAGGACCGAAAAGATAGAAGGATAAATCTATTAATGCCGTAATAAATTGTTTATTTTGTGAAGGGAGAGATATCACGGTGCTGGGAGGCGAATTCCATTTTTGTGCTGCTATCCAGCATACAGTGCAATTAGAAAACATTTTATATCTTTTGAATATGCAAATTACAATACGTTTGTTAATATTAAAATTGATATTGAAATTGTATAAAACATAGTAGCATACACATATCAAGCATTAAAACTGCGTTCTGAAGAGCAAAATATGTAAATATGTTTAAATCTGATGGAATATATAAATATATTGAATGTGCTGTACTTTAGGCCTGATCGAAGCCTTGAAAAATACGCAGCAAACTACTTACTTATTTATAAACGCTTTTTAAGAAGATTCAAATATAGTGAGTGAGTGAGTGAGTGAGTGAGTGGGTGAGTGAGTGAGTGAGTGAGTGAGTGAGTGAGTGAGTGAGTGAGTGAGTGAGTGAGTGAGTGAGTGAGTGAGTGTAACCAAAGGGGTTTTTTCAATTTGAAATCATCATGATTGTCTTAGTTGGCTCTTTCCGCTCAATTTGAATACCTATGCTATTGGTATACGGCCATTAGAAATATTTTAAAATAATAAATCTCTAAACTGCTGACAATTCACCTAAGGCAATAAAACAAGTCTGCCAGATTTGGCCTGCCCCCTCAATATCATCAGTTTATGGGCTGATGGGCAGGCAATTATTAACTGGTCTAGCCATGATTTTTTGCAGGATGGGTGGATTAATCCTGATATTTTAGTTAGGAATAATCAAGTGTAAAAACTAAAAACTGATTCGGCCCAAACCACTCTCCGTCGTCCCAGCTTATAGGTATACACAGCCAAAATGCTCAACATATCTACGCTCCACAAATTAAAATAGATTTGCAATTCCCCGTATAATAACGAAGACTGGGTCAAGAGCTCACCCTAAAGCTGTACCAACCGTATTAAGCGCTCTTCCTGTGCCCATATGTAATGTCCGAATAATTTTAATATTTCGAAAATTACATTAGATGTCAGGATCTGACGTCCAGCAGTGCTTATCAGTGTTTCAATATCTAGGATTATTTTATTTTTAACAATTGGCTATACAGGTGCTAATAAAACACAGGATGACTAATGTAGTCGAAATCAGTGCTCTAGGGTAACATCAATATTGCTTTCTGTGTAGTATTAACGGCTCAGCTTGGGTAGCTGACATTTACATCTGTATTGAACATAGATTAAGCCTATCCCAACGGCAAAATACAAAGAAATAGTCAGGTGATCGTTAAATAATAAATAATAACTTGATTATTTGTTCTGTGTGGTGTATTTGCAGGCTCAGTCATCTTGAGGATGTGCTTCCGTAGTCAGCCACGACCCACTTCCTGCTTCCTTGTCATCGTCCTCATGGCAGTGACGGGCATCATTTACATCTTCACTAGAGATCAAGCCACAGAGATGTTAATGCACTTGTCACAGGATCACCTCATTCAATATGGTTTGTACAAATATATACTTTCACAATATAAGACTTATGTAGCGACACCATATCCTGGTCACTGCACCTGGTCACTGCACCAATGTAACGACGTGACACACTTTGTCAAGCTAACGTATTAGCATTTCCGAATGTTACCTGTGGCATGGCGGAACACACCGCTTGTTGATTAACTACTCTGAGTCTAAATATATATAAAATATATATTCAACAAAAACGTTCAATTCAATAGTAAACTAATGTTAGTAGGCCTACTCTTCTCGGTGTGTAATTTTAAGATAATTTTGTTTTTGATCCAGTGTGTAAGATACTGAAGCAGATACCACTAAAGTTCTACAAAAACATGAAACGACTCGTGGGAATTTCGACAAAATCATCTCTTAAGTCAGTGCGGAGGCCTACAATTCTAGTATTCCTAATATTGAAGAAATTTACGTTCCTAAGTGTTTACTCGGAGCGGAGTCACAACAAAACACACAATGTCTTATCAGTCCTGTGTGAGTAGGCCTACATGTCAACAGCCTCTTCTAGCCAGGTGACTGCAATGTAAACAGCCCAGGGCTTCCTGTTTGAGGAAACCTCTTAAATTCTGAAGCACTTATTAGTTAGCATTGTTACACTGATAGGCATACTGTAATCAATAAACTGTAATCAATTTGATTATCTTACTTGCAGATGTTTCCGCCATATCATCTACTTCTAACTCCACCAAGATGTCACATTACACATCACATATCGCCGGGGAGGAACTATCTCAAGTCCCCCTTGGAGAAAAACGAGCTCCAATCCTACGCGATTTGCAGGTCCCCGGAGAAAGACGAGCGCAAGTCCTATATGATCTCTGTGCTAAACACAACATAACCGATATGGAACTTGGCTCTGAGAGTATCTACAGGTACTTAGTGGCGGATGACAGCAAGAAATCTGTATACTGTGCAATATCTAAATGTGCCACTTCTACATGGAAGAATGCTTTGGTTCAGATGCACGGAGGCGATGCCCGAAGTGGTATGGCCATTCACGATCGGGGTTACCTGGAAAAGAAAGGCCTGGTGTTTTTGTTTAAATACAGCAAGGAGGAGGCGGAATATCGCATGAAACATTACTTCAAGTACATTATCGCGAGGCATCCATTTGACCGGCTGGTCTCCGCCTGGAGAAATAAACTTGTGGGGGAGAGCTTTTTCCACAATCAATATGCACCTCGTATTAGGGCAGCATCTCGTCTTAATAGGTCAGAAGAAGCAAAACTGGATCCAGACAGACCCATAGAATTTGCTGAGTTTGTGGATTACATTGCAGAAAATAATCCCTTGTATTTTGACCGTCATTGGTTGAGTATGTATCACCATTGCCACCCGTGTCATTTCCGGTATGATTTCGTGGCTAAGGTGGAGACATTGTCGGCCGATTTACCACATCTTTATAATTCTCTCCATGTTGATAAAGATGTACAGCTCCATATTATGAATGAACACAGCCAAGACTCTCCACATTTCTCATCACATTATGACCCGGTAATGGTATCAACGTATAAAAAACTACGCACACTATATCATGTGGACATGACATTGTTTAACTATACCGATCCTATATTCTCTTAGATTCCGCTGCTTTGTCACCTAAATACATATTTCTGTGGGTCAATCCCACGATGTGTCAGAGGAGTGTACCTCACCATACCGTCATGGCTGTATCACTATATAGGCTAAAATATGAGTGTGTCTAACTTTCAAATATGATTTGATAATACCCCATTTTAGTCATGTCAATGTGATAGTGAACTCTGGCCTGTCTCTGCAAGCATAGATGTTCCCTAGCATTCTGACTTTAGAGATTACATCTCTAAAAACAAAGTTTTAAATGTTGATATTTTCGTGCAGGTATTCTTGAGGTATTTAGGCTACTATTATGTGTAGTTATGAATAAATTGAGCCATCATGATTCGCACATCATTCGGTCATATCCATTCTCCAGTGTTTAGATCTCATAGAAAATTCTATCAAGAGAACAACAACAAAACCTTCTCACAGCAGCTGGTATTCGAAGAAAAAAATCTGTAATGTTTTTCTGTTCATCTGAGGATAGAAAACTCAAATTTGGCGGAGTAGAGGTGCTTTAATATATTTGTCATATATATTTAGATACACAAACATGTTTATAAGCCTACAGCTGCTTACAGTAATGTAATAGGGGTGTTAGAACTAAAGCACAAATGAAATCATGTACTGACGGTTTGCCGCAACTAAGGTGGCGACCATCTGATAGCATGGCTGAGATCGAGTAGACGTCCGAATGTTTAGTCGAGGTCACTCTGGGTTGTCAGTCGTATGGGTGTTTAAATGAATATAATATATAATTGAAAAGCGTGTTGGTAAGCGTTGACCCAGTGTTGGGCCGATGCCTTGTTCTTATCACAAGACGGCAGTGGTGGAGATCAGTCGATGGGCGGGAAAAACGTGAGCCAAGTGCAGATGGTAGATGATTGTATGATTAGTTGGCTTGGATGATGGACCGGCATTTTGCCAACATATGTTCCAATAATAATGCTAGAGAGCTGACAGACGGTATGCAGCCCTTTAGTTTTGGCAAAATACTAGTTTTATGCCTCGCTAGAGGCGTGATTCGTGCTGAGAAAAACTTTGCAGAGCATTGATTCTCTTAGATGCGAATCACAGAAGTTTATTTTCTTGTGTATATCGTCAACGCTGCAGGATGTCCCTCTGTAAATAAACTGTGTATCAAGTATCAAGCTCCATGACTTTTTCTCTGCAAAACATGCCGAAAGCTAACGTGTGTCACCATGACTTTTAACAAGGGGGTCGACATCTCGGTGTGGAGAATGGTTCTCGAGGTCTGTGCTTGATCACAATTATGGTGTCACGTCACAATTCCATGATTTTTCCATGACTTTCCATGACTTTTTTCAGAATTCCATGAACAACCAAATATAACAAGAGTGCTAAAGCTAACGATATCCCCCGCCATTATTTAAAGTAAATAATTACCTCAAAGTCAAAGGCTAAAAATAAGTTGAAAGGTCACAACCCCAAAAGGCAAACTAAACCCCCTGAGGGATGTGTGTATGCAATGTAAAAACAATCCAACAAACGCTTTTCTAGATATTGTTCAGGAACCAAATTTATCATCCGATATCAATTAAGTCAATAATGGCCTCAAGAAAACAATCCAGCAAACGCTTTCCGTGATATCGTCTGGAAACTGAACTTATCATCCGCCACCAATTATAGACGATAATTGTCTCCAAATAAAAGGTGAAAAATTAGGTGAAAGGTCATAACCCCCAAACGGCACATCTACACCCCCTAAGGAATGTGTATGCAATATAAATACAATCTGGCTAACGGTTTCCGAGATATCGTCCGAAAAATGAACTTATCATTCGCCATCAATTAAAGTCAATAATTGCCTCAAAATCAAAGGTCAAAAATTAGGTCAAAGGTCATGACCCCCAAAAGGCACATCTACACCCCCCTCCCCCCTAAGGGATGTGTGTATGTAATATGAAAACACTCCGGCTAACGGTTTTCGAGATATCATCTGGAAACGAAATGCGGACACACGGCTATACATGGTAATGACAATATCCCCGCCCCCACTTTATGGGCAAGGGATAAAAATGTACAGCCTCCACCACCCTAGCGACCCGATCTATAACCACTTTATAAAACATACATGTACCCGGTGGGTGTTGCGGCGGTCGGACGACCCTTCCCCCACACATACGTACCATGTAGCCTAAATTATTTTACAGATAGGGTAGTGTCAGTTTCATTGTGTGGCAGAATTGTATCCAATCAACATATTTTTCTCAAAAGATATGCTAGAGATTTGTGAAAATTCAAAATTCCATGACTTTTCCATGACTTTTTGCAAAATTTTCATTTTCCATGGTTTTCCGTGATTTTCCATGACCGTGTGAACCCTGGCCCAGTTCTTGCTGTAGTGAATGCAACACACATACAAGACCCTGCCCTGATTACATCTGCGGTGAAGCGAGTTGAGCAGACTGGTCATGCCGGTGTAAAATCTGGAAATATATCCCCCTCTCAGATTATACCTGGATAAATTGTGATTGGGTGGTAGTCCTGAACTATGCCTCCGGAGTAGATTACGGCAACTCCCAAATTCTTCCCCGATGCTCCCAGAAACTACCACTCTCTCCCATAATCTTTTAAACATATATATATATGCGACTCCAACAGAATCTATACCTCCCACTCGCAATACCCCCATTTCAAACATCTATATGTGACCCTCCCAGAATCTACCCCCTATCAGAATATACCCCCCCCCCCCCTTTAGAACATCAGGATGTGCGATCCCACGATCTGTGAATAAAGACAGTACGCCACGCTCAACAGTAGGCCTAGCATGTAAGCCCGGTGATGTTAACCTTTTCACTACCATACATGACGGAAATTTCCGTCGTCATTCGTCACTGAACTTAACCAGAAAATGACACAAATTTTCGTCAAATATATACTACATTTATGTATTTTTCGTCATTTGAAGCTGGAAATTGCGTTAGCAATTCCAGCTTCAAATTACGAAAAATAGAACTCGTACACCAGTATATCAGGATCCTGGCATGCACCCCGGCCTGGAAGTCAAAGGGTTAAGCACGAACACATAAAATTTGTTAGCTGGAACATTCGCAGTCTAGGGGATAAGCTCAATTCAAAGGTATTTATTGTCATTAGAAATACAATATGAAAACAATACAATATTATGCTGATAAAATAAAAAATAAAAAATATCGCATCTAATGAGAAAGAGGACAAAACGCTCACTGGCGTATGCGGCGCAAGTGCAGAAGTGCTTGATACAAATAATATAATATATAATACATCAGTAAAAAGCTTAAAAAAACAGTTAACAGACAATGGTGCTAACTGCGATCACAGTGATTATGTCTCTATCACAATAATTGGCCTTCAGGAAAACTTTATTGTTGTGTAGGTCTAAATCTGTTTCGTTGAAATGACACCTAAGGAATCCACCGTTTTTCACTATACAAACGCCGAATATTGGACAAACTTAGAAGATCAGCAGGCAAAATATCAGTGTTAAGGCGAAGTAATTTCAATGGGCGATTTTAATGCCACCTTACCTGAATACAAAATACCAGCCGATCGTTCTGACCACAATGAATTGGATATAAATGAAGAATCTAGAGCTGTCCGGAACTGCAAAAGACAAATGAAGGGAAAGTGGGTCAATATGTAGAAAATGCATAGTACAATGAAAACAGACAAAACACATTTTCGAATAGGGTAAATTCACTTTTAGGAAGATACAGGCCACAAGATACAGACAAAATATCACCAGAATAGTGGCAGCAATATTTCAGTGATCTAGCAAATTTCAATCACCAGATGTCGCTGAAGATGTCGATATTTTTCTTCAAAATTTCAATACAAACAATGACCTATTAATAAATCGTGTATACAGGTCACCCCGGAACAAATACAGAGATACCTGAACACGCTTAACTTGAAGGTGATTTATCACCCCTTATATGGTATGAATAATTATGTCCTTATATGGGGTGATTGGCTATCATGTGACCCACTCAGAGGGTCACATGATAGCCGATCACCCCATATATGGGGGTGATTGGCTATCATGTGACCCTCTGAGAGGGTCACATGATAGCCAACATTCTCCACACATGGATGTCGCTCAGGTCAACCCCGCTCTCTCTCTGTAACCACACGCCATGTTTGGACAAAAACTGCTCATTTTAAGCAGTTTTGTTGATATAACAACTGTGGGCTTATAAACACGCTTAAGTGCCCTGAATATATATGGCAAATATAATACACCACTACTCCGCCACATATGATTTTCGATTTACATAGAAATAGAAAATATTCAATGGATTACTTTTTCTGCCTACGCGCTGCTGTGGGAAGGTCCATGTTTACGTTTTTCTGACAGAATTTACAATCGGCTTCAAAACACTGGCAAATATAAATTACTGAATGACATGCGAATTGTGCTGGTTCAATTTATCCACTACTAAACAGAATAAATAGCCCTTACCTGTAGCAAACTCTAAGATCAAATTGAATATTGAAAAAAGGATAAGTAATGAGTCGAAGTGAGTACCAAAATAGTTCCGTGGTTATAGGAATGGTTATAAAATCACGTGGTAACGCTCACTAACGGCTGATAAATCTGGTCAATCGCCATGCGTGCATACGGCGAAATGAGCGTGTGGTATCAGAGATATAATCTCTGCGGTCAGAATGGATAGCCAATCACCCCATATAAGGAAACACTTGTGCCTCATCTTGTGGCAACTTTATTTGTCACAAAAGTATGCATACTATATAAGGGGTGATAGATCACCTTTAAAAAAAGCCACAGGTCCAGATGGTATTCGAAATGAACTGCCTAATTATGGATGCAAACATTCGGCAACACCCGTTGCAACAATTTTCAATAATATATTTAAAACTGGACATTACCCTGAAACCTGGAAATTGTCATTTATAAAACCCCTTCACAAGAAAGGTGATAAAAATTACCCTGGTTATTATAGGGGAATATCTCTACAGAATTGTATCAGCAAATTATTTGCCAAAAATATTAAATGACGGACTATACGACTATATGGAAGTAAATAACAAATTTTATGAAGCCAGTCAAGTTTTATAAAAAATAGGCAGACAAATGATAATGCTTTTTTCTCGACACGTCATTGAGAGGGAGGGGTAGATTCTGGGAGTGTTGTAAATAGTTGTGAAAAAGGGGGTATATTATTGGAGAGATGAGTAGATTCTGTGAGTGCTGCACATAGATGTTTAAAAGGGGTGGTATATTCTGGGAGGGATGGGTAGATTATGTGGGAGTCGTCAGGATCTCCCCCGGGGTATATTCTAGAATCTACCCCTGGGTAAATTTTGGGAAATCACAGAATCTACCCGGGTATAGTTTGAAGGGGGTATAATCTGATAGCACGACACATGGGCCCAATATTTGATGAATGGTGGGCCAGCTACGCTACCCCAACATTAAAGGGACTGGCCCAGGCTAAAATCATCAAAAATCGGTGATTTTATTTTGGCTTCTTAATATGACCATAATTATGATGTAAACATGTCCATAGACTAGAACTGCAAAAGCTTTTTAATTTTTCTGCTGCGCATTCACCAGTTAGCCTAACTGGTGAATGCGCAGCAGAAAAATTGAAAAAACTTTTGCAGTTCTAGTCTATGGACATGTTTACATCATATGGTTATATTAAAAAAACCAAAAATTAAATCACCGATTTATTGATGATTTTAGCCTGGGCATGTCCCTTAAAAGGATACGATACCATGCCATATGGTCAGACATAGTGAAAGTATCTCACAATAATATTGAGACTCCCCAGTAAACAAAAACATTTGTGTTTTATTGATACAATGTTGGCCCACCATTGTATAAATATTATAGAAATGTTTTGCATTTACTGGGTCATTTTTTAGTCTAAAATAGAAAAAAAGAGCTAATCATATGACGGTCGGTGGATGCTCAAAGGTGGTAGTAATAACATAAAAAGCTTTTTTTGTTCGAAAATAGGTGACTGATTTTGTTTCACGTACATTTTTATCCACAAACATCCATATCCACGTATCATCGAACAAGCTCTTATCCGCAAACACAAGACACTGGATTAATGTTTGACTGAGGATGAGCCGACGTAGCAGACTGCGGGCCAGCATTAGTCCACCATTGGCACAACGCCTCGTATTGGCTGGGAATTAGCTCGTATCTGACCATAAAGGTATAAATTGGATATAGATTGGATTAGCAGCCCACGGTCAATTGACCATGGTAACAGCTGGTCATTGGTCAATCATCTCAAGAATTTGTTATATATTGTCCACTGTATTGTTAACCCTTTGACCGCCAAATTATTCAATCTGGATTTTCACCCACTTGAAATTGTGTCTCGCTGACGCGATCCACAACTTCAAGTGAGTGAAAATCATTCAGATTTAACAATATGGAGGTCAACTGTTTTCAAATATTGCTGATTGATGTCATTTTTTATCTTTAACATGTTTAAAATATGGTACTTAATGTGCTAATAAAAAATGAAAACCCGAATATATGCGACACCGGCGGTTAAAGGGTTGATCCCCCGTTAACCCTTGAAGCCTTAAGCTATCTTATTTAAATAAACACCCACTTGAAGTTGTGTGTCGCTATAGTCCTGGAGCCATATAAAAATGGCCCCGAAATCACCCACCTGGTCCCTATATTCTAATCTATGAATAATTTATGTTATGTATGCGCCCCTGCCCCCCCCCCCCACCATCAGACCCCCGATATTCTAAGTTATGGATGCGCCACTGCCCTCCCCTCCCCCCTGATCATCAGACCCCCTATATTCTAGGTAATTCATGCACTTCTGCGCTCCCACCATCAGACCCCCTATATTTTAAGTTATGGATCCGCCCCTGCCCTCCCACCATCAAACCCCCTATATTCTAAGTTATGGATGCGCCCCTGCCCTCCCCACCATCAGACCTCCTGTATTCTAAATTATGGACGCGCCCAGACCTCCCACCATCAGACCCCCTAGGTTCTAAGTTATGGATGCGGCCCTGCCCTCCCCCCCCCCCCATCAGATCCCCTATATTCCAAATTATGAATGCGCCCTGCCTTCCCACCATCAGACCCCTTATATTCTAAGTTATAGATGCACCACTGCTCTCCACCCCCATCATCAGACCCCCTATATTCTAAGTTATGGATCCGCCCCTGCCCTCCCACCATCAGACCCCTTATATTCTAAGTTGTGGATGCGCCCCTGCCCTCCCACCATCAGACCCCTTATATTCTAAGTTATGGATGCGCCCCTGCCCTTCCACCATCAGACCCCATATATCCTAAGTTATGGATGTGCTCCTGCCCCCGCCCCCACCATCAGACCCCCTATATTTTAAGTTATGGATGCACCCTTGCCCTCCCACCATCAGACCCCCTATTTTCTAAGTTATGGATCCACCCCTGCCCTCCCACTAGACGGGATGCCTGTCTGACACTTCGTTTCCTGACAGGGAGATGGATGTTGTTTATAGACTCCAGAAATTCAAGCAAAATGGCGGCCGTTCATGTACTGCTCATACCAGTTCCATGCGAATTTTCAATTGTTTATAATTTTCTAACGTGACTTTAAAAACTTATTAATAGAAGTGGCGGGCAGACTTTTTTTCAGCGTCACAAATTGATTGTACACCACTAGACAGTCAGATGGGGACGGGCCCATCAATATCGAACAGATCATGCTGTCATAATAAAATGTGCACTGTTTTTGGACTAAGCCGCTGGTCAATAAATCCCGCTATTACTCCCTCACACATGTTACCTGATTACCTCATGGACATGTCATTTGTTCCTCGATACGGACCTCGTGACAGATTAACAAGTAAGTAAATGTGATTTATCTTTGGTAGCATTAAGTATATGAAATACGGATAGTGTGATAGTTATAAATCTCCACTATGGATAGGGCCCTATATCAAACTAATTTAGTTTGCCGTTCCATGGCAAAAGGGCGCATCTCAAAATGTCAAAAAGTAGTAAGTGCATTGCCAAAAGGCAATGCACTTACTACTTTTTGACATTTTGAGATTCATCATTGCTTTATCATCCTCCAAATACACCTTGGAGGATTTCTACAACAAAATTGTACGGTAAGTGAAAATGTTAAAAAGCAGTAAGTGTATTGCCTTTTGGCAATGCACTTACTGCATTTTAACATTTGGAGATACGCCCTTTTGCATTGGAAGGGCAGTTAAAATACAGCAGACGCCCGCAATGCGGTCAAGTATAGGCCAGAATTATGCATAGGATAAAGCTCGAGGAGTTCTACATTATTAGTTGTGGAAAAGGGTCGAGGCCGAAGGCCGCCGAAGGTCGAGGCCGAAGGCCACCGAAGGCCGAAGCTTTTTTCAAAGCTAAGAATGCAGAACTCCGACTTAGAACACATCTGAACATAATGAGGATCCCTCATAATCAACAGCTCGGACACACCTGACTGATTTTAATACTATAGGCCTACCATGATAATTGATCTGTACCTGGTCAACAAAAACGCTCCATTCCCAGCTTATATGGCGGGGGCCCTAGGGTAGTGGTTAGCACCGCTGCCTTCCACGCCAGTTTTCACGGGGCTCGGTTCCCGGTCTCGGCAGTTTGAAAGAAACAAAAAAATGTTTCTTCCCCATCCACGTGTGAAAGTCAGTATTGTGGGGAGCCTCCGTGACCGAGAGGTAGCGTGCTCGGCCTCAGACCGCCAGGGCTCGAATTTCGAATCCTGTGTCTGGAGGACAGTGTCATCTCAATCATCTCATTATCCTCAGGAGGTTCTCCTGGCCCAGTTTAGCATATATGTGCACAAAGGTGGCCTAAAGCCCGATTCATTTCATTTCCCAGCTTAGAACGTATAGTGGTCGGACAAAGAAAATAATGCTGCGTTGTGTTTTAATGGACCGTAATTGCTGGCTGACCGCATTAGTGATAGAATAAGAAATGCCACATGACCTGCTGACCTGCCACATGACCTTCTGACCTGCCACATGACCTGCCACATGACCTGCCACATGACCTGCTGACCTGCCACATGACCTGCCACATGACCCGCCACATGACCTGCTGACCTGCCACATGACCTGTTGACCTGCCACATGACCTGCCGACCTGCCACATGACCTGCTGACCCGCCACATGACCTGCCGCATGACCCGCCACATGACCTTTTGACCCGCCACATGACCTGCCACATGACCCGCCACATGACCTGCTGACCTGCCACATGACCTGTTGACCTGCCACATGACCTGCCGACCTGCCACATGACCTGCTGACCCGCCACATGACCTGCCGCATGACCCGCCACATGACCTTTTGACCCGCCACATGACCTGCCACATGACCCGCCACATGACCTGCTGACCTGCCACATTACCTGTTGACCCGCCACATGACCCGCCGACCTGCCACATTACCTGCTGACCCGCCACATGACCTGCCGACCTGCCACATGACCTGCTGACCCGCCACATGACCTGCCACATGACCCGCCACATGACCTGATGACCTGCCACATGACCTGTTGACCTGCCACATGACCTGTTGACCCGCCACATGACCTGCCACATGACCCGCCACATGACCTGCTGACCTGCCACATGACCTGTTAACCTGCCACATGACCTGCTGACCCGCCACATGACCTGCTGACCTGCCACATGACCTGCTGACTTCCTTTTCGTAAAAACGTGTCTCATAATTAACAGCTGGTGGTATATACTTCATCATGCTCATTTTTATTTTATTTCGATACAAACTTTACATGATTTTGTAAGTGACTACCAATCAAATTATTGATAAAATCTGCATCGTGTTATGAAGTCCATTTCGCATTCATCATTGTAGAGCTAAACGATATGCCTATGGGAATAACTATTATGAATAATTTTATATTAGGTCCACGGTATAAAGATCACATGATTAAATTGTTTAGGTAACTTAACTGGTAAACACATCATAAAATAACAAAGATATACTCAGACCGAAGAATAATTGACTTTAGGACCTGATAGACCAGGAGCCCAGAAGTTTTATTCAAGGGAAAAGGACCAAATTGCTCAATCGCATGAATTGATACAAAAAAGACGAACATCCCTAAAATGGATTGCTGCCGGGTTTCATGTATGACCTTCACCTCCAAATCAGCATTTTATTATGTATTTTTTTGCATTTATTTAAGGATATTGCGCCAAGGCTGAAATTAGTTTTAAATGATCCATTGGCTGAACTCCCTCACTCTTCAAGTATAATTTCCTGTAATTTTTAACTCGCTTACCCCTTGAATAAAAATATTTTACCGCCATTTTTATATCATCTTTCCAGGCTGCTGTCAGAGGGAAGATCACATCTAAAACTGCTGTCATTGGTCCTTCTGGACTCCAGGGGAGCCAATGGATCATATAAAACTAATTATAGCCTGGGCGCAATATCCTTAAATAAATGCAAAAAATTACATAATAAAAATGCTGATTTGGAGGTGAAGGTCATACATGAAACCCGGCAGTAATCCATTTTAGGGATGCTGGGTTTGTTTTGTATCAATTAATGGGATTGAGCACTTTGGCCCTTTTTCCTTGAATAAAATTTCTGGGCTCCCGCTCTATGAATGGTGGAGCCATGCAGTCCACAACTTATCCACTGCCCTGATATGAGGCTTGCCGAAAAAACAAACACTCCGTAGTGTATTTGTCACACCTCGCACCCCTATGCGACACTAATACTTGTAGTAAAATGCAGCGAAGCTTATGTAGGCCTATTACAACCCTGTATTGCTTCAATTGGGCAATAAAAATTGTTTTAAACTGAAATGCAATGTTTACTCAGTCGAAAAAACATTTCACAACGCTTGGTGTATTGGGTATATATGGTCATATATTATCCTTAGTATTATTTGACTGCAAATTAATATGGGTTATTTGTATATTATTACTTTAGAATTCAACAGCTTCTGTGTCAATAACTGAAATTAAAAATTAAACAATTCACTTAACACATAATCATGATATGTGTATATTCGGAAATTATTTTTTCAAATCTCAAATAGTTTAACTGTTCAATACCCAAACATAAATAATATAAACGGGTACTTTTATAGAAATATTTGACTTTAGGACTCAACCCTTACAGTGCAGGGACCGTCTTTATACGTCAGAATCTGACGTCTAGACGTCAGATTCTGACGTATAAAAACAGTCCACTGAAAGAATTAACATATTAATAATGACCGTAGACCCATAACATAGGTATTCAAATGAACCGAAAAGAGCTAACTAAGACATTTATGACGATTTCAAATTTTTAAAAAAGCTTTTATCCCTATGGAAATATTTGAGTTTAGGACTTTAGGACTTTCAGTGCAGGGACCGTCTTTATACGTCAGAATCGATTCTGACGTATAAAGACAGTCCACTGAAAGAATTAACATATTACTAATGACCGTAGACCCATAACATAGGTATTCAAATGAATCGGAAAAAGCTAACTAAGACATTTATGACGATTTCAAATTTAAAAAAAAACTTTCATCTCTATGGAAATATTTGAGTTTAGGACTTTAAGACTTCCAGTGCAGGGACTGTCCTTATACGTCAGAATCTGACGTCTGTAGACGTCAGATTCTGACGTATAAAGACAGTCCACTGAAAGAATTAACATATTACTAATGACCGTAGCCCCATAACATAGGTATTCAAATGAATCGGGAAAAGCTAACTAAGACATTTATGACGATTTCAAATTAAAAAAAAACACTTTAATCCCTATGGTTTATACAATAAATATTTCAGCGCTTTAACCCTTACAGCGCGGGGATCGACTTTAGTCGTCAGAATCTGTCGTCTGTAGACGTCAGATTCTAACGTTTAAAGTCTATCCCTGCACTGTATGAGTAAAAATATTTCTAATGGCCGTAGACACATGACATAGGTATTCAAATGAATCAGACAGAGCTAACAAAGACATTTGTGATGATTATGAATTGGAATAAACCCTTTGGTCTCCATGATCTATACAAAATTAATTCAGCGCTTTAAAGGTCAAGGGTTAATGTGGCACACAAAAGTATAACTATACTCGCCGTCTAATTAACCAGGATCGCATGATTTTCGGCAAATTCTCCGTCAATTCTGAACCGATTTTCTTGAAATTTTGCAAAGGCTATATTTTTATTCAAATCCTAACAGCGGTAAAAATTTCTAAAAAGTATATTTAGTATTTCAAAAGTTAAACCATTTGACATGTAATAAAATTCTAGAATTAGTTTAATGGGTTTATAGCGGGACATCGTAATTTTAATTAATTACATGTCAAATGGTCTAACTTTTGAAATACGATATATAATTTTACGAAATTTTCAGGATATTAGGATTCTGTTGATTGTTACAAAATTTCATGAAAATCGGCTGACAATTGACTGAGAAATCAGCGAAAAACATGCGATCCTGGTTGATCACTTTTAATGTGACTTTGAGTATACATCAGGTGAGCATGAAACATTGATCAATGCTTTCTGAATACTGGGCCAACATCGCAGACACTGACCCAACACTAAACCAACACCGCATGAATGTATCAATTTTCTGGGCAGTGCAGCTCTCACAATGTGACTACAAAAAATATAAAAAGTTCAATTCCGATTTTATTTCCACCTACTTTTTAATAATAAATTATTACAACTCAACTCCAATTCCCTAAAATATAATTCAAGTTCCCATACCAATTCCTTGAATTAGACTTGGATTCCAATTCAATTCCGGAATTGAACCACTGCCTCATCAGTATATGAGGGATTCTATAATTTTAGGCACCAGTGATGATATTTTCCTTGATATATGAGATTGTCTGAATATTGTCAAAAAATCAATCACATGTCAACTTAGCTTTGTTTAATGACATGGCGTTGTCAGCAGAGCTTAATTTCAATTTTAAATGCTTATTTTTATCAATTTAAATTTTTCTTACCGGTATGGAGAGACTAATTTACAGTTATGGAGAGACCAATTTATGTTACGGAGTAATCTCCAAACTTAAATTTCTCAGTGACCCAACTACAAGAGTATACCATATTTAACAAGTAGTTGAACATGGCTATTATAATGCTGATCACTTAATTTAGAAAGAATCACTTTATGACAATCACCCTTAAATAATGAAATAAGAATTACTCTCCGTTACGATTATTGTCGTTATGGAGAGTAATAATAACGAACATTGTCTCTCCATAACGACAATTATTTCTGTTATGGAGTGACAATAAACAAATACTAAATATCGATGCTAACACAGTTTAAAAGACAAAAAAAAAAGTTATTATTTCAACAAGTGTCAGTTGTTGATTAAAATACCAAATTCAAAAAGGTTTATAGCTATTTTTAAATGAGTAAAAGGGTAATTTGTGACTACTTTTTCTCTCCATAACGTTTTTATTTTTGTTATGGAGAGACAGAAAATACCCGTTATGGAGAGACGTTTTTTTTACTAAATCGTGCATAGCATCTATGTATTATGCTATACTATGATTATTTTTGTTTTTTTCAAATGGGGTTGTAGTAGGCTTGGAGGTTGTATGGTGCTTTAATTGCAGTATTTATTTGTAAAAAATCGCGTTATGGAGAGACTTTGAATTAGAATACTCACCCAAAGACTTGCACAAACCTTACATTATTTCTAAACAAAAACACATCTATTATACTTTTTTTCACGATTCACTACATGAAGGTCTCGCGCAACTGTTTTGCACCAGACAAGTGATATTTTGGTCAGAAAAAGTATAGAAATTACCTGAAAACTATAAGCGTTACGGAGAGTCGCTGCAACGTGGGACAGACATAAAAAGTGGTAAAATAATAAAATTATTTTAAAAAACTTGTATATAATCTTATAGATAGTGTTTTGCACTGATATTATATCTGAAAAAAAATAATATATAATACAGGAAGTCTAGAATAAATCGCCTGTTTATGTGGAACTTAGAATGTGGGACAAGGCTTTTTGGCGAAAATTGGCTAAATTTACATAAAATTTCTTTCAAAAAACACATTTATGTTAGAATTTTTTGAGTTGTAATATTGCTATTTTGTAAAATAAAGGTCATTCATTGCATTTATGGAATCAAATTAAATCAAAATATTCAATAATAAATATTACAAGGTGCGGACAGTGCTGGTGCTTAAAATTATAGAATCCCTCATATTGTGACGACAATATCTGGGATTCGGCTGCAGGTCATGGCATGAAATAGCCGTGTCGTCATCTCCGGGGCCGTGGATTGATTTATTAAATTACCCGAAAAATTCAACTTGGCAGTGACTGAGAGCGATCTAGATCGCAAGGTCGGGGGCCCTAGGGTAGTGGTTAGCACCGCTGCCTTTCACGCCAGAGTTCGGGGTTCGGTTCCCGGACTCGGCGGCTTGAAAGAAACAAAAATGTTTCTTCCCCATCCACGTGTGAAAGTCAGTATTGCGGGGAGCCTCCGTGACCGGGAGGTAGCGTGCTCGGCCTCAGACCGCCAGGGCTCGAATTTCGAATCCTGTGTCTGGAGGACAGTGTCATCTCAATCATCTCACCATCCTCAGGAGGTTCTCCTGGCCCAGTTTAGCCTATATGTGCACAAAGGTGGCCTAAAGCCCGATTCATTTCATTTTTTTTCTAGATCGCAAGGTCCGGAAAATGTCCGCTACTTTTTAATGACTGTGTCACCTGTGAGCTGAGCGTGCGGCAGGGAACTGAAATGTTACTGATTCTAAAAAAACTATTTTCGACCTGATTATCCGAGGGGAAGTCTTTGATATGACAGTAAAAGAAATGTCCCACGATTTTGTACGGGGTCAATCTGTGGCTGAAACCTTTTTCAGCCACAGGGCTAGGCATGAATGTCATTCTGCATTGTTTGTCAAATGCTGGGGAGTTTAACCCTTTAGGCCTTACAATGCTGACACATTTTGTATAAACCATGGAGACAAAAGGGTCTTTTTTCAATTTGAAATCATCATAAATGTCTTAGTTAGCTCTTTGTAATTCATTTGAATACCTATGTTATGGGTCTACGACCACTAGAAATATTTCTTTTTTACCAGAGCGCGACGGTTTTAATACGTCAGAATCAGACGTAGGCCTCTATAGTAGTCAGGGTTGAAGCACAGCTGGATGGGATAGGGTCAGCATATGCTCATTGGCTTTCTATACAAGGTCGGTAACTCACTGAAATCGTGGAAGCAGCAATCTCAACATACTAAGCCTATTGTTCACGCCCGCACGCTCAACATAGGGGCTATTCAGCGCCACTATTCTATCGTGTCAACTCAAAAGGTAGTAACTTCTCAATATATTAGTAAGCTGAATACTGCAGTGTATTATTCACGACATGTCTCATTTTGTTGGAAATAGTGCTTCTGTCAGAATCGAGCTCGTAAAATTATTATTATTGCACGTAAATTATGAGATTTCCGTTTTAAAATAATCATCAATAATTTGCTACAAGAACCAGATATGCCATGGTAGCATTTGTTTGGTAGAAAACAAAAGTCTACATATAATAGTCCATTTCTCATTTTAAAATGACGAGGACTTGAAAGTTTCCCAATTTCCCGTGGGTTGAAGTAGGACACGGGACTGAGATTCTACCTGCGGACCTGCGGGGTCAGCTGAAGGTCACCCGAGATCGGCGGTGTGACTCCCTGGGTTGTCATGTGACCTCACCCAAGCTCGGCGGCGCGACCCCTGGGTTGTCATGTGACCACAACAGCGGCGGTTATTTATATGCTTACCTATTGTTTGTAATAATTAGGTAATGACGGAACGTATAATTATACTGAACAAGCTTTATATTATTTTTACGAGCACAGACGTTCAGGGAACCAGATACAGCAGTGATTGTATAGTGTTATATTTATATAAAGGCGCGTATTATACTTGTTCTTATACTGAACACGTGTTTTTATTATTTTCCAGGGTCTCACCTATAGCGACATATTTATTGTTGGTTTATTTAGTTATCATTGTGAGAAAGACATAATTCATATTGTTTTATTTTTACTAACACATTTGTTTAGGTGATCCACCTAGCCGTATATTTATCTTCAACTTGGTTTATTTATGTTGTCATTTAAAAAAAAACACAATTCATTTCTTAGGTTTTAGTTACTGTTATTCTAAACGATAAATTAAATCACTGCTATATAGCTAAATTTAATACTCATAAATATATTATTGTTATTACAGCGGCAATGCTGGTAAAATCCACTGATTCTATAGAGACATATATATTGGTTTAGTTATGTACACGTGTTTTTTTATTTTCCAGGGATCTACCTATAGCGACATATTTATTATTGGTTTATTTAGTTTTCATTGTGAAAAATACACAACTCATAATTTTTTATTTTAACTAACACAGTCGTTTAGGGGATCCACCTAGCGGTATATTTACCTTATAACTTGTTTTATTTATGCTGACATTATTAAAAGACACAATTCACTTTTTTGGTTTTAGTTACTGTTATTCTAAATGATAAAATATAATTTTAGCACTGCTGTTTCGTTCGTTATTTATTCAATTGTATCCTTGGTACTACACTGCCAATGCTGGATAAATACACTGCTAATTTGCCGTAA
Organism: Flabesymbios commensalis; assembly: GCA_964017125.1. Taxonomy (NCBI): domain Eukaryota; kingdom Metazoa; phylum Annelida; class Polychaeta; order Terebellida; family Flabelligeridae; genus Flabesymbios; species Flabesymbios commensalis. The sequence continues at coordinate 79,362,806 of OZ024909.1, forward strand.
TTGCACCAAAGCAATTAAATGCAACGGGAGGCTTCACGCAAACCCTATACCGGCAAACACGTGTGTCGCGGACCTATTGGGCCGTCCGCCGTTACTCGCTAGGTGGTACACCACTTCTCTCCTCTCAAACCAGTTTCAGCCAAGTCTTTTTTCTCTTTCTAAATCAGCATGGTCTCACTGACTAAATATATATTAATTACAAACAAACAAATAAATAATTATCGGAAGGCGCGAGTAGCTTGTTTTTAGGGCTAGCTATGCCAAACAGCAAACAAACATCGTGTCTTGCCCAACTTAACCCCTAAAAAACGTGCATCAAAACCTAAGCTATTCGATTATTGTATTTAATTTAGACATATAAATCATAAAAAAATAATAAAATAAAGAATTTAAATTATTACGAGCTGGCTAACCTATGCTGCATTATAAGACATTATCTGCTTACTTTACAAGTGAACAAATACTACCTATCGCCTTTGCAGAAAGCTTAGATTGTATGAGAAAATTTGGCTGAAAGGGAAAGTGACTAAAAAGTTTCAATAAAATTTATTAAAATATAATTTTACTTTAAAAACATCCGGGTGAAAAACATGCATACTGTATTTAATTTAAGGGGTAAAAACTTAAATCAATACATAAATAACATTATTATATGAACGGGGTAGGCCTATATATTGTATTAGTGGTGCATATACCACAACAATCTTTCAAATGGTGACACAAGCTCTAAAACTTGCATGAACACTCCCCAGGGTCCACTCTTGAAAAACCGTTAGCCACCTAAAAATTTAAGATGGCCGCCATTTTTTAAGATGGCTGCCATCAGCGGTCCACAAAAACTATTTTTTAACATAAAATTTGACTCATTTGACCGATTTCAATGATTTGGGGTTCAAAATATATGTTTTCAACTACGCAGAAGCCGAATGTACTACTTTAAAGCCTTATAAAAGATTATTTGTAGGTGTTGTGGCATTGTTAACGAAAATAATATGCCAAACTAAAAGCTAACATACGGGTTAGCATGGGGTGTAGTAGGCTAGTAGAGGTAGTACTTTTGTTTCAGAGGTCATCCACATCCTCTGGATTGACTCTTGGCACTAGTCCTCGGTGCTCGACCTAACTCTCACTCATCAGACTCAGACTCAGACATATTTATTCGTAGACTTATTTATTCTAAAATTTTCAAAAGAAAACATACAATTTAGGCCTAATATAAAGAAAAAAATGTCGAGAGAACCTGATTATGACACTATGCCACTTTGTATAAACAATAATTATAAAAATATTCATTTAAAAACTCATCACCCAGCTAGCACGAGAGTTTTGTCAACCATGCATATCCCAGCCAACACAAAGACAACAAAGCAATGCTAGCTCCATGTACTTCCACAGTCTACGACGCTGGCTCATCATCAAACCTTATTATCTATTTGGCGTAAGTTTACATGAACTAACATGACTAAGGACACTTGCAAATATTTTTAATTACTCCCTAATGTGATAATTTTTTTGTATGCATTTGTATATATATTTATGTGTTTATGTGTTTTATTGTATACACTATAAATTATTGTTTCCTATAATTTGCAATTTCAAACTGTTTCCGACACTCTCAATCAATTAATCAATACAACTTCTATAGCACATATATCCTCAGCGGACCGAGCTCAGAAGCGCACAAATCCTTGGCATGATCATGTGTCACAATCGAGGCCACAGCAGGTTCGTCAACAGGGAGCCGGGCTACCGACGAGCTAGGGTGGGAAAGCCAGATGCAATATGGGAGATTTAAGTAATTTCCGGAATGTTAAAATTGCTGTGGAATTACGTATGGGCGCAGGCAGGACGTTCTATATATTAAGGCTGCACCAGATATACACTCCCTACAGTGCAAAGTGTAACGTCCTTCTAGTTTTGCAACAACATACACAGTGTTCTGTTTAGTCCAGATATAGAGAAAGCTCTTGATCTAGTAGTCTGGGTTTCTATACGAGAAAAACAAAACTATTTTAATTTGTGGAGCATAGATATTTTGAGAATTTCGGCCTAACAAGTAAGTCAGCCAGATATCGCCCCCCCCCCCCCCTTGGAGTCAGAAGGTGCTAAACTGCCACTTTACAAAGTGGTCGTTTTGTACCTTCTAACTCCAAGGTGACGATATGCAGGTTGGCTGTTTGTGATTCGGAAAGTTATTGTGCATATTTTAAAATAAATGCGAAACTTGAGAGCAAGCAAATGTAATTGTTTTAAAATAGGAACGGAACGACTAACACGTGGTTACCACTCGACCAAGGCAGTTCTGAACGCGTTCTAATCTGTAATCTTTTAGTAAAAACATTACTGTTACCTGTCCCTTAAATGTAACTAAGGGCCTTTGCAATTATATCTCATGTCTTCCGTTTTTACTTTTTTTACATGAAAATATTTTTTATTGTCAATGTTAAAATTACTTGCTCCTTCAGCCGGATATTTTATCAAGCAATGTATACCAATGTGTTATTGATTTCTGTCATTAGACATATTAATCTATCGTCTAATGGCGCCTTATAATCATCATTAACTTGTCCCTTCAGCCGTTTTTTTTTCATTCGTTCAGTTTTGTTTCAACTAAGAGTTTTTGATAGTGTATCTAACTACTTCTTTTTTTGTTGTTATTGACGCTTTTATAATTTCTTTACCCCTTCAGCCATATTTTCAGTTGCAATCTATACCTATTTCAGTACCTCTGCAACTTTTAAAAACTGTATTTGCTATTTCTCATAATTGTATATGAAATATTTTATTTCATCTGATGACTTTCGTTTCATTCTATTGTAACATGAAAAATATGTTATTGATAGTGTTAAATTAGCTTACCTCTTCAGCCATATTTTTTCATGCCATCTATACCCACTTCATAATAATTGAAATTCTTCACTTTGATTTTAGATGATATATATCTTGTCAAATGAAATATAATAATTACAGAAGTTTTTATGTCGTTTTTTTTAGAGTAGAACTATCTTTTAATGACGCTTGAACTTGCTTCTTCAAACGTTTATGCTCATTTAAGTCCTCTTGTAATTTTTATTTCCTATTTCACACAATTTTACGTAGACTAAGGACATTCGCAATAATAGTTCATTTTTTCTGGTTTGTGCTGTTTTAATATGAACAAATTATTTTTTAGAATTTTAAATTTCCTTTATTATAGTGCCTCTGTAATTTTGTTTCTCAGTTGACGTAATTTTATATGAACTAAAGGCATTTGCAATTATATCTAATTACTTATATTATCATGATTATAGTCTGAAAAAAACTTTTATTGGTGATTTTAAATTGTATTGTCCCTTTTCTCATGTAATCTAGACACAATTTAGTGCTTCTGTAATTGTAATTCTCATTTCTATGTGCAATTATCTAATAACTTCTGTTTTTGCTGTTTTTAAATGCCTTTTCTTTTGGATTTAATTTTCCCTGTCCCTTCCGCCGTCTTTTGCATGCAATTTATACCCATATCAGTGCCTCTTTAATTTAAAAATCTTATTTCCACTTTGATGTAATTTAACATGAACTAATTCAAATTGTATCTAATTACTTCTGTTTTTGCTGTCTTAGCATGAAAAATAATTTTCATTGACGATTATAAATTTCCTTGGCTCTTCAGTCGTATACAATCTATACCCATTTCAGATTATCGTATTTATATTTTACATAATTTATAGGAAATAAGGGCTTTTGCAATTATATCTAATGACTTTTAATTAAATCTAATGGCTTCTAATAACCTCTGATTATTAACTTGCCCCTTTAGCCGCTCATTTCTCATTCGTTAAGTTTCTCTGACATAATTCAATTTTATATTTTAGATAATTTCAATGAACAAGGGGTCTTTCCAATTATATTAAAATAGCTTCGTTTTTGTTGTTTTTAACACGCAAATCGCTTTTATTGAGAATTTAAAATGCCCTTTCCCCTACAACCGTATTTTATCATGTAATCTACGCTTATTGTAGTGATTCTGTAAGTTTACATGAAGCAAGTGGCATTGCAATTATATGTATGTGTAATTACTTTGGTTTTATAGCTTTATGAAAGATTTAACTCCCATTGCCCCTTCAGCCGTACCTTCTCATGCAATTTATAACAATTTTAGTACCTCTTTAACTTGTAAATCTTATATCACATTCAACGTATTTTTTACATGGACTAGGGGCCTTTACAATTATATCAGATCAGATTAAGATTCAGATTTTGCTGCTTTAGCATGCAAATCCATTCTGTTGACGCTTTGATATTTCCTTGTCCCTCCAGCCATATTATCCGGTGTAATTTATACCCATTTCAGTGCCTCTGTAATTTGTATATTTTATTTCCTACTTTTCTATAATTTTATATGAAATAGGAGCATTTGCAATTTTATCTAATTACCTGCGTTTTATTATATTTTTAAAATGAAAACTGATTTTATTGACACTTTTAATTTCCCTTTCCCCGTAAGCCGTATTTCGACTTGCAAAATCCTCCTACTACATAATAATTTAATGTCTGTATTTTATTGATACCTCAATTACACAGGTTTTCATGTTTTTTTTAACGAAAACTTTATTTCAATGATGCCTGATAACTATCTTGCCCTTCAGTCGTTTCTTTCCCATTCGTTCTGTTCTTCTGGTAACTTTTATTGAAATTCTTACAAAATGTTACGCGAACTTCACAATTATATCTAATTACTTGCTGTTTTGAATCCGAAAATGGCTTTAATTTAATATTTAAATTCCCTTTCCCCACCAGCCATATTTTCTCATACAATCAATACCCGTTTCAGTTTTTATGTAATTTTTAAACTTTATTTCCCATTTGACATAAATTTACGTAAACTAACGGCCTTTTACATTTCCTTGCCCTTTCAGCTGGATTTTCTGATGCAATCTATGCCAATTTCAGTGTCTTTTCAATTTTTACTTGTATTTCATAGTTTTCATAATTTTATATGCAAAAAAAACATTTGCAATTATATCTAATTTCTTTCAATTTATTATATTTTGTCCATAAGTTTTGCTTCCTGTTTCTTTTATTAAAAGGTATTTTAATGACACCTAATAGTTAACTTGTCTCTTTAGCCGTTTATTTCTGAATTCATCGGTTACTCTGGTAATTTTAATTTTGTTTGTTATTTTTACATGAACTAAGGGCCTATAAAACAATCTCATTATTTTAGTTTTTTCGTCTTTTTAGCATGAAAATAGCTGTTATTGACTATTTAAATTCATTTGCCCCGTAAGCCGTATTTATCATGCAACATATACCCATTGTAATTACTTACTGACGATTTTAATTTCCTTTGCCCCTTCAGCCGTATTTTCCTATGTAATCATATTCGATTCAACTTCACTATAATTTTAGTTTATTTACTATTAATTTTACATGAAATAGGGGTCACTGCAAATATATATAATTACTTTCAGTTTTAGTATGAAAAAAGCTGTTACTTACAATGTTAAATTCCCTTGCCCCTTTAGCCGTATTTTGAACTATAATCTTCACCTGTTTCGTATTTATTAAAAATTATATTGATTTTTTACATCAGATTCAAATTAAATGGAATAATTACATACGTTTTTCTGCCTGTTTTTTTTTGTTTTAATGACGCCTAATAATAAACGTGCCCCTTCAGCCGTTTCTGTCTCATTCGGTAATTGTTATTTTATTAACTATTTTCATATTTTTACATCAACTGCGGGTATGTGATTAAGTTAGTTTTTTTCTGTATTTATCAGTTATAGACAATTTAAAATTCCCTTACCCCCTCAGCGGTATTCTGTCATGCAATCTATACCCATTTCACGATAACTTTTCTCATATTTTACACAAATTTACATGGGATATAGTATATCTAATTACTTTTGTTTTTAGAACGAAAATCTTTTATGATAGTATTTTATTATGGCTGTTATTGACCATTCAAATCCCCTTGACCCGTAAACCGTATTTATCATGCAATCTATATCCATTGTATTTATTTACTGACGATTTTAATTTCCTTTGCCCCTACAGCTGTATTTTTCAATGTAATCATTTCCGATTCAATTCCACTATAATTTTAATTTATTTGCTATTTTACATAATTTTACATGAAATAGGGGTCACAGTAATTATATATAGTTACTTCTTTTTTTAGTATGAAAAAAACTGTTACTTACAATGTTAAATTCTCTTGCCCCTTCAGCCGTATTTTGTCATGTAATCTGTACTTGTTTTGTATTTATTAAAAATTATATTGATTTTTTACATCAGATTATAATTAAATGGAATAATTACATACGTTTTTTTCTGCCTGTTTTTTTGTTTTAATGATGCCTAATGGCTTATTCTGTGACCGCAGTGACGTCACTCGGTGAAAACAAGGTTATATAAGACTCCCTCCCCCATACTTTATTGTATTAGCCAGCTCGGTGAAAACAAAGGAGGTCGAGGTCATTGAGTTTCAGAGAATGTGTGACTCAGTGAGTGAATATTGCATCACGTCGCTTTCTGTACAAGAAGGAAGCCCGGTGCCGGTGTAACTGTTTCAGCGTACCGTTCTTTCAGCATACCGAGGGTACGTTGTTCCAGCTTACCGGGGGGTACGTTGTTCCAGCTTACCGGGGGGTACGTTGAAACTAGTTTCAACATACCCCCCCCCCCCCGGTACGTTGAAACTAGAAAAAGGCCAGTTTCAAGTTACCTCCCCTAGTTCAGATTACCCCCGGGGGTACGTTGAAACTAGTTTCAGCGTACCAGGGGGTACGTTGAAACTAGGTACCGGAAATAGCGTACCAGGGGGGGGGGGGTACGTTAAGACTAGTTTCAAAGTACCCCCCGGTATTTTGAAACTATAAAGTCCACTTTGAATCCCCCCTCCCCAATTTAGGCATATATGGCCTATACACCAATTTTTTTCTGACTTGTTAAGTACCGTTACACCTATATTAATAATAATAATATATTTATTTCGTACTCGGGGTACATGTACATGCAATAGAACAATAACATTTAAAGTGTAATTATGTGAATATATAGAAAAATCACTCGGTGCACAGAAGATCGATCCCAGATATTATGTCCTCTCGTGGTATGTTACCTAAATGTACATTGTTTCTTAGTGTCAATAATTGATTAATACAGGCTGATACAGCGACAACATCATCAGCAGGCATGTCAATTTGTAATGAATGTCTGGACGTAGGTACATTATGGCGTGATATATTATACAGAAAAGATATATGGCTGACACTATTTGAAACGGCGGAGCTGCTGCCTTGCATTGTAAGATTATGACATATTTTTATTATTTCATTTTCAGTCTGAGCATTCTTATTTACAAAATTTACAAAACGTTTATGGAGTTGAACATGTATGGGTTTAACATCCCACAATACAGGTAATATAATTTTATGAGTTTTATTAGGTAGTCCATCAATGCGCCTGAGACATTTCCTCCACGCGATATAAAATGCCTCAGGAGCATTGGTGGAGTAGTCCCAAAGTTGGGAGCCGTACACTGCCATACAAAATGAATTAAAAAGTTTTCTTTTAACATTACCTTTGATAAAACCAAAGCTTGATAACAACTGATTCGTTCTCATATACAAATCATCAGTTGAGCGTTTTATACGTGAATTCATTATGTTAGGTCCTATAATATTTCCTAGGTGACATTCTATACTAGTATTCGTTAATGTTTTTCCATCGAAACATATTTGTAACTTTTCAGATTTAGATGAACTGCAGGGAAAATGTATAAATTTATTTTTATCAGCATTGAAAATCAAATCAAAAGTTTTTGTAAACTCGGAGCATATTTTCAGCATCAGCGACATAGCGTGTTTAGTGGGGGCCAACAAAACAACGTCATCGGCATAGGCTAGAGCACCTGTAAAAATGTTTCCTATGTGGCATCCAATTCCTGACTTTTTAAGCTTAAGTAGTAGCTCATCTAAGTATATTCCAAATAGTATTGGAGATAATACACCTCCCTGTTTAACACCATTAGATATATTAAAAGTTTCAGAATGACAATGATGCCATTTCGTACGGATACGCTGATTCAAATAGGATTTCAGAATAAATTTAGTGTATTTAGGGCACACACCTTTTTTCATCAGTATTTTAAAGAGATTAATATGGTTAACTCTATCAAAGGCTTTACTTGCATCTAAGAGAACTACATAAACGTCTGATTGTTTTTTGTTATAGTGATTAATAATTTCTTCACAAACATATGTACATTGAGAGGTAGAATGGTCCGCCTTGAAACCAAATTGCATATCCGTAGTTTTGAATTGATCTCCGTTGGTGTTCAAAATAATCCAATCAAAAATCTTACCCAGTATACTACTTAATGCTATTCCTCTATAATTAGTTGATGTCGTTAATGATTTTCGCTTATTCTTAGGTATAGATATAATGGTAGAAATAGAAAACTGTTTTGGAGAGTGACCATGTTTAAGCATTGATGTGAATAAATCTGCGATAAGCTCATATAATAAATAGGGAGCCGATTTAAAGTGATCAGTGTATAGCCCCGTGTTCCCGTCGTGCTTGTGTCTTTTGAGTTTTTTGATGGCCTTGATTACTTGCTGAGTGTTGACCATCTGACATTTATTAATTAAGTCGCCACGATTTGCTGAGTACAAATTAAAACCACATGCGCAATCTTTAGTCAACGTCCAATCAAGGTCAAGCCCTTTTAGCGTGTCGGGCCGAGACGCTGAGTTTCGCTGCCGCTACGCTACCAGTATCGCCGACACGCTGCCGATACGCTGGATAAAGAGCGACACGCTGCCGATACTCTGGAAATAATCCTTCTTTTCTTAATCCATTTGAAAATTATGAGGCTGCCGTGTCCCAGCAAACACGAGGCGCTGACGCAATGCTTGCCTGATGATGCGCCGACTTCGCAGAGAGCCGGCCAGCATTAGGCCTAACACATCATTTGTGCAGCGACTCCTGTATGTTGGTTAAGCAGTAGCCGTGACGTCCTCATTGAGGCCGTGGATTGCTGTATTTTTTCACCCGAAAAAATCAACGTTTTTTCAACATGGCGGTGACTGAGAGCGATCTCGACCCCAAACCACAAATAATGTCCATAATGTTTTATTAACTGTGCGAAAAATAAACCCAGCATGCGATCTCGTTGCTAAAATGCTACTGATTCTATAAAACATTATTTTCGACCTGATTATTCAAGGCTAAATCTTAGTTATGACCGTCCAAAGAAATGTCCCACGATTTTGCACGGGGTCAATCTGTGGCTGAAACCTTCAGTCACGCTGGGGCTGTTTAGCAGTGCTGAATACCGCGACCGCCATTGGCGGATTGCCAAATTTCAGATGCGACATAGGCTCATACCTGGGTTGCAGCGGAGCTGGCATAATATCATCTACGATGCTTTGCCTATTAGGGTTTATATATTGTGTGAACTATTTGCACCATAATAAAATTTATCTACCACCTCCTCTATATGATACAACCTAGACCTAGAAATAATTTAGACAGTGTATCTCTAATACTGATATGGAGATGTGTAAAAATATACATGTAGGCATACATGTAGGCCCCTATTACTAGCTTTAAATGCTATAGAATGTATAAGTATAACGAAAGTTGCATGTACACACAAGTTATTGCCGTGTATCTGGCGATTATGGATTTCTAATTAATAGCGGCTGTGCCGTGGCTTGTCAGCAAAGTAAGTCTATAAAAAAACATTGAATCTATATATAGATGAGACAGATGTCAAGCTTTTTCAAGTGTGGCTTTTTCCTTTATTTAATCACTGTTGCCACCGAGTGACGCGATCAACAGCAAAACATCACAGGTTGATGTGAAATCCCAGATTTTTCATGGTTTATTTATATTTTACCAAAAAAATGAAGGAATTTTCAAGTCCCATATTTCATTTTTTCCTATTCACGGACTTTCCCCGTTTTCAAGGACCCGTGGGAGCCATGTATCAAAGTGGATGGAAATGCTTTAGGATGCATCTCAGAGGAGCTAGTATCTACAAATTTTCAGGGGGCCTAGGCGGCCCCCTGACCCCTCGCCGATTTTTAAAGTCTCCGCTGGGGCCTCGACCGATACGCTGACATTTCAGGCTGGTTAGAACCCTGTTAATGTGCTAATAAAAATTAAGAAATTAATATAATCGGGACTGGCGGTTAAAGGGTTAACGTTACAGTTTTTGAAATGTGCGCTCTATTTTGTATGCGCCGGCAATTTGGTTTGATGTCATAAATGACTGGTGTTGTGCATGCTGTAAGCATGCGGGCAATAGAGGCCCATATGCGGGTATTTGTAATTTGATTACTGCAAATAATTATATAAGCCTACGAAAATAGCCAATTTTATTGACACTAATCTTCAAAAAAGGCCCAGAAACATGGCCAGCGTTACCAGTGGTTACATCAGAAATAGATAAATCAATAGATAAAAACAACAATGATAAAACCAGCGCGAGACTATTTTTTCGTTAGTTGCCCTAGAGTTCATAATTTTATAGGGAGATTAAAGTGTGTCAATACCTCACACAAACACTTTTTTGTCAGTCGCCATAGAGATCAAAGGGTTAAAATAGAGTTTAAAATGTTTCAAGACCTCGTGCTAGCGATTGTTCTCGTTAGTTACCATGGACATGATAAAGGCTTATATATGCTAACATTTTTTTATCACTTGCCCTGGAAATCAAAGGGTCATAATTATGGCGATTAAAGTGTCTCTAAAATCTGTCCCACCGCCATGCGATGAAAAAATGAAACATGATAACTGTTATCATTGAAAGTTTACCAGTAAAATTGAAGAGGGTAATTTGAAACTGGAGGGGGTAACTTGAAACTAGTTTCAGATTACCACCGGGGTAACCTGAACATGGGGGTGATCTGAAACTGTTCCACCGGGACTATGCCTTACTCTTATTTCGAATGACTTCAAGGGTTTTTTATAGTACACAGTACCATAGGCAGCACTGTACACTACAGGCCTTTGAATAGTTTGGAGCACTGTATTATGCACAACCACGATGATAAATATCCGGCCCGACCGGGATTCGAGCCTGGTACCTACGTACAGGTTACAAGCCCCAGTCGATACGAATGAGCCATCGAGGCCGGTCCCCATGGATTATACATAAATTGAACCATATAGTCATGTTTCATGGAACCCCCCACGGAAGATTTAAAGGTCAAATTATATCCACTCACTTACAATAATTTCTTGCTAACCATAACTGGGCTCTTTCAGAATTTTAGTATGTAATATGTATGTAGAATTGATAAAATATGCAGGTTACTAAATATAACGAATTACATACGTTTTCAAATATAATTTTTAAATTTAAAAAAGTCGATTGTTATTGCTCTTTATATAAATATCTTTAATAGTAACGGAAAAATTGTATTTTTGTGTAATAAGACCGTAAAATGGTCAATTCTCGTTATAACGGCTGACTTATATATAACCTAGTGACTACTACATGTATAGGACCGGCCCTCAACATGTTAAGGGCCGATACGGCGGAAGGTCCGCGACACACGTGATTGATCACACTTTTATCAAGTTCCCTTAGACGTCAGATTGTGACGACTAAAGTCGATCCACGCGCTGTAAGGGTTAATTTATTTTATTAGTCGATCAAATCACTTTTAACGGGAATATAACGGGCGTTTATGAACATCGCGATTCGAAAATGTGTGGTCTCAAATTAAACAAATATTAGTATAGTAATTTTCACCCGCTTGAACTTGTGGGCCGCGGTAGTGAGACACAACTTTAAAGGTGATCTATCACCATTTATATGGTATGAATAAATTTGTGACAAATAAATTAAAGTTGCCACAAGATGGGGCACAAGTGTTTCCTTATATGGGGTGATTGGCTATCATGTGACCCTCCAAGAGGGTCACATGAAAGCCGATCACTCCCATATATGGGGTGATTGACTATCATGGGACCTTCTGAGAGGGTCACATGATAGCCAATCACCCCATATAAGGACATAATTATTCATACCATATAAGGGGCTCACCTTTAAGTGGGAGAAAGTTCAAGGGTTACACCTAATGTTAACGATCAATGAAATCTGGGTTTAACGGGTTCGAGTCTTTTAATAAGCACGCAGTGCCATTATTTATTAATATCTGATGTGGACGTCTGGACGATCGCCAATGAAAACTAGGGTTATAGGGTTCAAGTCTATTATTAAACACGTCTTTACATTATTTATTAAAGGTGACATGGAGATCAGTAAAAGATGGATTTAAAGGGTTCGAGTCCTTTATCACACACTATTGACATTATTTCTTAACCCTTTAACCGCCAAATTAGTCAATTGGAATTTTCACCCACTTGAAGTTGTGTCTCGCAACTTCAAGTGAGTGAAAATTATTCAGATTTCACAAAATAGAGATCAACTCTTTTTAAATCTTGCTGGTTGATGTCACGTTTTATCTTTAACATATTTAAAATGTGGTAGTTAATGTGCTAATAAAAATTGAAAACCCGAATATATGCGGCACCGGCGGTTAAAGGGTTAAAGCTGACATTCAGATCAGTAACAGCTCAGCAAACACGATACGTTGGCCCAATGATGGCCTTATGTTGGGTCAGCGTCGAAGACAGTGGACTACGATATAAAGCCAAGATTTCACTTAATTTTACTGTGTATATAGTATAATTTAATCTGTGTATATTTTGTATATAACTTTATATGTATATACTGTATATATGGTAGTATTCGCGAATTTAAGAATCTCGCGAAAATTGTTATTACAAAAGCGCTACCTATCATCGAAATCAATAATTCGCGAATTTTGGACCTCGCAAAAAGTTTCAAAATCCCCAGCTTGCTGGTGTTTTTATAGAGATTTTTTATAGAGAGGGGACGTGGCGCCTAGCCGTGTCGTCCTCTCCGAGGCTGCGGATTGATGTATTTGCTTTACCCGAAAAATTCACCATGGCGGTGACTGAGAGCGATCTCGACTCCAAGGTCCGAAAAATGCCCATAACTTTTGAATGACTGTGCGACCTCTGAAATTTTTGATAGATAGATATGACAGTCCAAATAAATGTCCCACAATTTTGTACGTTGTCAATCTGTGGCTGAAACCTGTTTCACTGGGGCTACGTGGCGCCTTGATAGAGCTCTTGACTGGATCTCATGCAGGCGTCCTGTGTTTGAACTCCGCTGATCCTCCTGAAGTCTTTCAGAGAAATATCATTGTTACTCCCCTTTCAATGGGACTAGGCGATCACGTTAATGGCGGCCTCGTCGAGGAAAGTGTATCGACGGTAATTTCACGCAGGACCACGCGCTGCGCGCCCCTCATTCACTCACATATTCTTTATAAACCTGTTCCAGCTTGACCAATCTAGTATATTAAAATAATGCATAGTAACAGTTCACCACTTTGACGTGAAGCTAGGATTCCTTACACGCGGTATGCGGCATGCGTTAAGCGTTATGCGGAAAAATCGCTATAACACATTACAGTAGGTATTTTTCTTACATACGGTATCGCTGTGCGTTATGCGGCATGCTGTATGCGGCATGCGGTATGCGGCAAATCGAATCCCTCCATGTAGCGATCGATGCGGCATCCGAATGCAGAATCGGACGGGGAAATCCACTAATGACGTCAATTAACTATGACATTCCAGAAAATCCCCTTCACTTTGTTATTTGTAAAAACTCAGGTCTGAAGGGGGGCTCAGAACTGAGAGAGTATTTAAAGTTGGTTGGTTGGTGGTTAGTTGGTTGGTTGGTTTGTTGATTGTTTGGCTGGTTGGTTTGTTGGCTGGTTGGTGGGTTGGCTGGTTTGTTGGTTTGTTGTTTTTTGGATGGTTGGTTGGTTGATTGGATAGTTAGTTGTTTGGTTGGTTGGTTGGTTGGTTGGTTGGTTGGTTGGTTGGTTGGTTGGTTGGTTGGTTGGTTGGTTGGTAGGTTGGCTGGTTTTGTGGTCAGGGTGAGAGTTAGGGTCCATGGTTTGGGACGGGTAAGGGTTCCAGTACCTGGTTCCCCATAAAACCCGGTATCGACCTGTCAACTGTACTCTCATCATACCCTAAAGGGTCTGACTTTCGTCACCCCTTCAAGGACATGCCCTTCTATGTTTCCAACCTAGTGCACTGACCGAGGAGAAGTATAGCCTGATTTATAAAAAAGGAAAACAATCATATTAATTGATATAAATTATACCTCATCTAATGCATTTATTAATGTAGTCAGATCCTGACTTGAGTCGGATCCGGTATTAATTGGCTGGTTGGTTAGCTGGTTGGATGGATAGTTGGTCGGTTATTTGGTTGGTTGGATTTATGGTTAGCTGGTTGGTTTGCTGGATATTTGGTTGGTTGGTTGGTTGGTTGGTTGGTTGGTTGGTTGGTTGGTTGGTTGATTGGTTGGTTGGTTGGTTGGTTGGTTGGTTGGTTGGTTGGTTGGTTGGTTGGTTGGTTAGTTGGTTGGTTGGCTTGTTGATTGGTTATTTGGTTGGTTATTTGGTTGTTTGGCTGGCTGACTAGATGGTTGGTTAGTTGGTTGGTTGGATGGTTGACTGGCTGATTGGTTGAATATTTGGTTATTTTGACGAAGGCTCAGCTGAAAAAGAACGAAAAAATCGTCGCATTCCGCATTAAAGGGATCACACATGCCGCATACCGTACCGCATAACGCATGCCGCATACCGCATAACGCATACCGCATGTAAGGAATCCTAGCTTAATTGAGTAGGATACTGTCGAGATATGCATGTACCATGTGTATATACTGCTAACGTCTATGCAATTGTATCCATGTTAAAGATAGGCCCTATGTATCATAAGCTGAAAAAAAAAATATTCAAACATAAATAGATAGATGGATATTTATTGACGACGGGAAGTCTGAGTCTTAGTCCAGTTGCTGCTCTTATATGTTCAATGGGGACCTAAAAAATATGAGAAGTGTAAGATGTTTCGACTAATTCATATTATTATGATGGCACTGAACAAATTTAGGTTTGTTGCCCAAGTGGCAACTTTTGGCAACTTTTTTTATTGGCATAATTAAAAAAATTAGCATAATCGGCTTAATGTGCATTATGATCCAATGTAAAATGTTACTTTTAAACCAGTGGCTGTAGGAAAAAATGGCCAATATCAAACTGGTGTTCAGGTCAGATAAAAAAACATCGCTTTTGATCTTATCTTTATCCTCTGCCTGGCTGATAAAAGTTTTCCTTTCGTCCATCCGTCCGTCCGGTCGTCCGTCCGTCCGTCGTGCCGTTCATTCATCACTAGCCTTGGCTAATCGATATATTATTAACTGTTCCAGCTACAGTGTTCACATTTGTATATGGCGAGGGGAATATCTCGAACATGGGTGACCTTGACCTATTTTTGCAGATCGTATAGGTCAAATGTCACGCTTGCCTTATTTCCGATCGATATATAAAGCACCGTTCTAAAAAACCGTTCGAGTTACAGTGTCTCAGTCTGCACCACTGGTGTATCTGGTGAATATCGCGGTCAAGTTGAGATATAGGCGACTTTTACATATTTTTATGGCAATGGGTGACGACTAAAGGTCAAGGTCAATGCTATGTAATTTTATCAAATTGATATTTAAACAACAAATGGGAGAGTTTGCTGTATTGTGGTCCTGTTGGTCCAGTGTTTCAGGGCTTCATGATTGACTTATTATTTTAGTTATAGGTCATGATTAAGCACAATATGTCAAGGTCGTCAGCCATCACGTAATGTAACTGTATGTATAGTTGATACAGGCACACAAAACGAGTTACTTTTTTAATTGTGTATGAGGCTTTGTTTGCACATTTTCTCATCATTGGGCAGCAGCGAAACATTCAACTCCTCTCAGTCTTTCAGTACGAACTCCCCCCCCCCCCCCTGTACAACATTCTGAGGTCGCTGAATTTTGATATCTGATGGGCGGGGGCCCTGGGGTAGTGGTTAACACCGCTGGTTTTCACGCTAGAGTTCGGGGTTCGTTTCTCGGTCTCGGCGTTTTGAATGAAACAAAGATGTTTCTTCCCCATCCACTTGTGAAACTCAGTATTGTGGGGAGCCTCTGTGACCGAGAGGAAGCGTGCTCGGCCTCAGACCTCCAGGGTTTGAATTTCGAATCCTGTGTCTGGAGGGCAGTGTTATCTGTCACAGTGCGACACGGTTTCTTTCCCATGTAGAAAGGGCAATATCCCAGCATTAAAATTACACCAAGGTACTGGGGGAACAGGATGTCACACAAATTGACTTGATGGATAAATGTCAGACATTTACGGATATAAACCTGGATGTCCATAATCGTCGCGCTCGTCTCCAAATGCTTTCGTGGAAGGCTGTCGCTCCGTAAGTGTCACAGATCAGAAGCAACTCAAGGCAGAACGTTCGCAAGTGATGAAATTTACTTCCTAAGCTTTTTGGTCTTAGATATTGTGGGGAACCTCCGCGACCGAGTGGTATCGTACTCGGCCTCAGACCACCAGGGCTCGAATTTAGAATCCTGTGTCTGGAGGGCAGCGTCATTTCATTCATCTCACCATTCTCAGGAGGTTTCTATGTCCTAGTTTTGCCTATATGCGCACAAAGGTGGCCTAAAACCCCATTCATTTCATTTCACTCTTAGATGATTGTTGCAATTCACTGACTAGGAAAGAATCAGAGGAAATTCATGTTGAGGAGGGAGAGGGCGAAGTCTGGGGGATAGAAAACAATGAACTGTTAGATTTTTTGTATATATATAAACTTATCGTACATGCAGTTTTAGGATGTTAAAGTAGGCTATGTTTCAATGGTTCGTTATATCTGTGCTGTTCACACCTTGCCAATAACACCCAGGTAGACTGTGTTAATTGTATGGATAACTTTTTTCGGCAAAATGATTATTTCACTATTTCTATTGAAACAGTCATGTGGTGTCTTTATTGAAACAGTGATGTGTTGTCATGTCGTGATAATTATGTGGACATCCATCAGCCTTTAATTTGTGTGGCCCACGACACGAAAACCCTTTGTTTTGCCAGAAAGTATAATGCGCTGTCTATTTACGTATGTGGGCGTACTGTAGCCTGTGTGTAGCTGCAGGTTAGACCAAAAATTGAATGAAAATTGCCATTGAAAGAATTGTTACCTCTAAATTGGGCCAGAATGCAGTTGGAGCCTATTTTTCAACATTTCTGCGGAATGCCCCCAGCCCCCATATTACATTTAAGGATGGTCGTTCTGTACCCCCCCCCCCCCCCTAATTTTAGTTTGTATACGGACCTGTGAATGACTCAAGAGTAGGCATATGCCTAATCACCCTAGAATTGATACTTACAGAAGAACCCATTTTGGCCTACCATGCATTAAGGCCTATGCTCACTGTAGACAGAATTAGACTATAGTAGGTCTAAGGGTTTTATTGTAATAGTGAAGCAAAAGAACCAAACTGTTTTAATGTGTGAAGTATAACAATTGTTGGCTATGTCTACATAGCCTCTAAATAATGATCTACAAGAAAAATATTAATTCATTCATTCTCGTGTTTGCTAACACAATAATTACATTTTATAATCTATATAACGTAACTACTAGGCCTACCCCCTAATAGAAAACACATATAGATATGTATATATTTGGGCATACACTCAATTCTGTTGGGTTTAACTGTAGAATAAATTGCATTTATTTATGTCTAACTTTACTTTTTTACACTGATTAGGTCGTGGGCGTCCTGGGCACTGCCCATTTCAAATTATTGGTGAGTTTAGTTTGGTTTGCATCATAATCATGACCTTTGACCTGGATCTCTTTAGTACCATTAGGCCTAACCTCAGAAATTAATTTCTTATGTCTGAATCATATGGAAATGTGGTATTTGAGATTTGTGTAAGTCCATTGGTTTAAGATTAACATTTGGCATTACTCCCCATTGCTAATTATGCTAATTATGTTAATTAGGCTAATTAAAAAAAGTTGCTCACAGTCGCCGTCTGGGCAACAAAGCTGAATTTGTTCATTGACCCATTGGGAACATGAATCAATCAAAAAACCTTACACTTCTCACAATTTCTAGGTTTTATGGACGGCAACTGGACTGGAATTTTCTACAGGGTAGAAAATATTACCAGTCACCAGTGGCGGATCCAGCATAGGGCGTACCCGGTGTACGCCCCCCCCCCCCTCTTATTGGGGAAAATATTGCTTTTTCAAGCATTTTTTGGAATAAAGTGAAGCTAACAATCCTTTTTCAGCCAAAATGTGGCTTACGCCCCCTCCTCTTGCACATTCTGGATCCGCCACTGGTCACGCTATTTTACATTGTACACTAGCTGTGGTGTTTTTTTAATAATGTACGGCTCCACGGCAGCTGGCCCACAGTAGGCCTACACTTGCCACATTACTGACTATGTAGCCGTACTATATGATGATGTGTCACGCTCGATGTGGTGATACATTTTTAATCACGCCAGTCCATTATATGCAGTATCCCAACACGAGACGTTGACCCAATGCTGGTTTAATGTTGTGCCAGCGTGCCAACATCAAACCAGCACTGGGTCACATACAATTGGCATTCGTTAATAATGTCAGGTTCTCTGGTATAGGTCGTTGTTGTATATTTCTAGTTCAGTTTACCAGGCCGAGCGCGGGGAGTGCGGGTTTAATGTCATAATCTACAAGTGATGGAGGGAGAATCCCCGTGTATTGCAAGTGAGAAACTAGCATTACTTTTCTAGTTCGTTTATTTTTTCAATTCAATTTGTTGATTGAACTCAATTCGTTTATTGTCATACAAAATGAATTGAATAGAATCAACGAATTTCATTGAATTGAATTCAGCTGTCAACGGCCTACTCTGGACCAAGTCTGAATACATTGAGTAAATATTGATTTACGTCGCTTTCAATATAGGGTCCGATGTTGGCACAATCATGGAAAAAATCGTGATAGTCGGGACTATGCCCTACTGTTATCGGATGACTTCAAGGTTTTTTATAGTGTACAGCACCATATACGGCACTGCACACTCCAGGCCTATTTGAACAGTTTGGAACATTGTATATACCTAACCGACCGATGATCACCGTTAATCGGTTGCGTAGTCTTGCCTAGTCAGGGCAGACAGACAGACCACTGTAGCAGACAACTTGATAGCTGATGGTGTGGTTGAGTGGAATTGACATAAGTTAGGCGCGCATATGTTCGTGTAAATTGAGAACTACAACATATTTTGTCAAGTATATTTTATCAAAACCCGCCATACCCATTCTGTGTCATGCATCCATTGGCAACAATTATAGTTTTGACTTAGGGGGCCACCAGTAGATTCCCAGGGGGGGGGGGGGGCAGGAGTATTTTTGAAATAAATAATTTCGGGCAGACTCTGCGTGAAATAAATAATTTACTTCAAGAACTGCTCCATATAAACATGTAACAAAATGTGAAATTTTCAGCACGCCGCCGAGCCCGGTTGAAATAAATAATTTGCCCGCGACAAATACTCCTGCCCCCCCCGGGAACCTAATGGTGGCCCCCTTACATATATTTTTCGGTGACACCTGGTCACTTACAGTCAGGTATATTATAAAAGAATATATTAAGGACAGGAGTCATCCGTACTTAATAATCTCATCATGTATTATGGATATTTCACCTTCAGCTTTGTGGCACCTGTTTTTTTCCATGTAATTTATTAAGGGCTCCGCCCTCAGACCGCCAGGACTCGAATTCCGAATCTTTTGTCTGGAAGGCAGTGTCATCTCATTCATCTCACCATCCTCAGGAGGTTCTCCTGGCTCAGTTTAGCCTATATGTGCACAAAAGTTGCCTAGAGCCCCATTCATTCCATTTCATTTCCTTAAAAATAACTTCAGGGCCTTTCAACTTGTTCACGAACACGATCACGTTCTATGATTCTGATCCTCAACCAACACACAACATACAACGGCAACGTAATCAGGTTTCGAAAAAGACGAATTATGACAAGTTGTTACATTTTTGGCTTTTAGATCCACTCTTTTTTTAATTCGGTTGCCATGTTTGACAGGAATTTGGCATCGAGTCACCGTATTGATTATCTCCTTCTAAATATATTTTTTTTATAATTTACTTTCCGTAATCTATGACAAAAAGTTCTTAACTCGTATTAGGATAAGTATGTAAAGTCTCCGATGTATCACATCTCCAAAAACGTTGCTAGTTTAATTACAATGTCATCGGAAAATCACCTCTTAAGGACGTTTTCCCAACGGGTCTCACATTTCCAAACACGAAGGGTCAACACCTCTAAACTTGTCTAATTGACATGTTTTACATCTTTGCGAACAGCACTAAAATACACAGGTAATATTCATGGGATGTTCGTGGCTGGTGTAGTGACTAAAAGGAAGGGATTTTCCTCAGTGTTGATCCTTTGAAAGAAAAAAACAAATCAACATCGGACCCTTCATCTAGACCTCCAGCTGGCAGGTTTTATGAAAAAATAAAATTAAGGGATGGTTGTTAGAAAGTGTATGAACATTCCGAAATACACATTTACCGGGAACATATCTCTTTCAAATGGAGGGAGGAGAAAGATAATATAGATTTATGATGATATAAGCCTAAATAACACAATTTTAAACTTTGACATTTTAAAGTTTAAGGCATTTGGAATAGGCCTTTAAATAAAACGGAATGTGTTTGCCTTCACTTAGCATGCTTAGGCTCCTCTCTAGTAGGCGCATTATCACACTTTGTTAGTCCTGGAAAATGGGGGGGGGTCTATTCCAATAGTGAGGGGGGAGGCCTAGGTTTACATTCCTTATGATCCGATCATAGATACACTGTAGGTCTGGAGAAGCCACTAGTACATTATACAACATTCCCACTGGGCACACGACGTTGTTGCGACTTAGATTCAACGTCGCAGCAACGTCATGTGGTCAGTAGGTTGCATCAAAGAACTTAAATCCCAGCAAGGAATCAGCAAACATGGGACGTTGGCCCGAAGTTGGTTTACTGTTGGCCCACCGTCTACGATGTTGGCACAACAGTAAACCAACGTTGGCCAACGTCTCTTGTTTGCTGGGATGTACATTTAAAGGGACCCCTTGGGATGCGACATTTTCAATGTTGTCAATTTTGAAAAATTAATTTATATGAAGCTATATAGCCTACTGATTTTAGCTGAAAATACGAAAAAGTCAAAAAACAATTTTAAAGCACCGAAAAAGGGCGAAATAGTTGTATTTCCAGGTCGTATATTGCCATGTAAACAAAACAAGTCAGCAATATTAAGCACTTTCCATCACATATTCCCACGTATCAGACGGTAAGATCAGAGCAGTCGCCGCTAATTGGGGGATAATTGGTGTCTTATAGTCAGGACACGGGAGGACACACCTGCAGCACTGATTGTCTACCCAACACTGGGCCGATGCCATCAGCATGTGGCCCAATGCTGTGAAAACATTTAATCGTCCTTCAATTATACAAATAGTTTGTTTGGGTTTCTTCTGGTTTCATAGAAATGTTGATTAAAAATATTTGTAAAAATATGAAAATTCTGAAAAAAATAAAAACATGGTCCGTGGGATACACTACTTCAGTGCGGAAGTAAAAACGAAAATTGATGTCATCCCAAGGGGCTGCTTTAAGTTCTTTGGTTGCATCTACAATTCGAAAGGACCTGTGGTTTTAATTGCCATTTCACCATTCACCAGATGGTTTTTAACCCTTTCAAGCCTGGGTTTACCATTGTCATCTTCATCCACTACAAGTCGAGAATTGCGACTTGTAGTGGATGAAGATGATTTGATGTGATTTTTATGTGAGTTAATCATTCTACATTTCATTCGGACAGAATGTACGCTCAATTAATTACAATCAACTTTACACTTTTCATCAATTATTTTCTTAATCCAAATTCATGTTTATTAGTACACTCGACTGTTTTAAAATATATATATTTGACACGTTTCCCCTTTTCAATCTTGAATTTACCATTGTCATCTTCATCCACAACAAGCCGCGAACTGCTGTCGCAATTCTCAGAAACTGAACGGCCTTGAAGGCGTGACCTTGGGTGCGAACTAGGTGATAGAAAGGCAGTTTGGTCCTGATTTTTCACTATGTCAAGTATAAAAAGTAGCGACGCTAAAACACATCTCCCGAAGTAACATTATGCTTTATGTCGCTATAAACATGACAGTCTAATAGGAATATTATCTCTTTTCATTCATATTATGTTTTTTTCACACCGGAGAGATTGTATGTAGGCTAAAAACGACATTTATTCAACACGGGAGCACAACTTTTAGGAGTGCTTTTGGTAAGTTGCCATGGTGGCACGTGTGACCTCGTCTGTACAAAGCCAATCATGTTGCCGTCTTGCTGCGTGTCACACCATGCACTCGGGGTTACGAGGTCAACGCATGATAGGCGCGTGGACATGGACTGTTTAGCTCATAAAATCTGTCATGTTCTTAAACTTTGTTTGCAATTTGCGTGCATATAATATAATTTTTTATGGTTTTCAGTGTTTCTATTTGCGGCTAAATATATATTAAAATACACATTGGATTTGAAATGTTATGTTATGACGTGATTCTGGCCAAAACGGGGATTTTCAAGGGGATGTCCCAACTTTTTGACATTAAATCAGTACATTGAAGTATAATCCCTTTGACAGCCCAGGCGTTGTTATCACCTAGTAGCTGTCCCGCAGTAAATGCTGACCTGTGATGACGTAACACGGTTTCTCAGAATTCTCGACTTGTAGTGGATGAAGATGATTTGATGTGTTTTAAAACTTGAAGAAAATTGCCATGAATTAGTAAACCAGTTTCATGTCAATAATCATTCTAACACCCTTGGTTGTAGAAAATTATGTCTGTTTTCGGGGATGTAAAATGATGCTTTAATGAATAATACTCATGCAGTAACGTTAGGGTGTGTAACAGCGGGAATGGAGTCTTTGTGATATTGTTGACAGGCTCACAATTATTCAGATAAATAATGTTCATATTAAACATGATACATAATCGCCTAGAAATATGATGTTATATGTCAATATAGTAAAATGTATGGTGTTCCTAAGTCTAGATAGTTGCGTTGCTATAGATATACATGTTGCACAAAATGTTTAGTTGTGTTTAGATCACAAGCGACAAAAAAATTGCGGTTTTAGCCTAGTGTAGGCTCATATGTCACATATAACACTTTCGTGCAATTTGTCTGTTAAAATTGATTTTTCACTTGAATCTGACTTAAAATATCATGAAGATCAAGAAAAAAAGGGATTGCGTTTTTTATAGGTCGAGAAAAGGTCTAAAATAGCGAAATCCAAGATGGCCGCCAAAGTATATAAATAAAATAGACATATTTACGAATAATTTTGCAACTACATACGCTAGAGACATAAATAATATGTCTATTCTTATGTTTTCAGGTATGAGAAAGCCAATTCTTTTATTTGTTTTTAGAAAAAATATTGTAATGTCTATTTTCATGCAAATAATAACAAAAACAACCGGATATCGCAGTGAAACTACGGCTAACATTGTTTTGGCTGATAGTTTTTTTTCTGTTATGATTATGCTTGGCTGGCTCCCCTAGGGTGATATCTGGGCGGATGTAGAGCTCTCATCCTTGTGAATGTTTTGTAAAACATGAAATTTAAAATGGTTGCCATGAAATCACTGAAGTAAATTACATACCGGCACATGCACCCATCACCCATAAACATAACTAACTGCATGATAGGTTAGAATATGAACCAAGCGTAATTGTTCAGATACACTGAGGGTCCCTTTCCCGATGGGTGCTTTATAATGTCATTTCAATTTCAAATCAAAGAAAATCTTAAGAAATTAATCCAATCTGGTATATTATGTGCATAATTCTGAATTACAAGACGTCTAATGCGCAACTAACACTTCTGGAGGCCAAAAATGCTAAATGATGTCATGCTACATACTAAATTAGAAAAGTGGAAGAATAACTGAACTATTTGTAATACTTAGATATTTACACAGGTCAACATATGCTTATAGGTATTAACAACTCGGTGCTATATATATATTATTTGCGAAAGGTCAAAAACAAGGTCATACTATACTGGGTTTTTTCACACCCGTCCTCAAGCACTTGCACAATTTGACGCAAACAAGTGAGGTTTTACACATTATTGGAAAGGGGTATGCTAAAGAATATATATATATCGGTTCGGGTTGCAGGGTTGACCTTTACAGTAACAAACAAATATCATACCAAGGACAACATAAGGTCATTGCAAAGTCCAATAATAGCTCTTCGTACATAAAACAATTATTACGCAATTCTGTCATTTAGTTGTCATACAATCTAAACTATCCTCCGCAAAAGATATTTTATTCATTTGTAGCATCCAATTCATTCTTGCAGCTAGGCCTATATTTTTCTTCCAATTTGGGAGAGCTGAAACTAACATCGGTCATAATATTATGGTGATGGCAAAAGGCGGCAGTACCATCTGCAGTTAATCTGAAATGAAAAAAGATTAATATGAAATGAAAGAACATTATTATCTAAAGAGCTATTATAGCTATGATCATGATTGTGTAAAGTCATTATCCTTAAGTTTATATTTTATCATAATTATATGATATAACCTTATGAAAACTGTTATTGGTACATTTAATTCAATGATACCTCAATATTACACTAACAAATAATACAAGATAGATATAGAGATGCAGTTATAATATGTAATGGCAAAACGTGTGTTAACGTGAATCCAAAGTACGTACAGAGTCGAAGCCTTTTTAAGAGTTGAGCCGGAGAACCACTCTCAGAAACACTCTAAACTGACTTTGTTTTTAATTATCTTTTTTTTCGATATATATTTAGAGAAAGGATAGTTCCGAAAATATAAGCAGCAATATAATAAAAATTTTGACTGGTTTATTTATATCAGATAAATGAAGTATGTGAATCAGAAAGATGTGATTATAATTATAAATCACTGATTATTCAATCATTGCATGAATCATATGATGATGCTAGTAACATAAAGTAAATCAAGTTACATGTTTTCGAGTGGTAAGCATAAAAGTTTAACAAGTTTTGTCAT
Organism: Flabesymbios commensalis; assembly: GCA_964017125.1. NCBI lineage: Eukaryota > Metazoa > Annelida > Polychaeta > Terebellida > Flabelligeridae > Flabesymbios > Flabesymbios commensalis. The sequence continues at coordinate 79,387,896 of OZ024909.1, forward strand.
ATTACATTCTTTGACTGCTAGAATGAAAAAAACATTGTAACCTTTACGTGTTTTTTGTGGCAGCATTCTTGATAATATAACTATATTTTGCAAGCTGAAGTTTACTTTGTGCCAGAATGTAATTTTAGTAACTGCCTTTGGTATTTCCTTGCACTGAAGATAGTGTGTATGTAATATTTAAAAAAAATGGTAATCAATTGAATAATATTTCAGAAATTCGTTGATAATATATATCATCGTAGGGGGGGGGGGTGAAAATAAACGGATGAATAAGTGAACGAATGACTGAGGTATTAGACACTTTTTTGCACATATAAATTATGACTAAACTGGACCAGGATAACTTTCCGTTTACATGGTGTATTAGAGCTGTACCGATCTCTGTATTTTCAAGAGGTGACAATTGTGGTATATCTATGGGAATGTTGGGGTCTCCAGAATGGGAGTGTAAGGGTGAGCGGGAGAAACCGCCTAACACTCTCCATCATATCGTAAACTTCATCTCCCCGTCGGATCGACGGTTCTGATTTACTCACAAAACTCCTCTTCTGCTTATCATATTTATTTGTCTAGACATTGGATAATAGCAACGTACAACCCCGCGCACGACACGTCTAACTAAACTCTGAGCGGGCGACTCAGGTCACTTTCGCAGTCGCTGAGAGCTCTATCGTAAGTGCGGGAAAAGTACCACGGCCGCATGGGATTCGGCCCCATGCACACGGCACCGAAGTACCAAAACGAGGCAGTCATCCAGGAGGGTGGGGACCGCGTCCAGGAGGGTGGGGACGACTGCCACAGTAAACAAGCGAAATAGGGATCCTACATATCTAAGGGTATGAAAATCACACGTACTGCATATTCAAGGGTCAATAAAATAACCCAGCTGTATCATGTGTTTTTTCAAAGGCTGCTTTGTGTCTCGAACATTAGGCCTAGATGAGTGTGCTGTGCGAAACAGAGGGTTTTCATGTTTTTAGACAGTGACATTGTGAGCATTGTGTCTATTCAGAAAGGGTGTGTTATTAGCCAAATCTGTATAGGCCTATTAAATGGTATGTTTACGCCAGAAACTGTATAGGGCCTAGTTATGTTCGGCAAAATGTGTATGTTCAAAGGTATATTTTTGGACACAAATGTATATTCAAGACTAAGGGTTTGACTGTCCTGTCTGCACACCGAACCTCCACATAGGGGGATAACCTCCTGAGCATGGTATCAGAATTGGCACTGCCCTCTACACAGTATCCTAAATTCCGTTCAGGGCCTAGCACACAACCTCTCGGACACGTAGCAGATAATATATGCCATAAAAACTAATATGTCATTAAAACTGTACAAATCGATATATTATACATGTTTTTGTGTTCATTATTTCAAAAGTTATGGTGAAATAGATAATATCTTTGAAACATTGCGGCCATTTTGGATTTAGCCAATTTTCAAAGATTTGAACGGTTGGAAAAAAATGCAATCCCTTTTTTTCTCATCACTACTATGTTCCAAATTGGAATAAACAAAAAAATCACTTTTAACAAACATTTTGCACGGAAATACAAAAGAAGGGCATATATACTATTCATTTATATCATGTTTAAATTATACCGAACGCACAAATTGTTAATGTAGCCCATGTGGGAGACCTGTGGCGACAGCCCCCATGCCTAACAGACCAACCCACTGCATGGACTGTGATCAAATTATGCGATTAAAGAATCATTCAGCTTCAAAACGCGCATGCCTGGGACGGTCAAGTGTAGGCCAACAGTAGCCTATTGAGTACAGATTGACAGCATTAATATAGCCACTGAACTGATTACAAGATACTACTCAAACGAGACATTGATCCAATGCTGTTTTAATGTTAGGCCAACGTCTGCGACGCTGGCCCAACATTGAACCAGCATTAGATAAATGTACAATGTTTGAGAGAAAGTCCTCCTGCCCAGCAAACGCAAGACATTTGTATGACATTTATGCAATGTCGGCCCAACGTCTTCGACATTGGTCCAACATTGCATGAAGTCATACAAATGTTTTGTGTTTACTGGGTGACAATACAAACTTGGGGGTCAAGCAGTTTCCAAATCCCCGCAGTAATACAGTCAGTTTGTTTGCAAGTAGGCGACCAAGTAGGGGCAAAAGACAAGGGCTTTGAATTATTACCTCATAGTTGTCGCTCAAGTATATATGAACTTGCTGTGATTTGAGAACTTGCTCTTATTGAGGCTCTGGGTATGAAACGCATATTTAGTATTATTATGGAATAGAGCCTTGGCTTACCCACGGGCCCTATTGCCTTCTGGGGGACCCTTGTCCCGCGAATTTTGACAGTTGACTACACCTTTAAGCTGGTCATGCAGCCAACAAGGGCTGTTGACACAACGGTGACATAACAACGTTTGTTGGATGTTTCACCAGCCGTATCTGGTGACAGACCAGTATTGTGAACTTACCGGCCCTTGCAGTTATAACTGAATGGCCGGGCGTGTATAAGTGGGCGACTTGTATAACAATAGGGTCGGTTATAAAGGACGCACCATTTGATATCTCGGGGGGGGGGGTAGAAAAATAGAAAAAAATAGTTTGTCGCCACTAAAGTCAGAAAAAAAAAGTTTGTTGAAAATGTGGGCAGAAAAAAAAAGTTTGTTGTCGAAATTGGGATGAAAAATATGTTGACCAGAAAAAAAACCAAACGGTAACCTACATAATAGAAAAAAAATTCTTCGACAAAACATAAAAAAAAAATTGTCGGACGTTGCTCGCCAAAAAAAAAGATTTTTTTCTCTCGAAGATAAAAAAAAAGTTTGCAAGCAACACAAACTCTCGCCCCCCCCCCCCCCCAGATATCTAATGGTGCGTCCCTAAATCGGACATGGCACGTCTTAACCCTTACAGCGCTGAATTTATTTGTAAAAAACATCGCAACCAAATGGGCAATTTGAAATCACCATAAATGTCTTCGTTGGCTCTTTCTGATTCATTTGAATACCTATGTTATGGGTCTACGGCCATTATAAATATTTTTACTCTTACAGTGCGGGGATCGACTTTAGTTGTCGGAATCTGACGTCTACAGACGTCAATTATTGACAACCTGGTAAGTGCGCAGCACATAAATTTAAAAACTTTTGCAGTTCTAGTCTATGGACATGTTTACATCATATGGTCATATTAAGAAGCCAAAATAAAATTACCGATTTTTTGATGATTTTAGACCTGGGCTAGTCTAGTCCCTATACTGGGTAAGATGTTTGGTTGTTCAATTGCATGTACATGTAGGCTGAGTCCAAAAATAGATATATTACATAACTGCCCATCAAGTAGCGAGGGATCATCAGTTGTAGTTTTGAATAAAATGAGAAAACAATAGGCCTTTAGACATATTAATCAGTTTGTTAATTATAGAACTAAGAGCCAATTAGAGGTAAATAGACCAAGACTGGCAAGTTTGCATGCCATGGCCTCTGCGAATTTTCGCTAAAACTGATATGATCTTTATAAATGGAGTAAAAGTACCAAGTTTGATAGTTTGCCGACGATAATTGTTTTTATCATTTTCTACGAATTAATGTGAAAATATATGTGGATTTTAATGCTGAAAGGATGGTGTAAATATTTCAATAGTGTTGACCAGAAAAAACACCAAATGGTAACGTACATAATAGGAAAAGGAAACGACAAAAAAATTCTTCGACAAAACATAAAAAAAAAATTGTCGGACGTTGATCGCCAAAAAAAAATGTTTTCTCTCGGAGGTAAAAAAAAAAGTTTGGAAGCAACAAAAACTCTAGCCCCCCCCCCCAGATAACTAATGGTGCGTCCCTTAATGACTCTTTTGATTATTCAGGGCTATTTCGTTTCAGCAGGGGGTCCCATGTCCCTGTGGATTTAACAAGTAAATACTTATTACATTTCATGGGGTGCGGTGGGGCTAGCTAAGATTTCAGTCCTCGGTCAGGTACCGCTTGCCAGTACAGTCACGCTGGGGCTACGGTGGGGCGAAGCATGACGGGCCATACGCCAGCCAAAGCTGACGTGTTCCCATGGTTCACCTAACACTGGTCAGCTGCAAGAGCATATTGTGTAATATTAATACAAGGGCGCGGGCCTGGTGCAGTGGCTACAGAGTAAGCTAATTATTAATATTTGCACATCTATCTTTGGTATGTATATTTCATCGTTATAATAACATATGCATGATATATATCCTATTGGTTTCTACGCATTTCAGAGTGTCTTTTTTGCTACTATTTATAGTATTAGCAGTTATATTATCTCTGGTTTTGTTGTGGGAAACATGCAATGAATAGCCTATCATGAATATGTGTGACCCTTCATAATTGAATTTTTGACATCAGTGTGTGCTATAGACCTATAATTAAAACCTTAACCATCAATATCCTATATATTATGAGTGTTCTCAATTACTTAAGTACAGATTATTACTATTTTATAGTATTTAACCCTTTCAGCGCGAGGACAGTCTTTATACGTGAAAATCTAACGTCTGTACACGTCAGATTTAAATGTATAAAGACGGTCCCCGCACTGAAAAATGTAAAACATTTATAACGGCCGTAGGTAACATAGGTATTCAAATGAAGCGGAAAGAGCTGACTAAGACATTTATGATGATTTTAAATTGAAAAAAACATTTGGTTTCCATGGTTTATACCAAAAATATTTCAGCGCTTTGAGGGTTAAAGGGTCCGAGTAATAACATTCAAGTTTTGGCCTCCAAGGGTTTACAACAATTCTATAATCCTTTGGAAATCTGTGTAGGCGAATAGTATTGGGTTCTGAAGGGGAAAAAATATGCCAAAGCTGAATTTTTCAGGATACCTTCGAAATACCATTACAAATAACATACTAAAACCAGAGATATTATAATAACGAGATATGCCACTGAGTGCTACTTCCGTTACCGCAATGGGTGGGAGCGCCACCTGGCCGCCTAGGAGTAATATTACTGTAAAGCACCTGTCAAGTCGACGCTAACAATGACTGTAAACAACACAACCACATCGAGTTTTGTGCGCGCGCTGGTTGATCCAACAATCCGGAAAATGTTCCAGATTTGAGTTCATTTATCTTTTGTAGTTTCGTAGAAAGGTAAGTGATACATAATTATTGTATTTTATTAAAATAATACACAGAAAACGATTTAAACATCCACCCTACCGATGCCATCAATGTGGGCGATAATGTACAGAAATGGCGATCGGTATTTTGGCCTGTGTGAATAAAATACATTTTTTTTGATAAAAAGTAAAGTTTATTAAAATAAAATCCACCAAATTATATTTGTAGGATATCTCTGTACATATTTGTTGGTAGAATATATGTAGTCTACATCGTCACGATTGATTTAAGCGACATAACTGATGAGTGACGTGGTCGCCTGTCAGTGACAGTGTCACAGTATCAGTGTACTGTTAGCCTACTGTTAGCCTACCAGTAACCAGTGGTTACTGTGTGTGTCAGATGGTCACTTGCGGTACCTACTCCATGGCACTGCTGATTCAGTGAAGCGTGCAGTGCCAGACAGCCCCCCCGTCTAGCTCAGTGAGTAGCAAAGCAAGACGTTGGCCTGACCACTTTTCAGTAAAAAAACTCATTTCTTCAAAATTTTCCAGGGGGAGCATGCCCTCTGACCCCCCCAGAACAGGCCTGTATCACAGCCGGACCACTTCTACTTCGCTTCCGCTACTTAATTACTAGTCTAGGCCTAGAAGTCATTAGTCTACCATTGATAATAGGCCTCGAAATTGGCCAGTTCAGTTGTCTGTGAACATTGTCTGTTAAATAGGCTAGTGATTCTAGTCTAGGCCTAGCCTACTTCCCATTCACTGATTCATGCCCAGGATCATCAGACTTTTGAAAAGGGTGTTTTTGGGCTAATATTATTTCATGTAAACATACCGGGGTACTGTACTTCCATTGTGACAAGTCCGAGGATGGTTCATAACTTCGAAATTATAAAATTTATAATGACAAAAAGTAGGCTATATTTCCAACGAAAGTTAAGGGAGGTTCTTGAAATTGAAAATCCCCCACCCCTCCCCGGTGACAATCCTGAAATTCACAATAATATCGTGGGCGAAAGGCTTGGAAGATTTTCTGAAAAGATATTCTGGCTTTCGATTTGACCAAAAAAAATTGACCTCATCCTATCATGCAATTTAAATAGCAAATATAATTTATAAATATCATACGCCTAGTCTATTATTTTGACTTGATTTGGATAGGGTACCTATATCCCTAACTCCAAAATGACATAAATTGAAGGTTTATGGTGTGACTGTGTTGGTCATAAAGTTGGAAAATTTAGAGACTAGACTATGATTACAAGATAGGGCCTGCAAAGTGAAAACGACACAATCAGGCTAAAATCTTAAAAAAAAAACAGTATTTTAATTTACGCATTTTAATATGGCCATATAAAGTGGACATGTCCATAGACTAGAATTGTGTAAGTTTTTAAATTTGTGTGTGGTCTAGCGCATTTACCAGTTAAGCGAAATATTAAGACAAAATTCCCGATTTCTTATTTCAGACATGCAAAAAAGTCTTTTGTATGTAAACAGGGTAAACATGGTAAAGCAAGATATAAAGACAAAACTCCAGATTTCCTATTTCGGATGTGCATGTCCAAAATACGAAATACACAAATTTTGTCTTTAGATCTGCTCAACTGGTAAATGCGCAACATTTCTAGTCTATGGACATGTTTACATCATATGTTCATATCAGGAAGCCAAAATAAAAATACTGCTTTTTAATGATCATCTGATCTACCCAATAATTAGGATATCTATTATGTGAGGTAGGCTAGGACCGGGCATTGGCTCGTAAAATTGAAATAATATTAATAAGTATTGTCGGACATTCAATAATAATGCAATGCAATAATTAGAAAAGCTAAGATTTACCTTCGCTATTATTCTAATGGAAATTAGAGAAATGTAACATGTAGGGCCTACTTGACATTCTAGATAGAAATACTTGACAACCCCCCCCCTCCCCCTCCGCCCTCCTTATATAAAGACATTTTAATCAACATTTTAATTATGTAGGGAGATTTTTTGTAAAATATAATTAACCCTTGTGCTGTTAAGACTGTATTTATAAGTTTTCAAGCAAATTTTAGAGTATTAAAGGAAAATACCAAACAAATTTGTAACATATTTTGGTATCTGCTCAGTTATTCAAATAATTCAGTTTGGGAGATGCCTATTTTTCATAGATAATATTATTTTTCTTTCATTTCATTTGAAGCTGTATATTGTGTTAGCAATTCCAGCTTCAAATGAATTGAAAATACTCACAAACAATTCAGCAGCACCAGGGTTAAATCTGGTGCCACTTTTGGCTGAGAAAATAAATTGGCACAACCTGTTTGTGCGTGACAATTGCTTGAATAACTTTCAAAAGATATTGATTCACCTCTTAAAAGAGGGAACATGTCCATTTATCATTTTTCATGAAAAGGTAATCATGACAATGCTTGAAGTAAAATATAAAATATTGTACGACATGATTGCTACTTAAATGGCTTTGTATAATTTGGAGGAATAAAAGTGCACAAATATCACCCAATAAATTATTTATGCATTTGTTAACGCTGACTTTAAATTCTTGAGAAACAAATCTGGTTTCAAATGGTGTGTGTAAAAATAAACTTAGCCCTTCATAATTCCCCCAGGAAATAAAATGGTCATTCCCTTATGATTATATACATGTATGTACTATTACACTGTCATAAAAAAAATTTATTACTGTATGTACATGAAAAAAATTGTATTGGTTTTGTATTTATATCAATTTCTTTGTAGGAAGAAAAGTAATTGTGGACATCTGTGCATCCATCAGTGCAATGCATATGGTTTCCAGGAAGATGATGACAAATTTCTCCCACAAGCTCATCGATAAGGATCATTTTGAGGAATGACCTAGTGGCCTCCCATAGGAGGTTGGCTGCTCATAAAAGTGGCTGCTCATAGCATGCTCTACTGTAAATAATGACTTATATAACCCATGAAGGACTGTGGTATCACAAATGCATCATTTACCTGTAATTATATAATCCACTTCAATTTGGATAACCTGACCCATTATATCAAGAATATACAACCACATTCTTGATTATATTTAATAATTATACATAAGACACTTTATATTTGCTTAAACAAGTTAAAGGTATTTGGTGAAATGAGATATTTCTTGCTGACTTTAGAATGTCAGTTGTGTTGCTTATCAATTTTCATGTTGAGATTGTCAAGGTTGAATTAGATTTAAAGAAAATATTTGATAACATAAAATAGTGCTACAATAAAATGTTTCATGGCACAAATTGATAGTCTATTTTACTCAAGTGAATCTTGAGTGCCCATTGTCAATAAAAAGTTTAAGTTAGACTTTTTCTCATTTTTATAGTAGTTATGGTGTATTTTATGCCTCCGCCAGCCTGCGGCCGGAGGCATCCTGCGGCCAGAGGCATTATGTAGTCGGGTTGTCCGTCTGTCTGTCCGGCTGACTGTCTGTCTGTCCGTCCGGATTATTTTTTTTGAATGGGATGGTAAGACAGGAAGGGGGAATGATCCATGTCAATTAAAAAAATTCAGGCAGGGTGGGCACATGGAGGGTTTTAACAAATATTTATTTTAAGTGTCTTTTTTTCTTTTATTGCAGTAGCCTCTGTGGATTACATTTATTTACGGGCGGGGAGGGTCAGACTGAGGGGTTGGGGGTCAAGTCCATTTTCATTTTCTTGCCATGGGGGGCTGTGGGAGTGGGGGGTTCAAAACAAATTTGAACACAAAAATAGGGGGGGGGGGTCAAGGCAAATTTTTTTTTTCTATAACCTCAGCCCGGATTACTTTTTTTCAAATGTGAGGATAAGGCAGGAAGGGGGGATAGTACAGGCCAATTAAAAAAATTCAGGCAGGGTGGGCACATGGGGGTTTTAACAAATGTTTATTTTTAGTTTTTTTTTTCATTTGACGCAGTAGCCTCTGTGAACGTTTATTTACCGGCGGGGAAGGACAAGGCAAATTTTTTTGCCAGGGGGGCTGTGGGTGGTTCAAAACAAATTTGAACAAAAAAGTAACGTTAGGGGGTGAAGGCAAATTATTATTTTTTTTCTGTAACTTCTGTCTGGATTACTTTTTTATCAAATGGGAGGGTAAGGCAGGATCAAGGGGGGGTTGATCCAGGCCAATTAAATCTTTTTGTTTAGGGGTGTTGTGCACTCAAGTTTCAGGTGTTTGGTCGCGATGCGCAAGAGGGATATCAACACTTTATTCATGTGCAGTTATATATAGCCCCAGTGCCTGAAACAGGCTTCGGAGAGGACGACACGGCTACAGTAAGCCCTATATATCTTCACGTAACTAAATTTGGGAAAAAAGTCAAAATATTGAAAAAATAGAAAAACAAATAGCACGTGCATGCGCCCCTAATATTTTTTTTTACGGGCACATGCATCCGTAGGGCCTATATATTAGTTATTTAAATTGAACCCTGTGAACCACCTTGTCTGATGTCAGTAGACCCTAATTCATTTTAGAATTATGGACTCATTATAACCTATTAGAAAAGATAGACTAGTCTACCTGTAGATGTGTCAAAATTGGTCTCAAGTTAAATTAGGCCTAGGTCTAGTCTATATCTTGAAGTACTGAAAAATTATGAGCATGAAATACACATCAAAAATTTGCAAAACTAGGTCTATAGGCCCCCTAGTCTACATTAAAAAAATATTTGGCAATAGAAGGGGTGCCTAATGCCCATACTTGCCTCGTGGCCCAACTTCCCTCCCTCTCCCGTAGGGCCTATAGGCCTAAAGTCCCCAGCTACAGTCACGTTAGCTGTTGTCACTGTCACTCCCTGTTGACAATTTCATGAAATCGGAAGATCCAATTACTAGAATTAGCCTCAAATTTAGTGGCAATATTTTTTTATTATAAAGTAGTAGACTAACTGTTAGATTATATCATCCATATTATTGATTTTTCCGACTGTCACTTGCCCGTTTGACAGCGTACAACTTCTAGCTGTCTGTCACTGTTACCGACGGTTCGCTCAAATGTGCTGTCACTCCTCACTCATCCATCGGTTGACAAACAATCGGCGGCAATCGGCGAGTCGGTTACTTATACAGTTTTGCTATTTTACTTCATAAAATACGACGTTATAAGTATAATTTTCAATGTGAATTTGTTTATTAAACATTTATTTCAATAAAATGAGGTGATAGTAATGTTGTCATCCATTGTAATGTTTATTTTGGCCTGTTTTCTGAACCGGTACCGACACGGCCTCTCTATAACATGTAGTTTTCATGCGATTTTAACTTGTAAATCCTTTTATGGTATTATGTCTTTTATTCAAGGTGACCTTCAATGTTAAAGGGTTAATTTTAAGGTAAAATTCCTGAAAATATTATTTGTAACAAATACAAATATCAACAAACATCATGATCTGATAATTATGCAATAGGCCTACTTCTTTTTGATGAGGTTTTAACTGGATAATCCATTTATGGTATTATTTTTGGTGGTTCAAGGCTGTTTTCATAATTAAAAAGTAAATTCCAAGGACAAAATGTAAAAACATATATTATTTTTTGAAGATTAAAGGTCTTCAATGTCAAAAACGTCAATTGTAAGGTCAAGTAAGAACAAGTGTAATACCTGTTTTTCGTAGAGGTAACCGACCTAACCTAATGGAAAATCCATTTCTGATATTATTTTAGTGATTCAACCTCATCTTCAAAGTCGAAATGTTAATTTCAAGGTCAAAGGAGCGAAAATATAATTCTAACAAATTTAAATAACACAATGTAATACCTTGTTTCAATTTTATTTTGTCTAGAAAATATTTTTCTGGCAATAGTTAGACCGCTTTCCCATTGCCATTTAACGCTTCATCGTCACCTGTACTGCCTCGTCCACACCACATTTTAACACATAACTTCATAATTTTTATATCAAAATGTACTTTTTTACTAAAGGATTAAAAGGCTTTGAATCACGACATAGTCACATATATCATTTCTTTTCAATTCCTATTATATTAATGATTGAAATAATATTTAAAATGTCACACATATCAAAATCTTGACTATTTAGTGACTCAGAACCTGTTTCAGATACAAAGCTAACTGTTCATCTAATCTTATCTTTTTAACTCTATTGTCAGGAATTGAAGTTTATTTGAAATTATATTATAAAATACTAGTAGGCTCTAATTACTAACTTGGTTTCTCCATAATCTATATATGTCATTTCGACTCAATGATTATGCTTTGTTAGCTCACCAAAGACGTCTTGAGCCAGCCAGTCAACATCGCTGGCTGCCAATAAAAATCTATATTTCTTACAATTATTGTCTAAAGGAGAAGAAATTGTATTTTAAAATGTTACTGTGGAAAATATGTTGACAACTTCTTTACTTCGGTGGTTAACCTGGTTAACAAATTGGTGTCCGCCTTTTAGTCAGAAGGCCCGTTAGTCCGAAGGCCCGTTAGTCAGAAAACCAGTAATATAAGGATGATTAGTCAGAAGGCCCGATTGTCAGAAGGCCCGTTAGTCAGAAAATAAGTAAGCATGATTAGTCAGAAGGCCCGTTTGTCGGAAGGCCCGTTAGTCAGAAAGTCAGATAATTACCTCATCGAAATCATCTCATTTGTGAACAATACTATGACCAATTATTTGCCTTTTTTATTTACTTGTGCCAGTAACAATGTCTAGTAGTTTCATAAGGGTTGCGTTAATAATAGGCTACTCATTATGTTTTCGAACCTAATGCTGCTGAGATAATTTCCAGCTTCAAATGAATGAAAATACCCTTAATAATTGAATCAAGAGGTTATTGTCAAGGTGCCTGTAAATAACAGTACATTTTCTACATAATAGGAACAAGATAGTATAATTATAATTATATTTATTGCTTATCGTATGAACCAAGCCTTTCCACACAAAACAGTCGTCAAATAATGCTAGTTATCACATTATTTGGACAAACAATTTATTCTGAGCAAAATGATACATTCATCAACGCTTGACATAAATTCAACAGATGGCTACAAACTCAACACCAACTCAACACCAGTTGAGAAATCTTGTGGGGTTTTCTTATGACGCATTTTCACATCTATTTCAGTAATAAAAGTATAGGGGCCTGTATATAGTGCTGAAAAAATTAAAGCGCACTCATTGCTGAAAATAACCCAACCAAGCAACCATCCAGTCATCAATAATGCTTTTTAATATAAATGTACGAACTACGAACCGCCAGTGAATTTTCTTTCAACATCATATCAAGATAATATCGACTTATTAACAATTAATAGGCGGAAGTATATACTAATGACCTAGAGACGCAAAATTTGATCTCTATGGGGTTCTACGGGTTTTACTCTCAGTTGTACAGTTTGTTTATGTATACTTCTTTCACATTATAATTTTCATAGTTATTTCTCCATCAAACTATTTATTATGCTACCGATATTTTTTAAATACACTTGGACTCCATCAGCATTTTTTAGTATCTTCGAACATTTATTTCATGCACAACTCTCAACTTTCTTTTATCAATAACTGGACAAAAAACGTTTTAATAATCAAAATTATATACCCCTCCCCCCTGCACATCCCCAGATATCAAATGGAGCGTCCCCTAGCATTGTTCACTGCCCAATGAACAGATTCTGACTAACGGGCCTTCTGACAAAAAAGCCTAACTGATTTTCTGACTAACGGGCCTTCTGACTAACGGGCCTTCTGACCAATGGGCCTTCTGGCTAAAGGGCCTTCTGACTAACGGGCCTTCTGACTAACGGGCCTTCTGACTAACGGGCATTCTGACTAACGGGCCTTCTGGCTAAAGGGCCTTCTGACTAACGGGCCTTCTGACTAACGGGCCTTCTGACTAAAAGGGTGTCACCTAACAAATTACCCGAAAGACCGATACATTTTTTCAAAAACAATTCTTAAAAGACTATTACCAGAAAAAAAATGTTATTCTTTTTATTTTTCGACCGTCAGCGAAGTAGAAATTAAAACTCTATTAAATGGACTCACAGCAGGCAAAGCCACTGGAATGGACAATTTAACTGCAAGATTTTTGAAGAATGGTGCAGTTGTCATTGCGTGTCCATTGTCTCATAATATGATAAATTATACTTTAGTCAAATTCCAGAAGATATGAAAATGCAAGGGTGGTACCACTCTATAAAAGTAAAACTGAGCCTGGATCTACAGACCTTTTTCCATTCTTAGTGTTACTTCCAAAATTCTTGAGAGAACTGTGCACAACCAGCTGGAACACTACTTAGAAGATAAAAGTTTGTTATATAAATTGCAATAAGGTTAAGGAACATATTTTTCTATTGATACTTATCATACTTTTCTTATTGATTATATACGTTCAAAAACGGATTTTGGAAATTATATCGGCATCTTGATGATTGACCTACAGAAAGCATTTGATGCTGTAGACCATGAAAATTAACTAAAAGCCACAGGAATATAGATGGGAATGCAATCGCTTAATTTGATGCATACCTGACAAATATGATGCAGGTTACTGATGTAGGTGAAATTTGCTCTGACCCCTGTGTTTTTCATTGTGGAGTATGTTACGAACTCAAGATCGGGTTTCACTTTGGCTCTATCTAAGGTTTCTGTAGGGGAATAGGATAAAACAATTTACTATGAAGTTCGAATCGATCAACGTCAGAATATTAAATGAAAACTCAAAGTCTCATTAGAATAACAATAAAAATATATTTACAATATCAATCTCAAACAGTTTCACTGTGATAGATCCAGTTTGACAAAACGTCACAATTTCTTAGACAGACAAGTTTACAAGAATAGATGTTAGAGACCACTATGGAAATAAGAGCCACCCGACCCTTTATAGTGTTTTTATCCCCAGTGACCAGTACGGTGGCCCTGATTATATATGATCATGTATTATGTATAAAGTACTGTTCTATTGAAATAAAAATAAAAAAAAGTTTTAATAATAATAATAACATAATTTCAGTATTTTTTTGTGTGATATTAGGCTTAGCCAGTGACTGGCATATTGAGGATGTGCCTACGTAGTCAGCCACGCCCCACGCTGTGGTTCCTTGTCATTGGCGTCATGACACTGACAGGCATTATTTATATCTTCAGCAGAGATCAAGCCACACATATGTTAATGCAACTCTCACGGAATCACCTCAATAAATACGGTTTGTACAAATATATACTATTATAATAAAATAATAATATATATAGATAAATAGATAGCCCTTTAAGCCCTCACGATGCATCAAAGCATCATGACAATGGTAAATCCAGGCTTGAAAGGGTTAAGAAGATAAGACTGATAAGCCGTGAGTGATGAGCCGTGAGTGATGAGGCCGTGAGGTATGAGGCCGTGACGTGTAAGGTATAAGAAATTTGCTTATTTTACTTGCAGATTCGTCCGCTGTATCATCTACCCTTAACACCACCAAGGCATCACATTACACTTCACAAGCCATTGGGGAGGGACTATCCCAAGTCCGACACGTTTCGCAGGTACCCGGAGAAAAGCGAGCTCAAGTCCTACACGATCTCTGTGCTAAACATAACATATCTGACATGGAGCTTGGTCCTGAGAGCATTTACAGGTACTTATTGGTGGATGACAGCAAGAAATCTGTATACTGCGCAATATCTAAATGTGCAAGTTCTACCTGGAAGAATGCTTTGGTTCGGATGCACGGAGGAGATGCCCGCAGTGATATAAGAATTCACTCTCAAAACTACCTGGCAGAGAAAGGCCTCGTGTTTTTGACGAACTACAGCAAGGATGAGGCGGAGTATCGCATGAAACATTACTTTAAGTACATTATTGTGAGGCACCTGTTTGACAGGCTTGTCTCCGCCTGGAGAAATAAACTACTAGGGGAGAAACGCTACCACCAAAAATATGCCCCTCTTATTAGGGCGGCAGATCGTCTTAATGGTACGGAATCAGCAGAACTCAATCCAGATAGACCCATAGAGTTCACAGAGCTTGTGGATTATCTCACAGACACGGATCCTTTGTATTTTGATCGTCATTGGCTGAGTATGTATCATCATTGTCACCCGTGTCATTTCCGGTATGATTTCGTGGCTAAGGTGGAGACTTTGTCGGCGGATTTACCACATCTTTATAATGCTCTCCACGTAGAAGAAGACTTACAGCTCCTTATTATTAATGAAAACAGCCAAGATTCTCCACATTTCTCAGCACATTATGACCCGGTAATGGTATCAACGTATAAAAAACTACGCTCACTCTACCATGTGGATATGACGTTGTTTAACTATACTGACCCCATATTCTCTTAGAATCATCATACAGACCCCATATTCTGTGACAGATTACCTGTAGCCCCCTACTATATTTCTACAAATTGAACGTGCAGGAAAGCGCATTTCAGATTTTGACAGCTTGATGATGCGCCAGACACATGGCTGTCATCGTCGTTCAGCTCAGTCCCATTATCGCAGCATATCATTAGTGTAATGTTCTCACATTCCTATATTAATCTAGGATCCACATATTCGGAAGCTCAATAAAAATGGTCGGACCGGACACGGCTTCCTGTACTTTTTTAATGCTATTTTTCTGTTAGCTTCGACCCTTGGCTCCAGGGAGATAATTTTGACTTGTCTGCTCTGCAAAATTCCCCCCGAAAAAAAATAATAGACGTTTTTGTAAGCGAACCATTCAAATTTTGTCTGAAAAATCTATTTGCACGTCAAGTGAGATATAAAGACGAAGTTCCCGTATTTCTTATTTTGGACATGCATGTCCGAAATAAGAAATCGGGAATTTCGTCTTTATATCTGGCTATAGACCTACTGGTAAATGCGCAACACTAAAATTAAAAAACTTTTGCAGTTCTAGTCTATGGACATGTTTACATCATATGGTCAAATTACGAAGCAAAAAAAATTACCGATTTTGTGATGATTTTACCCTGATTGTGTCGCTTTAAGCCTCAGCTCATTTTCATTAAAATATTGTTGGCATATCTCTGGGTTTGCGGTCTTTCTAACTCAACATTAGGTAGAAAGAACTCTGCATCCTGTGGTGAAACATATCTCACGAATTGTGAGCTTCTCTTTAACGTTTTCGGGTGTCCTCGCCAGACCCGGCGAAAGCAAAGTAGAAGTGGTCCGGCTGTGATAGAAGTGGTCCGACTGTGATACTCCCCCCTGGAAAATTTTACAGAAATAAGTGATCCGAGAGCCATTTTGACCGAGCCGGACCGCTTCTGCCGGCCCTGATCGCTAGGTGACGTCAGACAAGAGGTTCCCTGTAAGAGTACTGATGGCGTGCTGCATAGGCGTAGGAAGATATTTGCATGTGGTGGGGGTGGAGGAGGGGTTTGACATGTTTAGTCCTACTACACAAGCCGCGCTTAGTTTCCACCGAAGGCGGAAACGATTTGCTAGGGGGGTTTGGGGGGATTCTCCCTCAAGATTTTTTTTTGCTTTTGAGGTGCTCTTTAATGAATTCTGCGAGGTCTTCAACCATAAAATTGGCAATATTTTGGTATCACAAAGGGTAGGCCTATTTTTTTTTAAAGAATAACACATAAATATGACAATGCATGGTGGGGACTCATGGCAATCATGTGAGATATGCTTATTTCCTGGCGGCTTGTAAATATCCAGTATGGTTAGGGGCGCACCATTAGATATCTGGGGGGGGGGCTAGAGTTTGTGTTGCTTGCAAACTTTTTTTTATCTCCACGAGAAAACAATCTTTTTTTTGGCGATCAACGCCCGACAATTTTTTTTTTATGTTTCGCCGAAGAAATGAAATATCTTTTTTTGTAGTATGCCTTCCCTATTATGTATGTTAACGTTTGGTGTTTTTTCCGGTCAACATATTTTTCATCAATTTCGACAACAAACTTTTTTTTCTGCCCACATTTTCAACAAACTTTTTTTTCTGACTTTTGTGGCGACAAACTATTTATTTCAATTTTTTTCTAGCCCCCCCCCCCCCCCCAGATATCAAATGGTGCGTCCCTTAGGGGCATCTGTGCTAACGCCTATGTAGGCCTAAACCATAACAGAACAGTTAGCAAAACTGATCTGTATATATAGGCCTTTTAAATTTAAAATATAGCGTAAATATATATTTAGTGAACGATCATGCAATCAGCGATTCTCACCAGTTGTCCAACTCCCCAATACACACAAAACATTTGTATAACATTTGTACAAAGCTGGGCCAACGTCGAAGACGTTGGGCCGGCGTTGTACAAATGTTATACAAATGTTTTGTGTTTGCTGAGTAGTTTATCGATGCTAGTGGGTATAGGCTATGACTTAATCATTCCTAAATTCAAATGCCTCATTTGCAGTAGGAATTTACATCAACTTTTCATTTTGGATTAGCATGTATTAGATTGACATATTGATGCCTACCTATAGCTAGAGGGACTTGAAAGGTCTGGATGAAAACAGTCGGATTATTTCAAGGTCTGTGTGACCATGGTAACGTTAGTGTATTATTGATATCGTACATTAAACTGCCATGAAAAATAAGTTGCGTATGTCATCTAATTGCAATCAAGGCAAACAATATGATAGGCCTTACTATAAAATATTAATGGTAGGCCCTAGAAAACGTTGCCCAAGCACCAACCTATTAGGACGGGAGCCGGATCTAGCCCTCGTACTCACAAAAGCTAAGAAATTTTCTCTGCGATTTTTATTTAGCTTGACCATTGGGACATAACGAGTTTTGGTTTTCTTTTGCCAAACAGGACGCTTTAAGCCCTATGGCCTATTTTACAATTTTTTAGAAGGACACCAAAATAAAACTGACAGCAATTCGAAAAATTGTTAAAAATAGTAGTAGATTTATTTATTTTCAGTATTATTTTAGTCATAGCCCTCGGCCATATACACATGTAGGTCACTGAAAAATATTTCTGCCCAGATGTCATTTTAAATATTTGTTTCAACCCTTTTATCAATACGGGCGCCTGAAAAAAAAAACATTACAAAATATCTGTCAAGTTTGGAAATCTGTCATTTTTTGAGTGGTACTTAGAAGTAAGCTAATTCGCGAAAAGTGTCCCCATTATGTCCGCAGGGGACTGGAAGTTAAACTTTTTTATATTTGTTTGCTAGTTGTATGGTATACTGTATCTATGTTTTCGCTAAAAAATATATATTGGAGAATGAATATATATATATATCCCTTACTAAAAGTGATCGTGTGATAAGGTGGATAAATTATATTATATATATAATTTCCCATAAAACATGTAAAGATAAACATCAATATGAGATTAACATGAAATAATTAAAGGGACTGGCCCACGCTAAAATCATCAAAAAATCGGTGATTTTATTTCGGGTTCTTAATATGACCATATGATGTAAACATGTACATAGACTAGAACTGCAAATTTTTATAATTTTCGTGCTGCGCATTCACCAGTTAGGCTAGATATAGAGACGAAATTCCTGATTTCTAATTATTGACAACCATGTCAAAAATAGGAAATGCGGGAATTTCGTCTCTATATCTAGTCTAACTGATGAATGCGCAGCACAAAAATTATAAAAATTTGCAGTTCTAGTCTATGTACATGTTTACATCATATGGTCATATTAAGAACCCGAAATAAAATCACCGATTTTTTTATGATTTTAGCGTGGGCCAGTCCCTTTAATAGTCATAGTAGATGTAGTATTTTAGGAACAAAAAATCAGCCTCAGCATTCAAAGTGTCACTTTATATATATTATTTAGTTCTCCGTAAAAATGTAAACAAACACCAATATGAGATGCATGTATAATAAATATAATGATAAATAACCACAGCATGTCGTGTTAACCTAATTATAATAGCCTACTGGAGGCCGAAATATCAGAACATACCGCAACTTAGAGTGAGCGATAAAGACGCATGTATCCTAAATATGTAGTTATAGAAAAAAAGTGGCCCTAGATTTTTTTGAACTTTAACTTCCAGTCCCCTGCGGACATAATGGGGACACATTTTGCGAATTAGCTTACTTCTAAGTACCACTCAAAAAAATGACAGATTTCCAAACTTGACACATATTTTATAATGTTTGTATTTTTTAGGCGCCCGTATTGATAAAAGGGTTTAAAAAATATTCAAAATGAAATCTGGGCATACATATTTTTCAGTGACCTACTTGTGTATATGACCGAGGGCTATGAATAAAACAATAGTGAAAACAAATAAAACTACTACTATTGAACGATTTTTGCATTGCTGTCAATTTTATTTTGGTGTCTTTCTAAAAAATGGTAAAATAGGCTCTAGGGCTTAAAGCGTGCTGTTTGGCAAAAAAGAACCAAAACTCGCTATGCCCCGATGGTCAAGCTAAACAAAAATCGCAGTGAAAAATTCTTAGCTTTTGTGAGTACGAGGGCTAGATCCGGCTCCCAGCCTATATGCATGATATATTGGGTTGAAAATGCATGTAAAACAAAACTGGTAATTATAATTTATGGCAGTAGGCTTAATCATCTTGCCCTTTTAATCAACAGGCCTACCCGAATCTCCATGGGTAAGATGACACTGGAATTAATAATACCCTTGCTATAACTGGTTGCAAAGCGTTTTAGGCCTAATAACAAACATATTTTTACTGGTAGGGGGCCCATGTTGTCTGGCAAATAAGTTCTTTAAACAAAATCACCTTCGGTTAATATCTTCCATATTCTCAAGATTTTTTTGTAAATTTAGGATGCTGATACATGTATATTATATGCTCCATTTGCCGGCCCGATCTACCCCACTAGAGTAGGCCTAGGCCAGACTCCTACACTACTTCTAAATATGTATAGAGCCTCCTGATACGTGTGTACCCAGTAAACACAAAACATTTGTATAACATTTATACAATGTTGGTCCAACGTCGAAGCATAGACTACATGATGACACTTTTCATGAAATCTCATAGACATAAGAAAAGTAGAGATTAGTCGCGTGTAAGCCTACCCAGCTAACATTAGACATTGGACCAATGATGGCTTAAAATTAGCCCGGCGTCGCAGACGGTGAGCCAACATTAGGCCCAAACCATCATTGGTTCAATGCCTCGTGTTTGCTGGGCAGGCCTAACTGAGAGCGCAGCGAGCAGCGGTCAACGCTAGGAGTCCACCCAGACTGCAGGTTATGTAGGCCTACATTAATCATTTAAACCCATCTGTAGATATCATAGCCAAACTTTGTTGACTCCCACATCAACAGGCACTTTCTAATTATTCAAAATACATTCTTGATTCATGATGGAAGGTCTTAATTTTTGAAGATAAACAGTTCTCCCAGAGTGGGGTCCCCCCGACTTCGGTGAGTGGGAGAGGGAGCGAGGATTTCATAGTAGCTACAAATAAATAAGCAAATGGTTTGCTCGTGCAAAACAATAAAATGCAATTGAAAGAACACAATGAATGATCACAAACACATGCCCATTGTAACATATTAAGATAAGGAATTTTAAAAATTTCGTTGTGATAAAGACATTGCTATTAGCTGTTAGGTCTGGACACCACGTAGCAAATATTTCAAGTGAATTAAGTGGATAGCCCGTAGAAAGAAAATTGTTAATGGGAATAAAGAATTCTTGTCGTTCATCTTGATAGTTTAAACAATCATTGAAGTAGTGTTGTGGTGTGGTGTTTCAGGAACAGCACTGCAACTACATTAGAGGCTTTCGATGCATGCTTGGTATGTAAATATCGTTTAGGGAAGAAAAATTCAGTCTAATTTGACATAAATTAATTTGGTTAGTTCTGTCGCCAATATAGAATTGTATACGGTACCTTAGCACTTTTGTTTTAGCGCAGATAAATTTAAGTAATTTCGTTTTAAAACTAGATAAAACTGTGCTTGAACGAATTCTGGCAGGTAGGCTAATGTATTCCATAAACGTACAGAATATGGTAAACACTGTTCGAATGTAAGCCTACAATAATAAAGAGTAGACTTATGCGTCATTAAAATCAACAGTACATTATCTGATAAGCAGGGGAGACCAGGGCACAGTGGTTCGGACATATTGTTTTTGGACGCCCAATGAAACTTATGGGAAATAGGTTATTTATTTAAAGTTGTGTGAATGAGGTCTAAAAAGGGTTATTATACAGTATATGTTTTTTTGTGTGGTTTATGTTACCAGCCATTTCGATAGACAACTGAAATATTAAAAATCATGATCCACTGTGCCCCACCCCTGGTCTCCCCTACAGTGCATAAAATGATAAAATAGAAAGTGGTGTAAATATATGTTGGGGAGACCGGGGCTAGTACAAAATTTTGGAAAAAATGATTTAATATTTTATATGATGGAGTTAGAAAACTGATATTTTTGTCCAGAAGTATTCAACTATAGATGCTATTTTTAGCATACATTATGCTCAAATTTAATACAAAGTAGAGCCAGAAAAACATGATAAAGTTAGATTTTTCACTGTTCGAACAAACCCCACACCTGGGGTTAGTTCAATCATAAGATGGGGTGTGTCTGAACAGTGTTGGATTTACCATATATTTTGTGAGGCTAGTCTGAACAGTCGAACTAGCCCCATTATATTTGTTCTTTGTTGGAACAAACCCCACATGGACGTATTTTGAAAAATGTTATATTTAGAACTAATTAACATCATAGAAGGCAACCTAACATGTATAAAGGATTATTAACTTCAGTTAGGGTAGTACAACTATAGGAGTTGTAACTGTCAGGTTCAATGGCAAACATTGAGCAAAATATCATTTTGTGCGATAGCAAAAAAATACTTTTGATCCCTCAAAATGAAAAAATGTTTTTACTTTTTCATAATTTGTTTTGAATCAAGGGTACTAATACAGTCCTTCACTAGGAGGCAGCATAGAACGAAAATACATGTACTGTCAGATTTATGGGCACTGTCCTGACTAACCTCTCTGCGAACTAGCCCCGATCTTCCCTACAAGTATTAAATGATTTAAAATAATTGAAAAAAATATACACGTTAATATTATATACGTCTCCCACACCAAAACCGGAGATAAAATAACTGTCATTACTATATTAAATACCGGGTGGTAGCAGAAAAAAACATTCTGAAAAGCGTAGAAACAACCAATAGTATGCATAAAAGTTGATATAACAAGAGCATATTTTTTATGTAAAAATACAATATGTAGTAATAAGTATGTATTAAAACATTATAATGATATTTTAATAAAAAAGATAGCCAGACAATAGCTATTAATATGTGTCAGGTCATTCCAGATAAAAATGTACGTAATAACGACAATAATGGCTTATAAAATTATCATTTGTATAAGATAATCATTATAATTAGCTATTCACGAAGGACATGGCACTAGCATAGCAATATTATAACTTGATTTTAATTAGTTAATAATTCATAACACTTTAGCTCACAACCTAGTTTGTACGACAAAATCGGAGTTGCCATGGGGCAAAAACATTCTCGACTTCATAGACAAATTCAGCTGACTTAGCATCTCTGAAATCCTCCACAAGGGCCCACCTCATCTGATAACAAAGGCGACGGTAGCGTCCCTAACCGGCTCTAAGCGGCCAAAATAAAAAAATTACGAGATAACAGCCGTCTTGATTTGTGGCAATATGCTAAAATCATATCATGAAATATGTATGATATAGAAACAGGTGACTTATGATTGCTCCAGATAACAATGTAACGTAATAGCAATAATGATGACTCATAATTGTTTGTGCCATTCACACAGGACAAGGCACTCACATAGAAACACTGTAGCTTATTTTATTTAATAATGAATTGATACTATTTTCAATCACGACCTAGTTAGTATCTCATATATTCGGTTTCGCAAGGAAACAAAAATATTCCCGAGCTCATAGAGAATGTAAGAGTAAAAGATTATTAACTTCATTTGGGGCAGTACAGTTAATTTCCATGGGAGTTAAAACTGTCAGGTACAATGTCAAAAATTGAGCAAAAAAAAATTTTGTGTGACAACAAAAAAATACCATTGACCGCTTCCAAAAAAAGAAAAAGTGTTGTTACTTTTTCACATTTTTTTCACTGGGAGGCAGCACGTACAGAGCAAAAATACATTTCTCTCAAAATTATGGGCACAGTTCTTTCTAACCCAACTGCAAACTTGCACCTGTATCCCCTGGTGCTCCTGTGCATTTAACAGTTTTCATTTCATCTGTATACCTTAGTTTACTTATTGTTGTGGAGCTTACATATAATTCATGATTGATCTGAAAAAAATATCCTAAGTTTTGGAATTGTGTAGGCGTACTGTGATGTAGAGATCGCGAAACATAGGTTTGGTGGGAAATTTATGAAATGACCTTATAAGATTGCTAGATTGGTCGGCCACCGTGTTGGCTGACTGTCCACTCCAACTTCCGATTCTCTATCTATCTCTATCCCCGTCTGGGCGATGGTGAACAAATAACTTCATTGACTCTGTTGTTATCTTGTTCTTTCTTTATATTGATTATCCAGACATAACATTCGCTGTGCACATATCGGATAGAACGCGACGGCCTTGAGCTAGAAAACACGTCTGGAGACAACGATGCCGGAGATGAGACTGGTGTGCGGTTGGAATTAGCGGCAAAAGATAGTGTGGGCGAGGCCATTGGGAAGAGGTCCACTCGTCAGTTTCCGGAAACCCGAATGATCTTGCCGATCAAAGAGGGACGAGACGCTGGTCCTCACATTACCCCGGGCTAAGTGACAACGTATGATAACAAACTAATTTGTGGGTGAAGCGTCGGCTCATCGGTCCATCCGAATGGTGCACTAAGCCAACATTGATTAACCAAACATTTTAACCACATTTTAACTAGCTGTGTGCAAAAAATACAGGGTGGGTGGGTGGTGAACATGAAGTGTGCAGCGTAAAAAAAAATCTTAATATCCAATCATTTCCCATACTCTTAACACCAATGTTCTGCTATTTTGTGCTGCTACTCGACATGTGCCGTCCGACCCTATTTATATTTATTTTCTAGAATCAATATCAATGATTATTGTTTACATACTATGCTTTGCAAATTACATATGTAAATTGCATGCAATACAATGTGATACAATGTGATATAATTAAAGTAGTGCGATGCATGTGCCTGGTTCCGCTGTCTTATCGTTTGGCGCTATAGTAGCAAGAAACAGCAACACAAAGCGAGCAGGTGTGTAGATAGTGCGTCCGACACATGCTAATATATTGGTAACGATTTTAATCTGCAGTGGGTGATCGTTAATGGCAGTACTATTAATACTGTATTGAACGTCGTTCGTGGGGTCGTTTGCATCGATAGCGTCAAAATGCAAGCTATACCCAAAATCCTCGTTAGCGTGTGGAGTAAAAATGCTATTCATCGTGCTCGGGCCGTTTGAGCCTTTAATGTGAGTGATCACAGCTGGCGTCGTACACTGTATTTAGCCGTGAGTTGCGTTTTACGCTATGTATGGGGTACCTGTTTCAGGGTGCTGGTTGATGGTGTCAGTGACCGTTCAACCGTGCCGTACTAAAGGATTTTAAAAGTGATTATGTAATTGTGATGTGTCGCAACAGACATGTTGGAACATGTGTGGGGGCTAAGTGTCACGTGAATGACATGACCGGCTACGCGACCAGCGCGCCACAAGCAAGGGTTGCCCTCGTGCGGTGGCTAAACAGTTATATAAAGGTCTCATATATTCTACAGTTAATTCCCATGGCAAAATGTGGTTTAGTGTCAGCACATGTCTGCTTCGTCACTGAACGACGTGCGGTGAAAAAGCAGACCTGTGCATATATCATGATAGTCGGCAGATATTTGTGTTACTTTAAACATCCGTATGTTTGTTTGTGTCGTTTTGATCGAGGGTTTTACCCCGTAAATGTAAAGGTACACGTGAGTATTTTCACAAACCGCCGCCAATCCCATTAGCGCTAGACCAAAAAGGGACGAGGCGCTGGTCCCGACAACCATATCTTAAAGTAAACACAACCAAGTATGGAGGATGCATCAAGTTTCATTCACCTAGTTCAACCGAAAATAGAAGAGCTGCTAAATATTAAAATATCTCTCCTACAAACTATCACAAAAAAGCCATATCAACAATATTAACTGAACATTTATATCACCAATCATGATTTATGGCTATTAATCTTGGACTTACACGACTTACACAAAACTAATTTAATTTATAATTTATAACAATAGATAACATTCAACATTAAAAAAACATATAATTTATTTTCTAATATTTTGCAATTGATAAATAATCAGTATTGAAATAACACAAAAATATACTTGCAGACCAGATTTCAAGAACTGCGGGCATCAAAAACAGACCATACCACACAATGTATTACCCAAGTAATATATATGTGCTACAATTTAATTTGTAGCATATAAGTTGAATCATATTTGTTCTTGAAACTGACCTTTTCGACCTTCAGGATGATCTTAAATCACCAAAATGATAGCAGAAATTGATTTCCAGTCAAAAACACACAGAAAAGAGGTATTACACTTATATTTGTTCATAGCGCTATTTGCTAGAAATAGATTTTTTGCCTACTTGACCTCGAAATTGATGCTTTGACCATGAAGATGACTTTAACATGGACGTACAGGAATGGACTGTCGACTGGCGCGAGATCGTTGTAAACTTACGGCTCGCATGCGAGGCTAGGAAAAGGGATAACTGATTTCCGGTCTACCTATATATTGAATTGAATACATGTATAGACGGCAAATCATATCCAGCAAGCACAAGACATTTGTAACATACAACGTTGGACCAACGTCTCGCTGGGTGTATTGGAAATGATGTGTGTACGTCTATGATCTATGTCCACAATGTGCACTGTCAACCTGTCACACATTTTCAGTCATTTTCACGGGAGAAGCATACTTTATGTGCTTTATATGTTTTATTGTTGTTATAATATTCAAATACTTTTGATAATGAAGCAGAAGGAACTATTCTAGTTTATTCATTTATCGAATACATATGTTACGATTTGAAAGATATTGATGTTAATCATTAATTTGACTGTGATTGAAATTGTGACTTGCACAATGCTAATATACCCATGAAAAAAGATAAAAAAGCTCATGGTTGACAGTTTACAGTGGAAAACACCATAAAATATTATGGAATATGCCTACAAAACGCTGATCGTTTAAGATATTTTATTTGATCAATTTATATCACTATCGTTATGACTTTTAATAATTTCACCTAAAAGCGTAGCCTACAGCGGCTTTTAGTAGGCTACTGGGAGTCTTCCCCGAAATGTATTTTAGATGCACTCAATCTTTAAGGTTATAAAATACTGGCTGCAGGTCTAAGCTGTTCAGTCGGGCCATTTGTTAGTTTAGCATCAAATCTTCGGACTATCGAACCTTTGGACCATCGAACCTTCGGACCATCCTTCAGAATAAAAATACTTTCGGACCATCGAGCCTTAGGACTACCAAACCTTCGGACCATCGAACCTTCGGACCATAGAACCTTCGGAATAGAAATATTCTCGGACTATCGAACCTTCAGACTATCGAACCTTCATTGGCATGAGGGTAAGTATTCATTGGCAAGTATAGATGGTATCTCTAGATCGTACTTTTGATGCAGCAATTTTTAAACTTCAATCACCCCCCCCCCCCTTTGTTCGTTTATATATGATTAAGTTGGAAATATTTTCATCCTCACCTCTGCCGCTGCCATCTTGCCAACAGGCTGAGGGGCCACTGTAGAAATAAGATTTTGTCGTTAGACTTCTTTTCAGTATTTTTTATCCCTGGTGGCAAGTATCATGGTGGCTCCCTAGCTGTAGGCCTTTTTATTATGTGGTGAATTTATCTATAATAATAATAATAATAATAATAATAACTTTATTTACCGAGGTTGGACCCAGTGAGCTATATAGCTCACCTGTCTTGGGGCCCTCAAGGCTAACAAAATATGAGTACAATATGGAACATTATTATAACATATATAATTATAAAATATATATATAGAATATACAATTTTATATTCTGATATACTCACATATATGGATAATGGATGTATACAAAAACATACACAGAAACAATGGAACAAATACACACATTTTATACAAACATATTAATACTAGTACTTTACTTTGCAGATATAAGATTTACACACATAAATCTTAAAATACATACGATTTTTTAAATTGTGATAGGGTAGACGCTTTACAGCTATGGGTACTTGATAATTTCCATACTTTTGGTCCTAAACAACGTAAACTCTTTCTGTGTGTTCTGGGAATGAATAACTCATTATTACTGACAGATCTCAAACTAAATGGTGCGGTTTCACTGGAGCTGGTGAACATATCGGTCATGTAACTGGGCGTCATATCGTTGAGGGCTTTATATACTAATGTGGCTTGATGAAATCGGACATTTTTATCGATTGGTATCCACTTAAGAATTTTGAATAGTTCTGTGGATGGGACGGTATAATCTACATCAAGAATTAAACGAGCTGCCATTTTCTGTAATTTTATCAAAGTATTGATATCTTTTTTAAATGCAGTTCCCCACATTGAACAACAGTAATCAAAGTGGGGTTTAACAAAGTAATTGTAAAATATTAGACGTCCGGAAAGCGGAACAAATCTTTTATTTTTCGCAATATTGACAGCTTATAAAGAATAGTCTGTCTAACCTTTCTAATTTAAGGAGTCCATGAGAGATTTTCGTCAACAACACAACCTAATATTTTTTCTTCTGTGACCTGTTTTATCTTACTTTTTCCAAGAAATACATTTAATTTATATTTGTTAGCATCAAGATATTGGAGTCCCTTGTTTGTGCCTATTACCATAATTTTTGTTTTGTTGGAACTGGGTACCATGCGGTTAATACTACACCACTGCGTTAGACTGTTGGAGCTTTCTTGGAAAAATTTCTCTACATTTTTTATATCTGTAGAAGCCGTGGATATAGTGGCATCATCAGCAAAGAGTGAGATTTTTTGTAATGCTAAGATTACAAATTTCAGTGTACTTTTCCACTGAATAAAACTATCTATCTATATAGAAACGCATTGGGAAAACTTTAGAGCTAACGTTACATATAACATATATGTTTACCTTTATATCATCATCAGTTAAAATACGGAATACGACGTTGGCTAATCGGTGTCGGCTCGATCACTGAAGTTAAGCAACGCCTGGCCTGGTCCAAAATTGGATGGGTGACCGCCTGGGGATACCAGGTGCTGTATACACTAGGACATGCGTGCAGCGATGTCGTTTTGTGGGACTCAGAGAACCACGTAAATCAGACAGCTCATTTCACTGACTTAGAGTTCGGCGTAAAAGAACCTCAATGGACGTAGGCGCAGTTTCCATACGGTGAGACCCCAGAAAATCTACAATGTGGTGCAATAGCACCCGTGGTGCGATAGCATCCTGATCCCTTAGCCTTCCAAACGAAGAAGTTGTGCTCAGTATAGGCCTACAAACAAACAAACAAACAAACAAAATACGAAGTTGATGGTTTTATTTAAATGTTTGGAAGAAAATTCAATTTGTTATAATTTTTCCTTTATATTGAACTATTACCTCTCTTAGGGGTCTTGTGACCTGCAAAAAAATTTGGTTCTGACCTTTGCAAAAAATGTCAGATTATTATTCCACCCTTTAATTCCATGACGAGAATTGACAAAGCTGCATAGTTCTTGATTAATACATTTTTTATTCCCGATTTTATTAATACCCTGGGACAGGAAATCGGTTTTGCGTTTGGCGGACGACCGGCGAAATAATATTATAGAAAATACATTTATATATCCATCAACATCTTCTTTGTATTTAAAGCGTGAAATTAATCATGAAATTAAACCGGTACATAAATATTTTATTTAGAGGAATTGATTAATATTTTATTTATATATGACTGTGGTAGTGCTAAATGCATCAATTTACAATTGTTTGTGTAATAAATGCCACCACGGGTGCTTTTTTCGCATTTTTGCAAATTTTGTTATTCTACATTTTGATTTTTGTTATTTTTTCGCAGCTGTTAGTTATTTCTTCTCTGTATTATGGTACTACATATCTGTCATGTTTATTTTCCGCTGTTAGTTTTGCGTTGGACATGTTCATATTTTTGCTAGACTAGAACGTTTATTTATTGTTGCTTCTATTATCGCTCACTTTATTGTTAGCTTGCATGGCTTGTGCCAGTTGTGGTTGTGTCCGCCGTCAGTCCATTGGCATTGGCAGCCATTGTTGACATGCCGAGCGGGCACCTTTATTTAGCAACGTTTATGTATTCAATATCGTGTTTAAATTTAACCTCGGGGGAGAGGAGGGGGAAGGCTTTGTTAAATATAACGAATGTTCATGTCAAACATTAGATTAGATTAGATTAGATTTATTCAGTAACCATTGACATAGGACAAAAACATGATCAATAGTGCAAATACATAAAAATCATGGGTCGCCAATCATGGTCACCAGGGAATAAAACACCGAAAAGTTTCCTGGTGAGAATACTTATTTCCACGGCGGTCCCTTGATAGTGATCCATGATGGCGATGGCAAGAAATAATTTAGTCAATATAAATATATATAAATAATTGGTCTAACTGACCACACCAGAAATTGAAATATCACAGTAATTTGATAACAAGTCTACTCTTGCGGAGAGAAAACCACGCCGGAGAACAGAGAAAGGCTTACAACATGCAAACACAATTGGAAGCCCATCCCACGTCCCCCTGCAGTAGGCCTACACCTCCGCTAGAGTAGAATAAATACCTATATAAATATAGAAAATATGTTATAATATAATAACGGTTACTATGCTAATTTTAGACTTAAACTAGTCTAAAATCATTTAAAATACTGAATATAAATAAAGTGAAAAGCTAGTAGTAAATATATACTCCATCTTCATGTCTTTGTAACTCTGTCCACATGTGTTTTCTGACAGCATGTTTAAAAGTTAAAAAGTTTTCTTGCATTCTGAGATGTACAGGTAGACGATTCCACATTTTACTGGCTGAGTAACGAAAAGACTTGGCACCCGCAGACTTTACATGTGGTAGGACCAGGGATTGCACACTTGTTCTAGTGTATCTGTCATGTTCTTGACTGACCATGAAAAATGAATCTCGTAAATATTTTGGGGCTGTTCCATGAATTATTCTAAACATGTTGTTAAGTTTAATTTGTTTAACGCGTTCCGAAACAGGTATCCAATTGATAATTTTGAATTCATTGAAACCAATATGCGTCCTTGGGGAGCAGTTCAGGACAAATCTGATAGTTTTATTTTGAAGAATTTGAAGTTTTTGTTGGTAAATTTTCTGAAGACCACTAAACCATGCGGAGCATGCATAATCAAAATGACATTGAATTAGAGCTGATGCCAAAAGTTTCCTTGAATTTGTGTTTAAAAATTTTGCATGTCTCCATAAGAATTTGAGTCGTGAGTTGCCTTTCTTAAGAATATTTTCCGCAATATAATTACCATCTAAAGACTGGTCCAGATCTACTCCCAAATATCTCACACTCTTTGTAGAGGCTACCATGGTCTCACCACATGTAACATTCATTTCTGAAGAAATACCAAGTCTTTTCTTTGTACCAAAAAGTATTGATTCTGTCTTCCCTAAATGGATGGATAGTCTATTATCGACCAACCATCCATTCAGAGAAGAAAGTTCATTGCCAAGTTGTTGCTCAATTTTGTTGACATCCTTGCCAGAAACTAAAAGGGCTGAGTCGTCAGCATAAAGAATAAGTTGACATGAGACAGCAGCCTCCATGTCATTAATATATAATAAAAATAGCAATGGCCCCAGAATGGATCCCTGCGGTACTCCGCAAGGAACCACTCTGGGGTCAGAAAAAATACCATTAATTTCAGTTTTTTGATTCCTGCCTTTCAAGTATGATTCAAACCATTTAATGGCCAGAGGATCAAAACCCAGAGCCTTCAATTTTTGAAGCAAGATATCATGATCGACTGTATCAAATGCTTTTTGCAAGTCGATCATGACCATGCCAGTATAAAAACCTCTGTCCATTTGAAAGCGAATCTGATCTGTCAGGTGTGTCAGACAAGTGTCAGTTGAAAAAGAGCTCCTGAAACCAGATTGAAAAGAATAAAATAAATTTTCTGATTTCATATATGATTCAATTTGATTGTATGTAACCCTTTCTAAAATTTTAGAGACAATGGTAAGAATGGACACTGGACGATAGTTCCCAGGGTCAGTTTTAGATTTCTTTTTGTAAAGGGGTATAACCCTCGCCGTTTTCATTTCATCCGGAACACAGCCTAAACGTAAAGATAAATTTATAATGTGTGAAAGAGGTGAAGAAATTACTCTCTCACCATCTTTTAGAAACCTTGCTGACAAACCATCAAGACCGGTCGCTTTGCGAATGGACAGATTCCCTATAAGTTTTGAAATTACATCTTCACTTACCGGTGAAAAAATGAAAGCATTAGACTTTACACCTTTATTCTGGTAATAATTGTCAATAAAAGAGCCTCCAAAACCACCTGAAATATCAGGCAGTTTAGAAACCAGGTTTTCGGCAATAGTGGTGAAAAAATTGTTAAAAGTATTCGCCACTGTTTTTTTATCAAAAGAAATTTCGTTTTCTATTTCTAAGCCAATGTTCGATGATCCTTTTGTTGTTTTAGAAATACCTAAATTTTTAAAGGCCTTCCAAAGATCAGTGGAAGAATTTTTGCATTCCTCAATTTTATCATTAAAATACGTGCGCTTCGCTGATTTTATTAATCGCTGTAATTTATTTCTTAAAAGACAAAAAGTTTTAAAAAGTTTCTTAAAATTGTACAATGACTTATCTCTCTCCCTTATACCTTCTAGGATTTCATTGCACATCCATGGCTCTGTACATTGTTTGAGACGAATTTCTTTGATAGGGGCTATACTGTCAACCACAGACATAAAAAGACCTTTAAAATTATCCCAAGCTTGATTAACATTATCACAAGTAATAACATTATTCCAGTTTAATTTAGCTAATTCTTGAATTAATTTTTCAGGCGAGTAGTTTTTCAGAGATCTTATTTGCACAGTATTATGAGCATTAAATTTGTTTTTTGATGCCTTTCTAGTACAGTATGTTAAAAAATGGTCACTCAGGCCACAGTGAATAACTCCAGACTGTGTGATTCTTTCCTTATCGGAAACAATCACAAGATCCAGAGCAGACTCTGTGACCGGAGTGACCCTAGTAGGCTCATTTATGAGTTGAGACCAATTGCATAGGTACATGAGATGATTCGATGACTTATACAATGTTGTTGATGGTCTGAGAACGTCAGTATTGAAATCTCCAAGGACAATAGTTTCTAGGTCAAGAAATCGCTCTTTATCTAAACATGAATTTTCAAAGAGTGTATAAAAATTATTTGCGGTCGGTGGTCTATAGCAAGCTCCAATCAAAATAGGTCTAGAGTGAGGTAGCAATAGTTCCGCCCATATCATTTCAACATCTGGATGGGATATATCTGATCTAGGATTAAATGCCAAATCAGATCTGATGTATAAACACACTCCTCCACCGTCCCGTTGTCTATCTCTCCTGATTACAACATAACCTGCAATATTGATTTCGTTATCTAGAACTGAGCAGTCAAGCCATGTCTCTGTTACGGCTATAACTGCAGCCCGAGACTGCTGGGCAATAATTTTTAGTTCATCAATTTTAGACAATAAACTTCTGACATTTAGATGTAAACAATGCAGACCCTTTTTTTCAAAACATTCGAACTTGTACAGAGGCATTTTTGACGGTAGGTGTTCTCTCCAGCCATCGTTGGTAGTGGCTGGTTTCGTACCACTATTGTCTTTATCACCTAGACCCGAAATGATGTCAAAATCGTCACTGGGATCTTCATCAGTAGGAAACAAAGGCTGCGCCTGACTGAGCAAACACTTGTTACATTGATGGGAAAACGTCATTCCTTTATCTACCATCTCCTGGTACATCTCGGATGATACAACTGAGCACGCCAAATGAGTCCACTCGTCACAACAATCACACGATACTGCAGGCGAGTTATCACGCACAGCTTTACCACACCGTACACATGGGTAACGAGGTGTTTTAATAATGCGGGCAGTCCTGGCTGGGCCAGGACAGGGGTGGATATCACCGCAACATGACCATGCCCATGGGCATGGGCCATGGCATAAGAAAAACTTGTTTTTTTGATCAGCCAATTCATAATCGTTGTGAATTACATCAATTAAACAAAATAAATATGTTCAATTAGTTAGCAATTACTATCCCTACACCCATGTGGAGGGTGAGATTTTGCTAACTATGTTAAATGGGCCATGCGAGACAAGATAAATATTACTTTGCTGCCCAAATCACACCAAAACATTGATAATATCAAAGAAAACTGGATTACGTGACTTGACCCCACTCTCATCGTCTTGCTGAAAAATTGATTGATTTGCTGAAGCTACAACGTGAACTGATAGGAGGGAGGTTAAGAGATGGAGATTTTATCGTTGGATTTTGAGATTTATCGTCTGATTGGTCAGGAATGACCCAGTTATTTGACGAAACCATGACATGCATGATGAAGATGGGGTCCTCAATTGATTTGCGCACTTCAACAGCAAAATATAGTCTATTATAGCGATATTTTTGATATATCTTTAACAATGTAAGGTGAGATTTGTCATCAAAACAATTTGTTGGACCACACGTTCTTCTCTACTGATTTTAAAAATTACTCCAGAATGACGTCATCCAAGGTTAAATAAAAAAATTAATTTAACTACATTGTTAATTTTAACAATGCCTGCGATGTTAAATTTAACAACATTATTGAATTCATTAACGCTGCTAAATAAAGGTATGCGCCCCGGCCTGGTTAAAGGCAGTGTCTAACTGAGCGTGACTAACCGTACATATTTGCTGTTAATCATACTTATTACCAACGTATTAGTGATTGAATACCGACATTTTGTGTTTCCATGTAATCATGTATTATAGTTTAGAGTGAAAGTCACATTAAAATTTTAATCCATCATTTTTGCGTTACATGTTTTTCGCTACCGTAATTTCTCAGGTCATGAAAATTTGGCAAGCAATACTTTCCAGTCTTTCAGCATTTACTAGTACCTAGTAAAAAAATCAAGAAAAAATATTAAATAGTTTAAAAGTTAGACCGTTTGACATGTAGTAAATTGCGAATTATGATGCTCCTCTATAAACCCATTATTTCATTCAGCTTTATTCTTGAAATTCCATTGCATTTCAAATGGTCTAACTTTTGCAATACTCAACCAAATTTCACAAAATGTCAGGCTAGGCGCCGGAATACTTCAAAGAGTGCTTGAGAAATTTCATTACAATTGTTTGAGAATTGACTGAGACATTAGCGAAAAACACCCAACGCTGGTGGAAGTTGACTGCAACCAGCGTTCGACACTGACGGTGGTCCGGTGGTCCGAGACCCCCAGAAATCATGTCGGACCACCAGAACATTCAAACCCAGTGGTCCGATGGACCACCGAAATTTTCGACTCTAAGCAAAATCGTAACATGGCCAAAAACTCGAAGCAATCGTCGCCACTCGCGGCCGATAATACAAGAAACACGGTACCGCTCTCGCCCCCTTTTCACGGAACAAAACAAGTGGTAATAATCATGCTGGGCATGAACTATTGAGGTCGAGATTGACCATCCGCTCTCGCCCTTTTCACGGAACTAAAGATGTGTTTATAATCATGCGGGATATGAATTATTGAGGCCGAGATCGACCATCAACCCAGCTGACGTAGTTAGCAAACGCCACCCTCCACAATTAGCCCCAGTGGCTGAAACAGGTTTCAGCCACAGATTGACCGCATACAAAATCGTGGAACATTTCTATCGGAAAATATCGGGGAGTAATCAGGTCAAAAATATTTTTTTTAGAATCAGTAACATTTCAGTTCCATGCTCAGCTCAGAGTCAGAAGTCGCACAGTCATTATTAATAAAAAGTTATGGACATTTTTCGGACCTTGGCACCGGGATCGCTCTCAGTCACCGCCATGTTGGATTTTTCGGGTAAAGCAAATACATCCATCCACGGCCTCGGAGAGGATGACACGGCAACCTCCACAATGTGTTACACATAGCCATAGGTCGCCGGTCACAGCCCATGCAGCCCGGCTGACCAGCTGCTATTGAAAAAACATGCGAGGCACTAGGCCTAGTTTGTTGTTTGCCTGCCCTCATCTGACTGTCTAGTCAAACTAGTGGTGTACAATCAATTTGTGACGCCGAAAAAGTGTCTGCCCGCCACTTTTAATAGGTTTTTAAGGTGAAGTTAGGAAAAGCTAAACAATTGAAAATTCGAATCAAGCTGGTATGAACAGTATAAACGGCGGCCATTTTGTTTGAATTTCTGGAGTCTATAACAACATCCAGCTCACCCTCTGGAAACAAAAGCCCCATCTACCATCAACCTTGAACTTTGCTTGTTTATTGTCTCACCAGACATAATACCCCTCGATCCAGCAATCTTTAAATGAAAAAATATAGCCCCCCCCCCCCCCCATATAAACATATATATTTTGTGATCATCAGGACATAGGGCCTACTCTATCAATATGAAAAATAAAAAAGAGTGCTTTAAAAACATCAGGCTTTTTTTATTTCACATTCGAATATAAGTTCCTAGTACCTTCCCTGAGCGTTGCCAAAACGCTTTAGCCTACTCCAGCAGCACATCCTATGTGGAGTATCAGGCTGGAGGGGAGGGGGGAGGCTGACAGACTTAGTCAATCATATGCCTTGCTACTACCAGCATAGGGACTACATTTTATACTTGGGCCTATATTTCCCGATTTCAATGTTTTTAAAGCAAGAAATGGTTACCAAATCTAGATCAATGGGTATCAAAATGATATGAATGTAATATTAAAATCAAGCTTGCTATAAATCGCCATATTAAATTTTTTTTAACTCACTCACTTTCATACGCGTATGAATTTGTGTGCCGAGACTTTATTCTCAGGACCACCAGAAAAATTGTAGGACCACCAGATTCTCTGAGCTGGTGGTCCTGTGGACCACTGCTCAAAAAAGTTTGTGTCAAACCCTGGCAACTGTAGACAAGTTGGGAATCTCACATTGCATTTTTGGACAATGCGATTTACCCATTGCCAATGAAGGATTTAAGGCCAAATGTTCTCCGGCCATCTGGGTCACTGAAATTTATGATTCACCGACCCTGAGAGAAAATTACCGACCCCTTTGAGTTGTCCGAGTGCATTCTCAGACACTTTGAGACTGAAGTAAGAGAGTATCAGGCTGGAGGGGAGGGGGGAGGCTGACAGACTTAGTCAATCATATGCCTTGCTACTACCAGCATAGGGACTACATTTTATACTTGGGCCTATATTTCCCGATTTCAATGTTTTTAAAGCAAGAAATGGTTACCAAATCTAGATCAATGGGTATCAAAATGATATGAATGTAATATTAAAATCAAGCTTGCTATAAATCGCCATATTAATTTTTTTTTAACTCACTCACTTTCATACGCGTATGAATTTGTGTGCCGAGACTTAATTCTCAGGACCACCAGAAAAATTGTAGGACCACCAGATTCTCTGAGCTGGTGGTCCTGTGGACCACTGCTCAAAAAAGTTTGTGTCAAACCCTGGCAACTGTAGACAAGTTGGGAATCTCACATTGCATTTTTGGACAGTGCGATTTACCCATTGCCAATGAAGGATTTAAGGCCAAATGTTCTCCGGCCATCTGGGTCACTGAAATTTATGATTCACCGACCCTGAGAGAAAATTACCGACCCCTTTGAGTTGTCCGAGTGCATTCTCAGACACTTTGAGACTGAAGTAAGAGAAATTATAAAACACATTTTAGGCTTCTTTTCAGTTCTTCTGGGCGGGGGCCCTAGTGTAGTGGTTAGCACCGCTACCTTTCACGCCAGAGTTCGGGGTTCGGTTCCCGGTCTCGGCGGTTTGAAAGAAACAAAAATGTTTCTTCCCCATCCACGTGTAAAAGTCAGTATTGTGGGGAGCCTCCGTGACCGAGAGGTGTCGTGCTCGGCCTCAGACCACCAGGGCTCGAATTTCGAATCCTGTGTCTGGAGGACAGTGTCATCTCAGTCATCTCACCATTCTCAGGAGGTTCTCCTGGCCCAGTTTAGCCTATATGTGCACAATGGTGGCCTGAAGCCCGATTCATTTCATTTCTTTTCGGTTCTGGATGATCATCAGTTGCTAGGGTGGCAATCACTGACCCTGGATACAAATTACCGGTCTCAGGTCGGTGAATCGACTTTAAATTCTTCACTGGAAATGCTATGTAATTCTGCCCATTTGCTAATCAAATTTGTAATTGATTAGCAAAATATAGATGCATCAATGGTAAGGGTGTCTAGCCAGTTAGAACTTGGATGAGAAAATCGCTAATCAATAATTTTCAAACAATTTTTTTCCCTGCTAACCCTTGATATTTATTTTTTATTATAATTAGAATGGTGGCATGAGTGACCGTGATTAAGAGGTTATGGAGAGTGAAATCACCGACAGATTTTTTTCACATGACCCACTGGCATACCGTATCTGACTGATGCTGGCATTTTTTTTTATGCAACAACACCAATTTTGTGTCACGTTTATAGATTGTGATTACAGGCGTGCAATTGCAAAGGTGTTCCTAATCACAGCCGCTGCTGCAGACAACAGTTACCATGACAACAATGAACAGGCAGTTGCACATCAAATGTCACAAAGAATTTAGCAGTGTGACAATAATTTTACCCTGTTTTTATGGTCTGGTTTTCAAGTCAGATAATCTAATAATTTGTTTTCATTTTTTGTAGATTTTTGATGAAGTTGAGTCACGAGACAGTGACTATTGAGCTAAAGAATGGAACTCAAGTACACGGCACAGTTACAGGTAAACGAAGAAAAATAAAAGATCAATAAAATTAGCTATTAGTCCACAACCAAATTTTCGAACCAAATTTAGAGGGTGACAGTCTTATACATGTAATAATGAAAATATGTAGTTCCCTGGAATTCTGAAACGATATTTACCGGCAGAATATCATAACAAAAAGGCTGATGAATTTTTAATAAATGAAACCGGTCGGCACCAACTACATCAGCCTTTTTGTTATGATATTCTGCCGGAATTCCAAGGGCCTATTCTTTTTCATTGTTTAACAGCAGGGCAACACTATGTTCACCCTAGCAGCCCAGTTTCGTAGCAGCGATTCTCCTGCAGTGTCTTTGTTATATCTGGTCATTTTTTTATACATTTATAGTAATAATCTTACTAACTAAAACAAGAGTATAAAAGAACAATTAATTGTTTGTAAGGCCAAAAAAACCTTTGTTTCCAATTGCCCAACTGACCCTGATATGCACCTTCTGACCCTAAAGTTTTTATGGCTATCTTCCCAAAAAAAATTGTATTTTTGTGGGAACAGCCCTTTTGGTGCAATTTGTCAGGGTTTTTTTAAGTGAAATTGAAAAAAAATGTAAAAATGTTTCCTTACCTACCCTATTTTGGAGGGCAAAAAAAATCATGTACCTACGTTGTTTGGGAAGGCAGTGTAATCGGAAGCAGGTTTTTGACCTAATATTAATAATCTCGCTAAAAATTAATGGTTCTTCAGTATGTCGAGGACTAGTTGAAGAGGGCAGAACTTTTTTTAAAGTTAATTACAATAATTTTATTTTTGATCAAAAGGCCACATGTTGCACAAAAGTGAATAATCAGCGTATCCACCACATTACAATTCAACCACAAACTGCCACATTGACCCGCCTCAAAATTATGCATTACACTTGAATATTTTATGAATAAGGTGGGATTTTCACTGTGACACTTGAGAAGTTTAAATTGGAAATGGTAATCCATCTATTAATTCTTGTCATCAGTCTTTCCGAATATTCTTCTTTTGAATTTTTTTCAGTTTAAATTCTAGCAGTCTGAACTTGTAGTATTCATTACTTCATGTGTAGGTGTAGCCCCAGTGGCTGAAACAGGTTTTAGCCACAGATTGACCATACGTGTACAAAATCGTGGGGCATTTCTGGACTGTCATATCGGGGAGTAATCTGGTCAAAAATAGTTTTTTTAGAATCAGTAACATTTCAGTTCCATGCCCGCATGCTAGGCTCAGAAGTCGCACTGTCATTAAATAGTTATGGACATTTTTCGGACCTTGCAGGGATGCAAATTCACATACGCCCGGTCGCCCGTGGCGACAAGAATTATGTAAGGGCGATTGTAAATCAGCATGTCACTAGCCCTGCTGGCGACTGATTCCCTGTACGATTCGCAGATCATGTGTGGCTATTTACGGTAACTGCAGAGCGCCGCACAGCATGTACAGGTGTCGTCGTCGTGGCGCACTACAGAGCATTGTTTTGGCTCACATGTGATTGTGTGTATCAGAGACCTTTACGTTTCAGGAGCACAAAAGCGCACATAATTCAAGATTTGGTACAATGAAAAGTGAGCAACTGAATCAAGTTTAATGCAGACACACGTGGACATAAAAATCACGTTCACCAAGTTGTTAAACAAACTACTGTCCAGTAGGCCTACGGCCTGGTCAATCAGCGGTGCGTGGGCGCCTGTATTGCATGTGGCCCGATCTGCGGTAGCCATGACAGCCCACAGCGTCACTTATTGCGTAGTGGTTCCCAACATTCGTTTCACCCGATATTTCGCAGTTCAAAATGGCGCTGATCAAGAAGATCATTTATCTAGTTTACTGACATACATGCATGCTGACAACATTTCATTGCGCAACGAGCTGTGGGTGAATAGATGCAGTCTTGGATTGTTGCTGATTCTAAAAGACTCATGCATTATTCGCCTGATAAATCAAGCATTAATTTTCCATAAAAACGTCTGCAAAAATGTCTTGCAATTTTTTTTGTGAATACAAGCTGTGGCTAATACTCCAGTTTCAGTCACACATAGGGCGCATGTATGTCGGCGCAGAAACGATGTGAGTAACTGGGCATAGGGGTGTTGAGATTTAAGAAGGTCTAACCATGCTAATAGGCCTAACACAAACTAAATTACACCCCCAGAAAAGGCCTAAAAGTAAAATCCACCTGAGATAACCTTTTTATCCCAGTTTTTTTATGCCTTGCAGTGTCATGATGCCATAGACTTCCCTACTTCTTTGTTGATAGGTCTACATATCAAGTTCAGTTACCTTGAATAGCCCCTATACACGATATGAAAGAAGATATATATTTTTTTTCAAGTACGCTTTTTTGATATCATTTTTGTGTTTAAAATGACTGACTTTAATATATTTGCAGAAAGGTTTACGTTTTTTTGAGATGGCCCCTTTTTTTCACTGACGTGGGCAACATGGCCCCTTCTTTCTCCAAGTTGGAATGAACACCAGTGAACCAATGTCGGATTAAATTAATTGTCTGTACATGTAATAACTATGAATAGCCAATTAAATCTAAAAGAATTATGGAAGGTGGGGTCGCCACCAGCTAAAAAAAAAAAAAACTAGAGAAAAAATGCTGGTTCAATAACGTAGCTTTATATGAAGATAAACTAAAGTCTGACAGAGACATTTTCAGGTGGGGTGGCTGGACATTTTCACTGGCCCATTTACTCTGACTTCACTGG
Source organism: Flabesymbios commensalis (assembly GCA_964017125.1). Classification (NCBI taxonomy): domain Eukaryota; kingdom Metazoa; phylum Annelida; class Polychaeta; order Terebellida; family Flabelligeridae; genus Flabesymbios; species Flabesymbios commensalis. The sequence goes on from OZ024909.1 coordinate 79,428,626, forward strand.
AGCTTAAACAGCTGCAGATTTGCTAATTAAAGCTAAAAATGCCCACCTGGTGCTCAGGCTAAGCCTAAGGAAGATGGGTCAGAAGGGGAAAAATAATTAACCAGGGATTCAGCCATATCGCCCATTGTCCGGCAATTTTTTTCATAAAAACATTAAACTAGTAAGGGCGATTAAAAAATCATAAGGGCTAGTGGATTTTTAGTTCTACTAGCCCGGCTGGCTAGTGGATAAAAATGACGAATTTTTTCCCCTGCCTTGGGGTCGGGATCGCTCTCAGTCATCGCCATGTTGGATTTTTCGGGTAAAGCAAATACATCCATCCACGGCCTCTGAGAGGACCCACGGCCTCGGAGAGGACGTCACGGCAAGTGTAGGTGTATCTATGATCTTATGCAGTGTTCAGCACAGACAAGAAATAGGTGGGGACATTTGTCTCACTACAGTCACGAGTGGAATAAAAGGAGACATTTGACCTCTAAGTGCGTTATTGACACGATATCGCGGCCTGTGCTGAACACTGTTTATGTTAACCCTTGTGCTGCTGAATTGTTTGCGAGTATTTTCCATTTATTTGAAGCTGGAATTGCTAACACAATTTCCAGCTTCAAATCATGAAGATATCTCCCAAAATGAATTTTTTGATCAACTGAGATTTTAAATTTTGGGTGTATGTGGGAGTTGCTTCTCCAGAAATATAAATTGTTTTTGTAGGTAGGGATGATCATATGCTCTGGTTCCTTTAGAACGGGAGGGTTGACCTGTAGCACGCAGAAGGGTTAAGCCTTTTGTATGCTTTGTGGTCTTGTGTCACAATATCCCACGGTGCGTTACTAAATTTTAGTGGTGTTGTCTGAAATGTGCCATTAGCAGCACAAGGGTTACCGGCACATCATCTAGCTATTTTACATGAACAAATTTTAATTATACTATAATGTATCGCAAAACGGCGACAGGGGAAGGTAAAGGGTTAATTATGTGTTATTCACTGTTGTTCTTGGGGATCGATTAACTGCTCTGAGGTAGTAGCCTAAAGGGTCAGTAACTTTAGATAATTACTGGCCCTTCGCCTTGTCTGCTAGTGATTATGTATACACTGTATTGCAAAAAAAGTGATATAACTGTATGATACAGTTGCATCAAATTTTAAAAATCAACAACTTAACTAACACAAGGTAATGGGTCAATTTTTACTTGTTTTTTGGTAGTGTAGACTGCTATTTATCAAATGTTGCCCCCTGTTTTTTGTAGGTGTAGACGTCTCCATGAACACACATCTCAAATCAGTTAAGATGACGTTGAAGAATCGCGACCCCGTTCAGCTGGACTCACTCAGTATTCGGGGAAACAACATTCGTTATTACATTCTGCCAGACAGTTTACCACTGGACACATTACTCATTGACGACACACCTAAAGCCAAGGCCAAGAAAAGAGAAGCTAAATGTATGATTCTTAATAATTCCTCTTTTTTAGTGGTATTTATTTATTCAACTATTTCTCTATGCGATCATATTTTTTTTTCCAAGAGAGATGATGATAATTAGTATTTATTTTGCTGAAACAACATGTCATTTATCTACTGTCAACAGAATATATTTGATATTAGAATTTGAAAATAAATAATATGAAATTTATTGAAAAGAATTTTTTTAATTCAACCACAATTTGTTGTTGAGCATTATATATTTTTACATATATTTAAAAAAAAAATTATTTCTCTTCGTTGAAGATTTTGATTGTTTATTAAATTATTAAAAAATGTTGATTTTGTAGAAGTATAATTATCTATGTAGCAAAAGTAAATAGAGTGAAAATATGACTCTTTGTACTCATAATAATTTTGAAATCATAAATGTCTTGGTTTGCTCTTTCCGCTTCAGTCGAATACCTATGAATACCTATCATGGGTCTACGAACATCATAAATGTTTTAACTCTTTCTGTACGGGGACTGTCTTTCCACATCAAAATCTGACGTCTGTAGTCAAATTCTGATGTATAAAGAGGGTCCCTACACTTAAGGGGTTAATGCACAGTGTAAAATTAGAACTTATTAATAAAAAATATTTGTTTGTTATATATAAACAACTTTTTAATTTACTTTTTAATTTACTATACACTTTTTAGAAAAAAATCTCGTTTTGTTTACTATAGTCGGGTATTATAATATTTTGAATTTAAATTTTCACCCATGTGTAGTCGTGAATGTGGGTTGTGATTGCAAAACACAATTTCGAGTAGGTGAAAATTACCAATATTTGTTTATTTTGTGACCAAACATTTGCAAATTTTGCAGTCCTCCATATATGGAAATAGGAGGAGAGCTATAAAATACTCTCCTGAAAATTTCTAGGAGAGCATTGAACTCTCCTCGTGGCGTGCAAAGCATGCTGGGAGTGATTTATTGGGCTTATTTAGCTTCAAAATTGTAACTTCTGGTGATCACCAGGAGCGCTGTGTATTGCTCTCCTTGCAGGAGCGCAAGAGGAGCGCCAGCGCGCTCCTTATAAATGGAGGACTGATTTTGATTTTTAATAACAGTAATTTGATTGGCTAATAAAACAGATTAAGCCTGACTACAGTCATGCTTAAGGTTGAAAGTTATTTTTTATTGTTTTGAGATCCAGAACATAATTGTATGGACCGCTTTATAAAAAAAATATTATAATAATAAGTGTCACTAGAAACAGGGTTCCCACTCTCCTGGAATTTGGCTTAAAGAAATACCATGCATCGAAAAATCATGGAATTTCAAAAAAAGGATATTTTTATGGAAAAATCATAGAATTTTGTTTGTTATCCACATTTTTTCAATATCAGACTGAATTTTGCAAAATTGACTCTTTGTCACATTTGTTTCTTTCTCAGCCTGATATTTGACTACTGATGGTTGCATGTGACCAAATCTTTTGAAGTAAAAACAATTTAGGTAAATAATAACAATTTGGGTAAATTACCCATGCTGCCAAAACGGAATTGAGCAATCTGGAAAAATAACCTGGTATCATGAAAAAATCATGGAATATTGTTTTCGGTTTTTAGTGGGAACCCTGTAGAAAATAAAGGGTTTATGTAGAGAAAGTATTGATGTTTTATTTTTGTGTTGCAGCCATGGGTGGTCGTGGTGGTGGCGGTAGCAGGGGCCGAGCACGTGGTCGCGGCAGAGGAGGAAGAGGCAGAGGGCGCGGGAGACGCTAATACTAATGCACACACTTTCTCTCTGTATAGTTTTGTATCACTGTATTATCATGTCTTGTAATTGTAATGTCCAATAAAAGTCTTAAACAACTAATACAAGTCTGAAGACGTTTTTAAAATGTCGTATTACATCATTTTACACTGGGTAGCCATGCTTAACAAAGTTCTCAATTTATCAAAGTCGCTCTGAAATAAATTGCACATGTGTAGTTCTTGGATAGTTCACATTTAGTCAGAACATCAATGGTGGATTCAGAAAGAAAATTATCAAAAAATCGGCCCGAAATCAATTTTCCTGGAATGGCGATCTGAAATCACATTTATCTGCTGAGAAGATTGTGAAAGACTGTTTTCCACTCAAATTTAAACAACATATCGTCCCCTTGGATATGAAAGGGTGTATCTGCAACTTTTTTAAAGTGGCAAATACACCCTTTCCTATCCGAAAGGGACGATATGCGATGCCAACCAGATTCACATCCCTTTTTCAAAATCCCGGATGTAAATCAGACAAGGCATTGAGTAAAATTACTTTAAAGCCACGAAATGGCAGCCAATTGCCCTTTTTAGGCGAATAATTCAGTTGCCATTTTCTCTCATACTAGCTATTAGACGAGGCTGTAACTTTAAATTGGTGGATCTGGGATGATTTTCAAATTGTATTTGTACCTGTAAAACTTTTGGAATGAACGGATGTGCTTGTCTATAACACCTCTGTCTTCTAACACTAATTTTAGAGTGGAAAGTCTTGTAACAGTTACTATTATGTACAATTCATAAATTAAAATGGATTGTGGTTTGAAATAATATCTTAGAACACATGCTGCCAAAAAAGACGTGACTAAGATTGAGTTCACATTCGATCTTTCTATCACTTGATTAATTTTTTTATTTACCATTTCGGGGAGTATTACTGATGTATTTCTCTCATAGCTTGAGCTGATTCAGCCCAAATCTGATGAATTTAATTATGGTCAAGACGGCCACTTTGATTTTGAGGTTGATGACAAATTTTCTTAAGAGAGCCAACGATTTCTTACAAACCCTACTAAAATTTTATGCATGTGACTGTGTGTACATTACAAGGTTTGCACAGGTTTTGAATTTAAAAAGCAATTTTGAGGGCTCGAATTTTTTTCAAATGACTACCTACTACAGTACCTACATGTTCATGATAATTATGACCTTGAAAATGGTGATTTTTTACTCCTTTTCACATAAAGTCTTCCAATGTAATTTTCTCTTATATTTAAATATCTGTCCAATATGGCTGGAATTTGAAATGGATGGTCCCAGGAATAAGTAGAATCAACATTCTATAGTTATTATGCTATTATGAAACAGCATGTTATAGCACCCTTTCATTTGAAATGGTGCTGGGTTTTATCCCCGCCCATAGGGGAAAGGGATTTTATTTGCACCGTGTTTCTATCAGGTGTCACATTTTTTTTGTTCGCGCCAAAATTAATCTTCAACATTTAAAAAAAAATTTAAATCACCTTCCTAACAAGGTGGAGATGCGAGTTTTTAAAGATGCTACCAAAATGACCACCACGGAACAACTTCATAATTTTTTGTGGGCTTAAATATCTCATTCTCTGCGATGATATGCAGGTGATTTGTTTCAATGTTGTACTGATATTCAAAATGGCCGCCACGGATAAACTTCATAAATTTTTGTGGGCGCAAAAACAATTTTTGCAAATTGTACAGTCACATTCCCCACGCGATGGAGATGTGTCGGATGCTAACAGACATCATTTTAAATATTTTCTAAATTTGACTCCTACCTGAAATTGGATGATATAAGACATGAATTTGTGGCTTCCAGGAAACCAATTATAAAAAGCCTGTATCGGGGGCAATATCGATATTGTAGACTACACTCTGGACTGGTGTTGTATCTCGGTTAGTCAGGCTAGCCTCCCCCCCCCCCCTGCGTGATTTCTTAGAAAATAATGTCCAGAAAATCAGGTGATTAACCCTTACACCACTAATCACGCCATAGTCTTTTTTTAATCTGTTTTAGTTATATAACTACGCGGTAGTCACAGTAGGTGGTTAAATCACTGTTACGCCAGACTTTTTTATTATATGATTTACGGGCCCGACGATTTAACCAAAATAAATTAAAAATGTAATTTACAAAAAAAATTTTCAATAAGCCAACGTGTTATTTGACATATTCTATTTTTTATGTTTTAGGTCGGTGGAGACTTATTGTTTTTTGCTAAGTCCGCCGCCGCCGCCACTTGTTTCTGCTCTCACTCGAAAACCCCTACTCGGATTATTTCCAAATATTTGCAGTTTGCATACTGGCCCTGAGGAATTTGTCTAGTAAATTTTTTTTTTGCGTTTTTCAGTCTCTTCCAACAAAATCCAAGATGGCCGCCAAAATCCTATGGCGCTCGCTAGAGCTCGAACCGCTTCATCAATTTGTTTCATGTTTGGTTTAAATGAAAGACCTTACTCTGGCCGTGAGCTGAAAAGCTTTTGGTGTGATTCTGATAATAAAAACTTTTTTTTACGTTTAAGTATTTTAGCGGATATTTCTGTTTTGCTCATTTTGGCCATCATCAAAATTTGGTAATATAGCCATACAACCCTACTCGGATTATTTCTAAATATTTGCAGTATGCATATTGGCACTAGGAAATTCGCCCTGTAATTTTTTTTCGGCAATTTTCAGCTTCTCCAACAGAATCCAAGATGGCCGCCAAAATCCTATGTCGTTTTCTAGAGCGTGAACCGCTTTATGGATTTGTTTTAAGTTTGGTTCAAAGGAAAGACCCTACTCTGCACATGTGCTGATTAAGTTTTTGTGTGATTCTGATAATAAAAACTAAGATTTTTTTACGTTTCAGAATTTTAGCGGATTTTTCATTTTTGTTCATTTTGGTTATCATCAAAATTTGTTAGTTAGCTATACACCCCTGCTTAGAGTATTTCTAAATATTTGCAGTATGCATATTGGCCCTAAGGAATTTGCCCAATAAACTTTTTTGCGTTTTTCAGCTTGTTCAGCAAATCCAAGATGGCCGCTAAAATCCTATGTTGCTCTCTAGAGATTGAACCGCTACCTGAATTTGTTTTATGTTTTGTTTAACGGAAAGACCTTACCCTGCACATGTACTGATTTGTTTTCGGTGTGATTCCGATAATAAAAACGTTGATTTTTTTACGTTTCAGAATTCTAGCGGATATTTCAGTTTTGTTCATTTTGGCTATCATCAAAATTTGGTAATATAGCTATACACCCCTGATCGGATTATTTCTAAATATTTGCAGTATGCATATTTGCCCTGGGGAATTTGCCCGGTAATTTTTTTGGGCGTGTTTCAGCTTCTTCAACAAAATCTAAGATGGCCGCCAAAATCCTACATCACTCTCTAGAGCTTGAACTGCTTCATGGATTTGTTTCATATTTGGTTCAAAGGAATAGCCCTACCCTGGATGCGTGCTGATTAACTTTTTGTGTGTTATGATAATAAAAACTTATATTTTTTCAACTTTTCAGGATTTTAGCTGATATTTCAGTTTTGCTCATTTTGGCTATTATCAAAATTTGGTAATATGGTTATACAGCTCAAATTTGATCTTTTGTGTATGCTCAGTGGCCCTGAGAAAAAAGTCAGGAGAATTGTTTTTCTTTTTTTCAACAAAATTCAAGATGGCAGACGAATCACATGTTACTCTGAAGAGCTTGAACTGCTTCACCGATTTGTTTCAAGGAAGCAACACACCCTGGTCATATGCTGATTAGATTTTGGTGTGATTCTGAAATCACATTTTCACGTGGTTTACATAAAAATTTGGTGACAGTACTGTATTTCTCTATAATTAATGTACCATGTGGGGCGGATGGAGACGCAAGCTTTGCCCCTCAGGCAAATCTGGTTGTCCATGTTTCTTGTGAAAACTCTGATTTCACCATGTTTTGCGGTCCTGAGAACTGACGCAGACAACCACATGTATCCGTGACCTATAAAGCCGTCCCGCGTGCCTACCAGATGCTGAGGTCATTCCCAGAAACCGCTCTTACCATCCACCACCTCCAAAGATTTATGCCTTTCAACACAGTCCGCATTTTTAGGATGCATTTTTTAAATATATCTGAATTTTATTTTTATACTGAATCCCGACGTTGCATCATGGCAAATTCCGCCTGTGAAAAAGTCTGGCCTTATTGCTAATAAAATGAGTGCTTAAATATCAAGATCTGAAAAAGTTTTGTCTCAAAATCAACAAATATAGAGTTTTTTTCACCCACTTGAAGTTGTGGTTCCTAGTAACGAGACAACTTCAAGTGGGTGAAAATTTAAATTTTTAATTTAGCGCTTAGTGTTGATAGATTGTGTGAGATTATTGTGAGCTGATCCACAACCAGCTGTTTCTGTATTCATATCTATAACTCGTACAACATCTACGAGCATTTAAAACATTCCGCCCCCCCCCCCTTCCCCCAGTAATAAAAAAGTAGTCAGTTGATATGACTATTTCATTTGAAAGTGGTTGTATATTTTTTGATGAAGCTCATTATATTACTTAAATTACTGATATATTGGAGATAATTTTGGCATTCTGATATTGATGAAGCTCATTATATTACTTGAATTACTAATATATTGGAGATAATATAAGCATTTTGAGGACGCTCATTATATTACTTGAATTACTGATATATTAGAGGCAATTTAAGATGTCTGATTTTCATTAAGCTCATTAGTTTAGTTGAATTGCTGACATCAGAGATAATTAAAAGAGTCTGATTTTGATGAAGCTCGTTATTAAATTACTGATATATTGGAGATAATTTAAGCAGTTTGCACCTGGATATTTACCCGCCAAATTATTCAATTGGAATTTTCATCCCACTTGAAGTTTGGTCTCGCTAACACGATCCACAACTTCAAGCGAGTGAAAATTATTCAGATTTGACAAAATGTAGATGTAGATTATTTTCAAATTTTGCTGATATGGAATGTGATAATAAAAATGTAGAAAAACGAATATAATCAGTACCGGCGGACAAAGGGTTAATAAATTGTAACTGCTACGTACATGCTTGCATCTCTGCTTAAAGGCTCCCAGACTGGGAGAAAAAGGCTTTTTCTTCTGTTATAATTTATTGAAACTCGGTAACATGTTTTACAGAGTTTTATTTTTCAACAATAAAATACACACATTTATGTATAATGGTTTCAGTCAGCCAATTATCACATTTATCCTTTCTTTATCACAGTTTGGTGTATGCAAATAAACAGAACAATTGAAAGATAAGAATAATATGTACTGTAGGAATAACTATTGGCACTCATATTTATAATAACAGTATGCCAAAACTAGATTTGTAGTACTCTGCCATCATTTCAATATAATAGAAACGTTAGGGATGTGCCATTCTGGAGTATTCAAGTAACACAATTCTAATATCTAATTTATTCTTAAGTACCAACTCAGATCATACAATTGTTTTAAGTGCAAATAGAACAGAGGTAAAATTCTCCTCTCAACAACATTTTACAGTTAATGTTATGTGCCCAGAAAAATTCACAGATAGCTATGAGCGCAATACACCTAAAATGGTAAAATCAAAATTACTAAACCTCTTTGTCACGTGAGCTTCACAGGTTGCAAAAAATTATAGGGTGTTGTTGGCATCCTCAGCTGATGACACAAGATAATAATTAGACAGCTAGGTTAAATATATATGATTTTGCAAATTTAATCCGCCATTTTACCTGATTTTGATCTATGTAACATCAACAAATAATTCTGATTTCACATTATTTTTCCTAAATGTTTCGAATGCATTGACATGAATAATTTTGCGGGTATCAGCTTTGGCTATGGTGTAGCTTAAATGGACAACTACTGTGCTACATTTCAAAATTGTATTTTTAATGTTCTCGAAGTTTGTCTCGCCACCGGGACCCACAACTTCCAAGTGGATGAAAAAATTATATGCCAATTTTGCACATTTCTCTTACATATGTTCTTTTAGCATGTCAAGGGTTAAGTCATAACGACTGCTGTAAATAAAGGGTTGACAAAGTTAATTTCCAAAGCACATAAATCTAATGCAAATCGTCTGAACAATGTATTTTGCAACACCAAAATTTCTCCTTCATTGTAAGGGTAATGCCTAGTGATGCAATCTTATTTGTGTTTTAATTCAAATGAATTAAAATAGTATAACTTAGCACTTTAACCCTTACAACCATGAAATACTTTTGTATAAACAATGGAAAAAAGTTGTTTTTTTTCAATTTGAAATCATCATAAATGTCTTAGTTAACTCTTTCCGCTTCATTTGAATACCTATGTTATGGGTCTAAGGCCATTTAAAATATTTAATTCTTTCTTCTGACTGCAGATTCTGATGTCTGTAGACGTCAGAAACTAGCATCGATCCCCGCACTAAAAGGGTTAAGGATAATTCCATTGAATTGTAAAATATCTCCTTCTGTGTCTGTCTAATGGCCATAGATGGCGGCTGGTATTAAGGTCCATTAATCACTTGAATTGTCAATCACATGGTATGTTATTTATGCGGTGGTCAGCGGGGCCCACATTGTCGGCTGTTGAGATCCCATCTTCATCGTCTTCCAAGCTTTCCTGTTTGTTTTTAGTGCCATCTGAAAAATAATCACAAATTAGATCTCATATAAAAGAAGACTGTAAAGCTGAAATAAAAATCCTAGATAATGTATTCTTGACGTTTTTACATATACTGTACGAGTTAGTCCTTAAAGCACTAAACTAATATAATTTAAATTTTCACCCACTTTATGCGACCCACAAAAAAGTGGATGAAAATTACTTCTATTTGGCTAATTTGTGACCAAATATTTGGAAATATTGATGTTTTAGTGCTAATTTATTTTACAATAACAGGAATTTGATCTACTAATAAAATAGATTAAAAATGATTATAGTTACAAGTGCACTATTATTTCCATACCTTTAAAAAGTAATGACAATGTCAAGTTACAGGGCTAGTTTTCTCACATAATTGAAATAAATTATTATTCCTCAAAGTTCATGAAATACTATCTTTAAGGCTTAACACTTTCAGGTTCAAGAAACTATTTTAGTGTAGCTAACAATTACATTTCTCCCCCTATTTGACGTCTCATGCAAAAGGTACTGTGTGTCGTGTCACATATATTACCTCGGCGATCTCCACCTTTCGCTCCCAGCTTCTGACTTTCTTCTGTAGTTCGTAGAGTGATGCCTTTTCTGACACGTATTCCATGACATCTGGCACTCTGTAATCTGACAGCTGCTGCCGTAAACGTTTGTTCACCTTCTCAGCATTTGTCCTGTCCTGTTACATCAAACACATGATTAACACTTACACCTTCTGCTTTTTTATTGGCACATGTTTTACTCTTACAACGCTGAAATATTTTTGTATATACAACCGTGGAGAACAAAAGTTTTTTTTTCAATTTGTTATTATCATAAATGTCTTAGTTCATTTGAAAACCTATGTTATTGGTCTACGGCCGTTTTAATTTGTTGCATTCTTTCAGCGGGGCCGTTTTTAGACGTCTGACGTTTAACCCTTTAACTGCCAAATTATTCAATTTGAATTTCCACCCACTTGAAGTTGTGTCTCGCTGACGCGATCCACAACTTCAAGTGAGTGAAAATTATTCAGATTTGACAAATGGCGGTCAACCCTTTTCAAATCTTGTTGATTGATGTCACATTTTATCTTTAACATATTTGAAATGTGGTACTTCATGTGCTAATAAAAAATGAAAACCCGATTATATGCGGCACCGGCGGTTAAAGGGTTAAAGACAGTCCCCATGCTGAAAGGCCTAATTAGTTTTAACCCCTAGAGCATTATTATAGACTCTTTGTCTTTGACTAAAGCATTCTAACAATGAAGAGTAAAACTCAATGAATATTTATGCAACAGTTTCGACTTTGTGACATAAATTACTAAAAGTAAGTGGTGGGCTTGTCCTTTCTACTTTTTTTGTACATTTTTGTACTTACCTCCTCCACCGTTCGTGTTTCAGAATCTATTCTCTCTAAGAGTTCCTGTCTTGATTTGATTTCAGATTTTAGGCGTTCAGACTCCATTGTCAATGTGTTTAGTTTTTTCTACAAAATTAAAACAAACATGAAAATACATTTATATCAATTTCACTAGTTTTCTACTGAAGTGTGAATGGCTGTCGTGATCCCCATCTCCATGTGAATGTAATTGACATTATTTTGGTACCCAAGTAAAAATTATTATATGAAAGAAAGCTCTGAATTGTGGTGAAATACACCATTTTGAATTACTGATTTTTTTTCAACATGCTCTGTGGGACAGTACATCTATTGCCCAATAAGGTGTTCTTGACATGTCTAGGGGGATTTACCCCCAGGTTTGCCCAGACGGTCAGAGACTTGAGTTTATCTATACAAAACACAGCTCCTCCACCCTCGGGTCGCATAGCCCCCAGAGTACAAATTTATAAAAAGAAAACTTGCCTGAGGCCTTTGAAAATCTACTTGCTCAACTAAAAAATGCTCTGCGCAAACATTATTAAAAGCGTGATGCAGTCGTAATTATGCTAATACCCTGCGGTATTTGTACAATGACTGGCGGATTCACTTTGCTCAGTAATCAAATGCATGACATTTTGCAAGCCCTGGACCTGACTTCAATGAGTCCTAATACTGAAGAACCATTTTTCTCACATGTTCAATATGAAAGGACAAAAAAAACCTTCATTAACCCTGAGCACCCCCTCAGGTCACTTCCTGGCTACACCCCCACAATATATTGCTTACTTTGTAAGTGTTGAGAACCTGTAGTGTATTTCCCGCCATGAGCTTCAAACGGAGCAAATCTTGATTTCTTTCATCAATTTTCTCGATGTATTGCTGGTTCTCAATTTTAAGCTGATTGAAATCGACTTCATGGAGCACTTCACCCATCTCTTCTTTCTACAACAGAAATTCACAACGATGAGTTAATGAGCGGAATAATCCCACTGGACAAAGGACGTTGTTGCGACTTGAATCAATGTCAATGACATTGATTCAGTGTCTCAACAACGCTGTGTGCACAGTGGGATATGTCGCTAAATTTACTGCTAACATTACTGTGCTACAATTGCTCAGCTTACTGTTTTGATACATATTATTTTGTTTGTCACCAACATGGAATTCTTACCTGTTTTAGCTGCATATGTAGCTTTTTCTTTTGAACTCTTAGAGTTGCGTTTTTTAATCTCAGCTTTTCAATCATGGTATCCTAAAAAAAAAAAGATCATGCATTATATTTATACCACCTATCAGTAAAATTATCATCTGTGTCAGTATTATGCATTATACATCTCAACTATTAAATGTGAATTTCAATCAATGCATGCTGAAATATTTTGGTAAAAACCATAGAAAGTTTCCTTTCAATTTGAATAAATCATAATAAATTTATTAGTTAGTTCTTTTCACTTCATTTGAATACCTATGTTATGGGTCTACCACTATTTTAAATATTTTAATAATTCCCGACTTTAGAATCTGACTTCTATAGACGTCGGATTCTGAATTTTCAAGTTTGTCCCTTCAGTCCCTGCGCTAAAAGGGTTAAAAAAGGTAACATTAACATGTGATGATCACTACAAACAATAAACTACATCTAATTTCTAAACTTATGTCCCAAGTCTCCAATGTTTAGTCAAAAAGATATATAAAAGCAGGCCTTCTTCCTTTATTTTGCCATTTCAATTAGCATACAGCAGCAATTCACAGCTCATGTTGAATGAGGTGTGATTAATTGCGGCAGGATGCTAAGACTGTCCAATTACCCGAGCACGTAATTTATCTTCCCAGTATCTGCTGACTTTCTCGGAGATGACTTTTCCAGTTCTGGGATTTACAGCTCCCTTGACGATGTCCCTCTCAAATTCATACGATGCTTTTTTAATTTCACCGACCCTCATATCTGCTTCCTCCATCACTGCCTGAAAATTATATTGAAATACAGAAAAATAGAGAAACCATATAATCTTAAGTTATAGAATTAAACTTTTTACCCACTCGGAGTTGTGTCTCACTACAGTGACCCAAAACTTCAAGTGGGTGAAAGTTACTCATAATAAATTGACAATTTCAATAAAAACATAATCTGTAAATTTAGCAAATGTACATGTAATGCTCATTTCTAAATATATTTTTTTGTTTGTTCAGAACAAATGCAAATTTATGCTGAAAATAGCTAGAGATGCAATTAGGGTCACCACACTGAATTTATAAAAACAAAAAATTAGGACAGACACTGCTGCATAAAATATGAAGCATGTGAGTTGTCCACTGAACATTGTATTTTTGCATCATCATCCATCTTATCAATAAATGGTATTAAAAACTTTGACAATATGAAAAATAATACCAGTGGACCCTATAATTTTTGAAGCACAATAGACACAAAATAAGACACAATACCAATCAACATTACAAACAAATCACCTTGAAATTATCTAGGACTTTTTCTGATTCATCCCGTCGCTTTTCTATTTCCTCCCTGTATTCCTCTATTTCTCTTTGTGCAATGTCACATTTCTGTTCCGCTGACAGTTTCATCATTCTATCTGCAGTACTGCTGCGTGATTTTGACCTTTTGCGGCCGACCCGCCCTCCTCCGAGGTCATGTGTGGATTGTGAAGGAGTGACATTGAGGGTCGTGGTGGCATGAAGGGCTGGTAAGTCTTTTGGTTCAACTCTCTTGAGAAATTTCTCAAACATCTGAGTTTCAACTGTGAGCACATCATTTCCTTGTCTGAAAGAAATAACAGTTTGGGATTGATTAATCCTTTCAGTGCGGGGATCGACTTTAGACGTCAGATTCTGACGTCTAAAGTCGATCCGTGCACTGCAAGAGTAACAAGATTATAATAACTGTAGACACATAACATAGGTATTCAATTGAATTGGAAGGAGCTACCAATAGGGCCAACATAAATTTATGAAATATTTCAAATTGGAAAAACCCTTTGGTCTCCAATTTTTTTTACAAAAAATATTTCAGCATTGTAACTTGTAGGGGTTAATCCAATTTATGTATGATAAAGTTTATTCTGTGAAACACAGTGACGTCACCGGAAACAGTGTTGAATAGGAACTAGTGAAAACAAAATTATATAAGAATGTTATTACATGTCAAATGATCTAACTTTTGAAAAATTGAAGATAATTTTGCGAATTTTTTTCTGATATTAGGACATATCTTGGAAATGTTCTGTGCAAAACTTTTAGGAAATCGGTTCAGAATTGACTGAGAAATCGATGAAAAGCATGCGATCCAGATAATTCAATTGTGTCATAAAACATAACGTTAGCAGGCTAGGCCTAGACTATACCCGCCGTCAGATTAACTTGTATCGCATGTTTTTCTCAGTCAATTCTCAACCGATATTCTTGAAATTTTGTATGGACTATTTGCGAGTCACTTGGCGACTACCGTGAAATTTTCATCGGAAAATATTGTATAGCTAAAAAGTTAGACTATCTGGCATGTAATGCAATCCAGGGCTAAAAACAAACTTTAATATAACCAGTTTAATGGGTTTATAGAGGGACGTCGTAATTTCAAATTTACTACATGTCAAACAAATGGTCTAACTTTTAAGTTACATAACATTTTTTGATGAAAATTTCACAGTAGTTGCCGCATGACTCGAAAAAAGTCCTGGCAAAATATTATCAAAATCGGTTGAGAATTGACTGAGAAATCGGCGAAAAACATGCGATACAAGTTAATCTGACGGCGGGCAGACCCTATCCCGCTATAGTCTATTCACTATAGACTATACCCGCCGTCAATCTAACTTATACTCGCCGTCAAATTAAAAATGATCAACCAGGATCGCATGATTTTCGGCGATTTCTCCGTCAATTTTGAGCCGATTTCCTTGAAATTTTGCAGAGGTTATTTTCTATTAAAATCCCAACAGGGGTAAAAATTTTGCAAAATTATACTTAATATTTCAAAAGTTAGACCATTTGCCATGTAATAAAATTCTAGAATTAGTTTAATGGGGTTATAGAGGGACGTCGTAATTTCAAATTACTACATGTCAAATAGTCTAACTTTTGAAATACGCTAACGTTATATAATTTTACGAAATTTTCAGGGCTGTTAGGATTTGAATAGAAAATGGCCTTTGCAAAATTTGAAGGAAATCGGTTAAGAATTGATGGAGAAATCGCCGTAAATCATGCGATCCTGGTTAATTTGACGGCGAGTAGGCCTAGTGTCTTAGTTAGACTTAGCCTTAGGTCTACAAAAATTAAAATACCTGGATCGATCGATATATTGTTGGAAGGCGCAGGCAGCCTGCATGATACGGTGCCGGTGATACGACCATACGCCGATACGGGCTATTTAATTAATCAAACAAAGTTTCAAAATCAAACACACCAATATTCCAGTACATTTTCAGCGATATTGCTAGCCTACAATAGTAGTAGTTTTTTTGTAGTATTGGGGGAAGATGAAAAAAAATATGATCTGAGAAAAATTTCACACAAATATTTTTGAACAGGCCTAGCCACCTGGCCACTAAGAAAATTGAAAAAAGGCTAGGCCTAGAGGGGGGGGTTACTCTATTATACTCCCACTGACATGACTGATTCAGACTCAGTGACCAGCTGGTGACTGGTGTAAATTTATGTCATGATCATGATGAAATTATTATTGTTTACAAAAAACTCCGGAATTGTACTTTATTTCGAGGGACAATAAGTCATGTAAACGAACGATCAAGTAGTTAAAAATAATTCACTCACAAAGCATTATTTACGAGCTGAAACAATTCTTCATCGGGCAAATCCTGCAAGGGATCATCGGGATTTTCTGTGCTGGTGTCGATACTCAACGTCTCAGATTCGGCCATTTTGACAGTCTGCCTTGCTCTGGCTTGGTTTGTTTCCATGGAGCACTGACCCCGTGTCAGGTCAACATCCCGTCATTGAACTTCCGACGCCCAGTTTTGGGGTCAGTCTAAACTTACTATTTGACATCAAACACGAGAAAGTACCACATTGACTCCCCCATCATATTTTTTTGTAATTATCACTAAGGGACGCACCATTAGATATCTGGGGGGGGGGGGCCAGATTAAAATTGAAAAAAATAGTTTGTCTCCACAAAAGTCAGAAAAAAAAGTTTGTTGAAAATGTGAGCAGAAAAAAAAAGTTTGTTGTCGAAATTGATGAAAAATATGTTGAAAAGACACCAAATGGTAACGTACATAATAGGGAAAGCTTACGACAAAAAAATTCTTCGACATAACATGAAAAAAAATTGTCTGACATTGATCGCCAAAAAAAAAGCTTGTTTTCCACCGGAGGTGAAAAAAAAGTTTGCAAGCAACAAAAACTCTAGCCCCCCCCCCCAGATATCAAATGGTGCGTCCCTAAAATGTTGTCAAAATTCACTCATTTCATTTTTGTTGAATTTAAGGTCAGCTAACGTGACGTTTTTGCTGACACTTTGTTAATATTCTGAAGAATGCTGCCAACGAAATATCTCCCTTTCTTAAAATTATTTTCGACCAATCTCTACAGACGGGCAAAAAACCAGATGACTGGGTAGAGGCTAATGTTGCCCCAGTCTTCAAAAAAGGGGATCGGCACTCTCCGGCAAACTACAGGCCGATATCCCTCACATGTGTTTGTGCCAAATTACTCGAACACATCATTTGTAAACAAATTATGTCCCATTCTTCGGAAAACAAAATTTTAACACCTGTACAGCATGGCTTTCGATCAAAACACTCATGCGAAAGCCAGCTTTTGATTACAACTGATGAGTTTATTCAAAATTTTTAAAAGCAAGACACAAACAGATGTTGTTGTCTTGGATTTTAGTAAGGCCTTTGATGTTGTCCCCCACCAACGCCTCTTGCACAAACTTGACCACTATGGAATTCGGGGAACAACTCCTAATTGGATTCAAAATTTTCTGACCAATAGAACCCAAAAAGTAGTAGTTGATGGCAGCTCTTCAGAATCAGCTCGCGTGAGGTCCGGTGTGCCCCAGGGTACTGTTCTCGGACCCCTACTCTTTTTGACCTATATTAATGACCTCTCTTCCACGGTCTCCTCGCAGGTTCGTCTCTTTGCAGATGACTGCCTCCTGTATCGCCCGATAAAATGTCGAGCAGATCAGGAGCAGCTGCAGAGAGACCTATCTGCGTTACAGGACTGGGCAGATCGGTGGGTGATGTGTTTCAACCCCTCGAAAGGCTCAGCTAGTCCTGAGGGTGTCCAGGCCGAAATAAAAAAACCTAGAATTTGAGTACACCCTTAAAGGCGAAACACTAGCGAACGTTTCATCAACACCATATCTTGGTGTTTGCCTTAGTGAGACCCTGGAATGGGAGGCCCACATTAACAAAATTACAACTAAAGCAAATTCCACTCTGGGCTTCCTTCGGAGGAACCTGAAGGCATGTCCCCCTAAACTAAGGGAGACTGCCTATTTCTCCCTGGTCAGATCATCTTTAGAATACTCTTCAGCAGTTTGAGACCCCTTTAGACAAAAAGATATTGATAAATTAGAAAAAATTCAAAGATCAGCAGCAAGATTTGTCACCCAAAATTATAGACAAACAGCCAGTGTGACATCTCTCATTCAGAACCTGGGCTGGACAGACTTGAAAATAAGACGTAAAAATTCTAGACTTGTAAGCATGTTCAAAATTTTAAATGAGCTAGTCGAAATTCCTATCAATGACCGTTTATTTCCCAGCGGACAGAAAAACACTTGGTGGGCACAATCAGGCCTATAAACATCTTAGAGCTAACACCACACTGGGACAAAATTCTTTTTGGCATCGAACTATCCCTGATTGGAATTCTCTTCCGGCAGCTGCCATAGAATCAAAAACTGTGGCAGCGTTTAAGAGTCAACTGGTTGACTAAATCCACCAGCCCTTTCCCCCCTCCAGCCTGATATTCCAAATAGGAGGTGCTGCTGGATAACATTTCAAAGTTCAAATATCACGTTAGCAACAGTGTTACGGTACTAGAAGAAATAAGTGGTTGTCGAAATTAAAAGATGTAGGGACAACGAAGCAGCTTCAAGTGAAAATTAAAAGACAGAAGATTATATTTCTGATCAAACAAGTAGGGCCTATAGAATTTGTAAAGCTAAGTGTGTTTTTCGTTGCATTTAAGTTATGCTAACGTGACGTTTATTAACTTGGAGACAGAGTCTCCAAGTTTTTAGTCTGACTTTCAGATGAAACGTCTGTCGTTAACTTCCGTTTAACATCTGTTCTGCCTGTGCAAAGTCAAAAGGCATTATCAGCTCCCTGGTAAACTAGGCATTTACTGCTTTTTAACTGGCTCTTCCTGCCATAGCGCTGCCAAAAGGTCGTATTTGCTCACTTGTAAAGCAAGCATATACTTCCTTTACGCTGACGTCACTGCCTCCTTTTTCTTTGTAACAGCACTTTCAATAGACAGTATCTGCACGCATGTGAAATAAGCAGATACTTGGTTTTGCTGTGAGCAGAAGCGTTCTATGTCATGCTCGTTCTAGGCAGTCAACATGATCCAATGCTGGGTAAATGTTGTGCCATCATTTATGCCACTGTTCCAACATTGGACCAACATTGTGTAAGTGTATCGAGTTGCCGGTGACTCTACAAAAACGAGACGTTTAGCCAATGCTGTTTAACTGCTGAGCCATTGCCGTAGACAATGGGCCAGCATTAAGCTAACATTGGATAAACATTTATCGCGTTAAGGCTTATATAATGGTGGACCAATGCTGGGATAATGCTGGCCCAGTGTTGTAAACGGCGGGCCACCATTAGGTTAACATTGTGTCAGCGTCTAGAGTTTGCTGATTGGCTGTGACCAAACCCAGTTAACTCGAGGCATTGACCCAATGTTGTTTTTATGATGGCCGACGTCGAAGATGTCGGGCCAATAATAGAACAACATTGGGTCAATGCTTCGTTTTTGCTGTGCTAAGCGTTCTAGCGGGTGTCACTCTGTTGCGGGGGTGCCCCCCCCCCTCCGCTCTCCCACCTCTCTCTCTGCTGCAGTCACCTGTGTTATCTTACGCAATATAGCAATTAGGCCTTGGCTAAGATATTTATCTCCAAAACTATCAAATTTCGTATTATTATCAATAGATTTTTGGACTTAGCGATTGAAGGCAATGGAAATTGATATAATTTATACACTTCTGGCCTGAAATATGACCGAATAGCAACTTTTATTGCATGTTCATGTAGTTAAGTTAACCCTTTCATTACGACCATCTGTCATGAAAAAGGGACAAAGTATGGTGAAATATACATTTAAAAAAATATAATTGTCATTAATTTAATGTTCCCGGGCTATATCATCATATTATAGTTTTACAACCAGGCATTTTGAGTGAATGCATGACGATTTCGTGTCCTAATGAGCGCTGGCCGACACCATTTTTTGAGCATTAAACACTCTGTCAAAACACACGCTTAGCTACTTAATTACATGTAAAGAATACGCAGTGTCTGAATTATAAAGCCTACTTACGGAGATCCCACAAAAAAAATTCATTTTATCTGTGCATGTTTTTGACGTTAATTTTAGTGGGCCATAAGATTTTTCAAGACAACTTCCAGACCCTGGGTAAATAATAACAAATCGTCTGCTCTTTTGTGTGGAAATGCTTGTTTTATATTCGAGAAAGTGAAGTTTACCTAAGCACGGGAGAACTATTATATAATGTGATTGCAGTATATATTATTACTGTGCTAATTAAGACCAGCGTAAAATTTAAATCTTATTATAATCTATTAGCAGTATCTTGTTATCTCGCAATAACCATAATAAAAATATATAATATATTTTCTGTGGAATTATCTACCAAGTCATTACTAGTGAATCTTTTAAAATTCCAGTTCCCAATGTAAGACGCCTATTTTCCAAGCAGGAAAAATAATATTTATATGGCGGTATTTACTGTTGGTGGTGCCGCCAATAAATGCCCATTACGGCCCACACTGTCAAATTGTGAGCTGTGTATCGCTGCATTAGTTTCAAGATTTAATTTAGTATTCAGCGGTATTAGAACAGAGTCAAGGTTCGCCATCCCATGATCCAAAACATATAGGCCTATTGCTTACCAATACAATTTACGAATTTAAATGAAGTATGGCAGAAAACGAGCTACTAAAACCATATAGTTGAAATGTTCCTGATTCCAACGAAATATTGGACTGTCACCTGATAAATCGGTGGAATGTCAGTTTTAGTACCATTGCCAATATCTAGCCAAAACTTCGCCACACCTGTTATATCCGATTTATCAATGTATTTTCAAAGGTTAACCTCTACCTTGGACCTGGTGTAGATGTCTATATAGACTTAGACTATGTGCCATTAAAATGAACAGCAAAAAAATAACAAAAAATGTTCAAATATATGACAAATATTAAAAGGCCTACAAATTTATTTTGTACAGCAAATATTGTAGAAAATTTGTTGATGATGACTAATATAATAACCCTTAAACCGCTGAATTGAATAATCTAAATTTTCACACACTTAGAGTTGTGTCTCACTACCTTGACCCACAACTTTAAGTGAGAGAAAACTACTCGTATTTGTTTAATTTGTAATTTAAGACTAAGCAATTTAGAAATCTTGATGTTTAAATGGCTATTAAACGGATTAAAGCGACGTCGCGCTTAGTGGTTTAGGGGGTTAGTAAATTAGGTGTAGGCCTAGCGGCAACAACTCAGGAAAGTGATGACACTGCCCAAAGAAGAGATCCGACAGGACCACAGGAAGGCAATGAGTAGCACTAAAGCTATGTGATCGACTCCAATACCACTCATAAAAGGTGTTGGCACAACTTGTGACATTACCTCACGTGCGTGAATGATGACGGGAAGTCGATAGGGGCTACTTGCAAACGCTGAATGTTAAACCATTTCAGCGCTAAAATGTGTGTTTGAATAAAGTAAATAGAGTGTCAGTAATTAACCGTTATAGCACGAATCGTTACTACACGATGCAACCATGGATAACACGATGCAACCATGGATCCCCCGATTTTTTTGCCATTTTTCCAGAAAAAAAGTGTTATAAATATTTCAACATCCGATTGAGAATGACATTTTCAGTTAACTTCACACGTTAATCTAACGCTGATTGGCCATATAGGCCTAATACAGGAGCCCAGAAGGTTTCATTAATTTAGCACTGCGAGTACAAAAGGTATGAAGTATATCATGTGTAGAACAGACCGTCAGGAGCCCAAGTAGGCAATTTCAGGTGCCTCAGCATGTACCAATTAATGATATAGCCCCTTAATTAGGGCCCAAATTAGTGATTAATTAGCATACAGAGTACACGCACAAAGACAATGGCACAGACAAGGTGGTTGGTAGTAGAGCCCGAATTCATCGTTCTTAAGTGTTAAATCCTGTACTTAATGAGCTTAAGAAAGTGTTTTATTGGTGCTAATTACAGATTTAGTTAGCATAATCTGTGCATAAAAAATCTCAGAGGCATGATATTCTCGGATATATAGTGCGTCAGAATAAACAATACTTAAATACCAAAGCCAGTACAAAACCTACTTAAGAACCCTTTAAAGATTGGGGTGAAATAGTAGTTTGCTCAATTTCTGCAAAATTAATGGTAAATTAAGTGACTGTAATATGTTAAAAACGGTGCAAACCGTTGATGAAATTAATTATGTGTCATGATGTGAGGTTGGGGTGAACGGTGACACCCTTTTAGTCCGAAGGCCCGCTGGTCAGAAAGCCCTTTAGTCAAAAGGCCCGTTGGTCAGAAGGCCCATTAGTCAGAAGGCCCGTTAGTCAGAAGGCACGTTAGTCAGAAAGCCGGAAAGTCAGAAAATCAGTTAAGCTTTTTGGTCAGAAAGCCTTTCAGTCAGAATTTGTTCATTGGGCATTGAACAATTCTAGTGGACGCTGCATTTGATATCTGGGCATGTGGAGAGGGGGACTATATTATTTTGATTGAAACGTTTGTTGTCTAGCTATTGATAAAGCAATATTGAGAGTTGTGCATAAATAATAATCAAGGATACTTAAAAAATGCTGAAGGGGTCCTACCGAGTTTTTCAAAAAAATCGGTAATTTATTAAATAGTTTGAAAGAGAAAAATAGCCATGAAAATTAAATTGTGAAAAAAATTATACGCAAACAAATTGCACAACTGAGAGTAAAATCCATATAGATCAAATGTTGCGTCTCTGGGACATTAGTATATATACGTTCGACTATTAGTTGGTAAAAAGTCGATATGATCTGGATATGATCTTGAAAAAAACTAGCATTAAAACTAGCATTATTGATGACTGGTTGGTTGCTTGGCTGGGTTATTTTCATCAATGAGAGCGCTTTATTTTTTTAGCACTATGCTTTTTTGCATATATATAAACTTTACTGAAATAGGTGTGAAAAGTGTGTCATGAGAAAACCCCACAAGATTTTTCAATTGGAGTTTGTAGCCATCTGCTTAATTTATGTCAAGCGTTCATAAATGTATCATTTTGCTCAGAATAAATAATAAGTTGTTTGTCCAAATATTCTGACAACTAGCATTATTTGTCGACTCTTTTGTGTGGAAATGCTTGTTTTATATTCGAGAAAGTGAAGTTTACCTAAGCACGGGAGAACTATTATATAATGTGATTGCAGTATATATTATTACTGTGCTAATTAAGACCAGCGTAAAATTTGAATCTTTTTATAATCTATTAGCAGTATCTTGTTATCTCGACCATTTTTTCTCAGCAAGTTTGCAAAATTTAGGTAGGTCTATTCGCGTTTGAAGCAGTATGTTGATGGTAATGCTTGTTCATATCTACATTGTTCCAACCTGTTCAAAGACATGGAGTGTACATTGCTGCATACAATATGCAATTACATGTATTATTATTATACTATATGTAGAAAATTGACTGTTATTTACAGACAGCCTGGCAATAACCACTTGATCCAATTATTATGGGTGATTTTCATTCATTTGAAGCTGGGAATTACGTCAGCAACATTAGGTTCGAAAACATAATGAGTAGCCTATTATTAACGCCACCCTTATGAAAGTTTTAGACGTTGTTACTGGCACGAGTAAATAAATAAAGACAAATAATGGGTCATAGGGTTGTTCACATATGAGATGATTTCGATGAGGTATTTATCTGACATTCTGACTAATGGGCCTTCTGACAAACGGGCCTTCTGACCAGTCATCCTTACTTATTTTCTGACTAACGGGCCTTCTGACAATCGGGCCTTCTGACTAATCATCCTTACTGGTTTTCTGACTAGTGGGCCTTCTGACTAACGGGCCTTCTGACTAATGGGCCTTCTGACTAACGGGCCTTCTGACTAAAAGGCGGACACCGGGTGGACGGATGGAAGGGTGAAACTATCTCCACTATCTCGGCCTATAGGCCTAGTGGAAGTACAACACATTGAAAACAATGTTTTATATAGTGAAACATTTAGTCAGAAATAAACACATATCATTCGGTATTATCTCATTCCGAAGAATAACATGGGTATCTTATAAGCTTAAATTAAAGTTCTTTGGACGTTATCTTGTGCCAAAGCATAAAGTATTTAATATGTCAGCCATAAATAATAAATAAAGTTTAACCATCAAAGTAAATCATATTTTGATGTTTTAAATTAATCAAATAATAAATTATCGTCACTTGAACTGTCTGTCTCGCCACTTGATGATATAACATTGTCATCCCCTAATTACTAAAACATCTGTATTATATTCACGAATGACCACATCACTATATAGTCCTACATTGTCAATTGCGTCTGTGCTACATAAGTGAGTTTTAACGACACATATAAAAAAATATATATATATTTAAACCAATATAGCACATCTTCAATGTCATAAAAATCAATAATTGGAACCGTTTTGCTAATCAGCTTATAGATACCAACTAGAATACATAGCACATCATCTTGATATCAGTAATCAGGTAATGTGTTTGTATATATGTAACAACAATACCAAAGGGCGAGGGCCCTGGTGCCTGCTTGGAAAGTCAGAGATCGCAGATTAGTCTCCTGCTATGGCATTCCAAGTTTCAAAGAACAAAATGTTTTCTCCCTGCTCAATCGTAAAGATTGAATATTGTGGGCAGCCTACATGACCGACAGATAACGTGCTTGGCCCCAGACCAACAGGGCTCAATTTCGAATCATGTGTCTGGAGGGCAGTGTCACCTCATTCATATCACCATCCTCAGGAGGTTCTTCTGGCCCATTTTAGCTTATGTGTGAACATTTAATAAAGCCAACTAACACCTGACTCGACGTTTGCCTGATAACATTACAGTAACATTGCAGCAAAGATCGTGTGAGTTGAGAAAGCCTTCATGGGTCTTTATCCTTGGGTCGATCTACTGTCCGTATTGTGATTTTCGTAAGTTGCATTACGTAAGAGGGTGCAGTAAAAATGCATTACGGTTACATGTGATAATGATCATATGGATTATTTAGGGCTGCTGTTAATTTCACGGCTGAGTAAGAAACATTAAAAGTTGATATTTTACAACTCCGTGACGATTTTGTTAGGCCTATTTAAGGCAGAAGAATTGAAATTGAAGAATAAAGACTTCCTTGCAAACTGGGGCCTATTAAAAGACCCAGAATAAATAATAATTGCACATCTACTTTTGTATGTACATAATTTTCACATTGTAGTCATGTAAAAATGATTTTTTTGTCAAGCATTTTTAATTATGTGCAGTGGGCCTACTTCAGAATGTGTGTAAAATCAGCAAAATGTATGATGGGAATCGAACATATAATATAAATTCCAATGATGAATGAGATATAAATATATACTACCGGCCTATAGGCCTACATATTTTATTTTCATGATAGTGCAATTTAGAGCATTCTCTGACATTTGGCAATGCTGTTGACAAGTGTCAAGGCC
This sequence comes from Flabesymbios commensalis, assembly GCA_964017125.1. Taxonomy (NCBI): domain Eukaryota; kingdom Metazoa; phylum Annelida; class Polychaeta; order Terebellida; family Flabelligeridae; genus Flabesymbios; species Flabesymbios commensalis. The sequence continues at coordinate 79,453,795 of OZ024909.1, forward strand.
CCTGGGCCTCTTCTTTTGACATGTTGCTGGTGTGACGTTAGCAACACTGCTAATAGAAGTCGCATCCTTGGCCAGAATTCATATACACACAGCTAGAAATATTTACTTAAATGGCTGTTTTCAGATTGTTGCATTGTACAATGGCTTCAGGATTTTATTTTTGCTGTTTGGAATAAAACATCAAGTGCTAACGTGACATATGCAAATGACACTTCTCTAAGTATTCTGTTGTCAGAGAACATTTTCCAATCACTGATATAATACTGGATATGTAAACATAATTTCAATAAACGCAAATCTTTGGATTTCACTTTTGGAAACCTTATTTTTGAGGATCGAGAAGAAGGATCTCACTTACATTATAAGTGACAATGTCACGTTGACAGTTGCAGTATCACACAAAGTATCACGTTATTATATGAAGGTCAAAGGGCATGTCACGATGCACTTATATGTGTCAAGTATAATGTCACATTGACAACAAAGGTGTCCAAACTTATCTCACGTTAGCACATTTTTAGGACTGCTGTGGCTCATGTGAATGGACCTTGCATGCATATTATTATGCAATGCATATTAATATGCACAGCATCATATTGTTTTAATATTTAATTGCACACCTAATATTATGTTTACAGTACTGTGTCATGCTCACGCCTATATTATTACCTGCTTCTTTTACTATAAAAAAATCATAGAAGGTAATTGCAACTGACCTGCAGTGACCATTTGGGGACTTGACACTGTCACGATAGCTTTGTAAGATATGCCATTCATCCCATTTATATGCATATATATTCCACAACTATATATAAAAAGATGGCATGTTTATATCCAAGTGTCATGCTCACGTTACAGCCTATATTATTACCTGCTTCTTTTATCATAAAAAAATCATAGAAGGTAATTGCAACTGACCTGCAGTGACCATTTAGAGTCACTATAGCATTATAAGATATGCCATTCATTCTATATATATGCATATATATTCCACAACTATATATAAAAAGATGGCATGTTTATATCAAAGTAGGATACACTTTCAGACACGTTGGAAACATTTGCATTTTTTACCTTAGTGAACAGTTGGAACGAAATTTCTCATTGTGATTCTGACATGCACATTTTTTAAAGAAACATTTCTACATGAAAATCGATATATAAAAACAAAGATCTTACAATGTCTTGGTGCAGTTAAATTAAATTTTTAACATGTGGTAAATTTGAGAAGTTTCAGAACCGCAAATAGACACTTTTTGTGACTTTTTTTCTAAACCAAATCTGATTTGAGTGTCGCATGAGCACAAAACTATGTCTCTGTCCATCACTGAATGAATAAAACGTAACACACATTAAAAGAGATCATAGCCTTCTAAAACATTTTTAACATTTAAAATGTTACATTGGCACTATATCGTGTTTGATGTTGTTGAGGATTTACTATAATTTAGTACTGATGCGCCAACTGGTGAACACCCCTGTAAACATGGACCTTGTGGGCCAGTACTGGTATCAGACTGGCATATACTGGCAATATTGGCATACATGTATGCCAGTAACTACCGACATTACTCCAGTCTTGGCAAATGCATAAGTGCGAAATGGTGTAGTGCCAATTATTTATAATATTGGTCCAGTTTTGGCAAAACAATTGAACGCCACTATGGTAACCTGTATATATCTGGTAATATATTGGCATATATTGGCAATATAGGGGGCGCTGTGTTCGTTGTAGTAACCAGTGTCTTCACTAGGGGGCACCACACTCTCCACTGGATCATTGCCACGTTTTTGGACAGAATTGTAAGTGTTGTTTGTTCACATCGAGTTACATCTGTTTTTGTTCATATTAGTTATTAAAAGTATACGTAAATAGCATAAAATATATTCATAGCCTCTCTATAACACTTTTCTATTGTAATTAGAACTGCTGATCGACCAAACTAGACTAGTCTAATAACAGGAGCATGAATGTTTTGCCGCTAATGGGCGATATTACAAGGTAGTCAGTGACATCAGAAATACATTGTGTTTCTGGTGACATGCATCGGTATCAGGTCGTCTCGGCCTCTTACCTGTTCGGCCCCTCCCGTTAGGCCCCTTACCCGTTCGGCCCCTTACCCGTTTGGCCCCCTAATTACAATGCTTCCCCTGGCCTGTCAGTTACTGAGTCAGCGTCGTCAGAGCGTTACCCGTTCGCCCCCCTACCGTGGTACATACAGCTATACTATAGGCCTACTACTACTACACTGAACCGCGAGACACAACTTCAAGTGGCTGAAAATTACTTGTCTTAACAGCCTGCTCATCTGCTCCTAGGCCTACATTGTAAAAACAGGCCGGAATAATACCAGATAACATATAACCTAATCATTAAAATTGTTTATCCTTAATTATGTTCAGCCCCAGCCCTAGAACAATCTAGAACAAATCAGAAAGACCAGAAATTACAGAAAAAATGCCGTAGCAAGTGAGTCGAAACGTCGTGAAGTTTTAGAACAACCCTTCCAATGTTAGTTCAATTCACTGTTATATTATTGATTCTTTGTACCACGAATTTAACATTTCTATCCTCACGTTTGGCTCCCAAGCATTGCCTGTTCGGCCCCCAAGTAGGCCCCTACGTACATTGTACCCGTTCGGCCCCCTATAATGAACAGGTCTATCGCGTTGGAAACTAGAACTGATATAATATTATGAGCCTTTATATGGCCTTAAACATATTTACTTATCTATGAATCCTTTAAAATTATACAATAATTAACAATTTGTAAACGAATGAAGCAGGTCATTTCACCTTTAAGCACGATCAGATTATCGCGTGTGTAGACATTGCCGCGATTATTATCATTTCATATATTTTGAAACAACTAATTTTAAATATATTTCCGCTCTTTCTTACATTTATATTATAAAAATTATATTGAGTTGAGGTACCCAGTTTTTATTGGTAAGTGAGCTCACAGCTTACCAATCTATCACTCACAGTTTCATTCCAAGCTTTCACTCCAGCCTTCACCACTCAACAGTTGTCATCTGCTCGTAGTAGCAGTCACCTTCTCCGAGGTATCGCTCTGTTAACAAGTCAACTTGCGTCATCTGTACATGGTTGGCCTACTGCTCACCGAGGTGCGACTCTCTTCACAACTCAACTTGTGTCAAACTGCTCTGTAGTAATTGATTATACATGTTTTTTTATGTTTATTTATGTCAACTGTATATATATGTCTATGCATGTCTGAGTAACACGGATGAAGTGAAGAACAAGTCGGTGACTATATAATGACATATGTGGGGCCGAACGGGTAAGAGGCCGAACGGGAAAGGGGCCGAACAGGAAAGGGGCCGAAACGACTGGCATTCCATGCATCAGTAGGCCTGGGCATGTTAACGTACTCCTACTACATAGCTGGGCCTCCCACTATATAATCAAGCCATTGCCAGTAAGAAATCAGTGGGCATACTCCTTAAGTTACAGCATAAATATTATTTCGGACACTGACTTATATAGCCTTATAGGCTACTGTAGTTGTTCTGTTTTCAGATGCTGTGCTCATGCAGTCACTTCACATGGAAAGAGTGGGCAAGATAATCTGTGATTCACAATCAGATTTTGAGGATGGAGCCAGGAAACAACACATTTTAAAGAAAAGAACAGGAGCCCCCGCTGCTATTGCGGCTGATCTTGCCGAAGTTGTTTAGGATAAACTGGTTGAATGTTGCTTTGGCATTATTTGATTAACGGGAACGGGATGACAATTTTACATAATCAGACAAATAAATTGTATTTACTTATTTCAGTATTGTTTTAGTTTTTGACTTTTCTTGAAATTCTTTTTTTAGTCTGAGGCTTAAAATGGCCATTATTTAAAACATATATTTTCAAGGCTTCTTTGGAATTTGTGCATAAAATGAAACTAATATTTTTTTTGCACCAGATATGAAGCAATTCAGATATGGAATATATTTATTATCGCAATTTTTGTGCAATTTCATCTTTTTTTGTGTGTTTGTTTAAACTGGCAAGCTAAAAGGGTCAGCCAATACCTAACCAATAAACATTTATCATGGGCCAATAATGGGTAACCAAAATATCAAACCACCATACATTTGATGGTCAGCCAGTACCTAACCAATATAATAATGTCCTGGGCCAATACTGGGCTACCACTATCAAACCAGTTTAAGTATAGTGGTTTCATATTGGTTATATTCTGGCCATATACCATTTTACCAATATTGGCCCAGTACAAGTCCCATGTGCAAACAATAACAAAGTTATACTGGACCAATATTGGCCCCATAGGAGATACTGGCATGACCGTACTGGACCAAACCTGGCATAACTATACTGCCAATACAGGACCAAATTTGGTCAAATACAACCATGTTTACTGGGAGCTTAGTATGTTTGAGATTTTTTTGAATCCGGGTTCTAATCTAAAAAGGATTGAAGGCTATTTTGCCATGCTGTTGACTGATGTATGCTGTTGGGCAGGGTGGCGAGGGTCATCCGGCCATTATGTGCTTGAAGCTGAATAAAGAAGGATGTGAATAAACTATGCAAAACCTGAACACGTTGTCTCCAATATTACCCTTTCTATACACTAGTCATAATCCTGGACAGATGTCATTTTTCGAAAACGGAACTAGCTCTCAACGGAGTTGAACCAGCCAAATTGCCATAATATTAGTCAAACTCGACGCCGAATATAAACAGATAAATCCCAACAGAATGACTGAAATTCAGATAAAGGCAACAAAAAAGCCAATACCTAACCAATAAACATTTATCATGGGCCAATAATGGGTAACCAGTATCAAACCACCATACATTTAATGGTCAGCCAGTACCTAACCAATATAATAATGTCCTGGACCAATACTGGGCTATCACTATCAAACCGGCTTAAGTATAGTGGTTTCATATTGGTTATATTCTGGCCATATACCGTTTTACCAATATTGGCCCAGTACAAGTCCTATGTGCAAACAATAACAAAGTTATACTGGACCAATATTGGCCCCATAGGGGATACTGGCATGACCGTACTGGACCAAACCTGGCATAACTATACTGCCAATACAGGACCAAATTTGGTCAAATACAACCATGTTCACTGGGAGCTTAGTATGTTTGAGATTTAATTGGTTCCGGGTTCTAATCTAAAAAGGATTGGAGGCTATTTTGTCATGCTGTTGACTGATGTATGCTGTTGGGCAGGGTGGCCAGGGTCATCCGTCCATTATGTGCTTGAAGCTGAATAAAGAAGGATGTGAATACAATTATGCAAAACCTGAACACGTTGGCTCCATTATCACCCTTTCTATACACTAGTCATAATCCTGGACAGATGTCATTTGTCGAAAATGGAACTAGCTCTCAACGGAGTTGAACCAGCCAAAATGCCATAATAAGAGTCGAACTTGACGCCGAATATAAACAGATAAATCCCAACAAAATGACTGAAATTCAGATAAAGGCAACAAAAAACTCTGATGCATGGCAAAACGAATAAAGAGGGAATCTTTCGGCGTTGGGTCCTTAAAAGAAAATGGAAACCTTCTTTCTGACACACTGAAAAAAACTCCCAAACAAGTAATTCCAGTTTGTTTTCCACCGGCCAAATGAGCATTCAAATTGGCCAGATATGAGACCTAGTTAGTAGGGTCCAAAACCATGTTTCCGTGACCAACCTTCTGCAATTAAGATTTGACAGTTGTTTTAGTTAGCTTAAGGTATTTGTAAAAATAATAAGCTCCCATGCCTCTTTTGAAAAGGCGGGCAGAATTTTCAAGAGTGTAAAATCTAAAATGGCTGCCATCGGTCACAGTGAAAAGCAATAATTCTCTTATTTCATCCACTGGTCTCACAATTTAACTCATTTTTTCAATGCATTTATGTAGGAAATGGGTTTATTGAGGTCATGGTAATAGTATTTATCATATAAGTGTGAAAATGTACCCCCAAAATAGGAAAACGCGTCAGCGACAGGGTGCAATCCATTATAAACACCTAACTTTTGATCTGGCTGACCTAAAATTTGATGTCACAGCTTTTTTATGTAGGTTTGGGATGGGGAATGGATTGATGGGGTTATTTTTTAAAATGTGTGTTTCTTTCATGTGAAAATTTAAGATGGTCGCCATCCAGCATGATGAAAAGCGCAAGATGATCACTCCATAGTGATTCATTTAGAAAGTTATGTGCTCTGCTATTTGAGGCTACAAAAACACAAAAGAGGGTTGTAAAAAATATATGTCAACGAAAACATCATCTGATATTCAGCTACACTCATTCTCAGTGTTCTGTCTCCGACCACACATTGAAACAAAGCATTTCAAATTGTGCACAAGAAAACCCCACCATTCACCAACCTAGTTTTCAGCCACCGGTTGACACATATGCACCAGACAATCAGAGAACGTTTAGCTGGACAACATTTTATAAACTGGCCAATCACAAGCGTACTACGATATGCTTAGAAGAGAGTGGGGGAAATGTGACGTCAGCTCAACTTCAAAATATAGCCCGCAGAATAGCAGTGTCTATGGGTGCAGTGTAATATTCAGCTAAATAACATAAAGAAAAATGATAATTGACTCGAAATGATAAACATAATTAATAAAACCTATAGTGAAAGTACATAAAACTAAAAATCACAATCTAAAATATCTTGTGAACATTCATACAAGTAGGCACGGCTAAAAATAATATTATCATGATATTTATTACTGATTGCATATAAATATTCAAATGAACCAAAACTAGGGATTTATCAATTAAACGTGGCAAAATATGCTTAAAGACAAAAATATACTTAAAGATAAAAGTATAGGTCTGCCCATAATATGAACTGATAATGACCAGAGTATGTATATAATTGAACAAAGTAAAAAAAATAGTGTTATAGGAATGTTCCTAGCATGCTACGTGCTAATTTTGACAACACAATAGTATTCCACTCTCACATTGGAAAAAAACAGTGATAGAATGATTTTAAACTTGTGTACAGTTTAGTGATTATAGAAAACATTACATGAATCAATGACTTATGCAACCGCATCAAGTACACCACAAGAATGATCTTTATTTAAAACATATATTTTCAAGGCTTCTTTGGAATTTGTGCATACCATGAAACTAATATTTTTGTTGCACCAGATTGTAAGAAATTTAGATATGGAATATATTTATTATCGCAATTTTTGTGCAATTTTATCTTTTTTTATGTGTTTTTTTAAACTGGCAAGATAAAATGGTCAGCCAATACCTAACCAATAAACATTTATCATGGGCCAATAATGGGTAACCGATATCAAACCACCATACATTTGATGGTCAGCCAGTACCTAACCAATATAATAATGTCCTGGACCAATACTGGGCTACCACTATCAAACCGGCTTAGGTATAGTGGTTTCATATTGGTTATTTTCTGGCCATATACCGTTTTGCCAATATTGGCCCAGTACATGTCCCATGTGCAGACAATAACAAAGTTATACTGGACCAATATTGGCCCCATATGGGATACTGGCATGTCCGTACTGGACCAAACCTGGCATAACTATACTGCCAATACAGGACCAATATTGGTCCAATACAACCATGCTTACTGGGACCTTAGTATGTTTGAGATTCATTTAGATCCGGGTTCTAATCTAAAAAAGGTTGGAGGCTATTTTGTCATGCTGTTGACTGATGCATGCTGTTGGGCAGGGTGACCAGGGGTCATTCGGCCATTATGTGCTTGAAGCTGAATAAAGAAGGATGTGAATACAATTATGCAAAACTTGAACATGTTGTCTCCTTTATTACCCTTTCTCCACTAGTCGTAATCCTGGACAGAAGTCATTTGTCGAAAATGGAACTAGTTCTCAATGGAGTTGAACCAGCCAAATTGCCAAAATAACAGTCAAATTCGATGCCGAATATAAACAGATAAATCCCAACAGAATGACTGAAATTCAGATAAAGGCAACACGAAACTCTGGGACATGGCAAAACGAATAAAGAGGGAATCTTCCGGCGTTGGGCCCTTAAAAGAAAATGGAAACCTTATTTCTGACACACTGAAAAAAATCTCCTAAACAAGTAATTCCAGTCTGTTTTCCACCGCCCACCGATTATTCAAATTGGCCAGATACGAGACCTAGTTAGTAGGGTCTGAAACCCTGTTTCCGTGACCAACCTTCTGCAAGTGAGGTTTGACGGTTGTTTTAGTTAGCTTTAGGTACTTGTAAAAAGACAAGCTCCCATGCCTCTTTTGAAAAGTCAGGCAGAATTTTCCAGAGCGTAAAATCCAAAATGGCTGCCATCGGTCATGGTGAAAAGCAATTATTCACTTATTTCATCCACTGGTCTTCCAGTGGAACTCATTTTTTCAATGCATTTATGTAGGAAATGGGTTTATTGAGGTCATGGTAATAGTATTTATCATATGGGCAAAGCCCGCCACTTCAAGACTTTTACACAAGCTAATATCAAAAAATTTACTTCTCACTAGACCTCTTTTTACAACTTTATTTTATAATATAAAAAATATTTATTCTTTTCCTAAAAAATTAAGATACCAAGTATAAAACATCAATTTTATTCATTTTTTTAATGAACAATTAAAATTTAAAAAAAAAATAGACAGAATACGTTTCATTTTTTTATAGTTTAAATATTTACCAAAATATCTGATATGTATTGGGCATTTTTGTACAAATACTATGCAAAATAAAAACATGCACAATTAAATATAATAATGTAATTTCAATGTTTTTAAGTGTCAAAGGTCTTGATACATTACAGTATACGAGATATAAAGGTTTTTCAACTCACTAGTGTATTTTTATTTTAGTTTTTTTCTGATATGAACAGTATTGTGTACATGGTCAATACCCTTTCAATATTGTTTTAAATAAACCTAGGCAATACAATAAATTATGCGTGTCATTGTCACCAGAATTATCGTATCTATTATTTCACTATACTTCACCAGGCACAAAATCATTATCAGAATTAAAAGTAACGTATTCTGTATTTGTGTGTATAATGGACGTTATTACACACTGCCACATTGAATAATCGAAGTGTTTTTTGTCTAAGCACATTTTTGATTATTTCTATAACGATATATACTGAGTTTCTGTCATTTCGTGCCTGTTAATTAATATTTCCAATAAAAATGCAAAATACGTTACCAAAATACGTTACATAACTCACATAATTCATGTTATGATAAAGTAATGATACTAAATGTCACTATATCCAGTAAATAGTTGTATCATGCAAAGTGTGAGTGTTTTGTACTTTTGTTACGAAACAGAATGCACTATTACAACATTGTTTAGTGAAGAGCAAAATACGTTACCAAAATACGTTACCAAAATACGTTACAAAATGTAACTTTTTTTGTGTAACGTATTCTGGATTTTTTTTACTTTTTGCACAATTGTAAAGCTGGGTTCAGTGGCCAGGCTAAGTTTTTACTTGCTGCGTGGAGACATACCTAGTGAGTAACTAAAGGCCCATTTGTTGTTAAGTGTGCATATCACTATATCTTCAGAGTCCATGTAACGTATTCTGTTTTCTTAAAAAATAAATAGCGTCTGCTTGTTTCTATTGATTATTGCGAGAGTAGTACTGTTAGTATCACATAATTTTTTAATGTCTTTTTATATACATACCTTTGATTACATATTCATCACAAAGCAAGGAACTTCAGTTGATATTAGAATTTTTGGTAGATAAAAACAACTAACTAACTCAAATGTAACGTATTTTGTTATTTTGTGGCGACATGAACATTAATTCAATTTTGCAAGGGACAATATACTACTTTTAGGAATTATTTTTATAAATACAATTACTACTATATGTTCGTCAAATTCAAACAATTTATCTTCCAAAAACTGCACCCACTCATGAGCAGTGATCTGTCTAAGACAAACATTCAAGCTGGCGACATGCCAAAAATGTCATTTTTAAGGCATTACAGTGGTCAAAAGCACATTTTTTCTTGTCTAGGCTATGGATAACTATACATTTTCTGAAAGGTCTATGCATGAATTCAGTGATAAAACTGGTTAAACAAAAGTGGATGTCACTATAAACAAGAACACTTCTGGGGTCACATGATTATTGAAGTCGCGGGTTTTGCCCATATAAGTGTAAAAATGTTAGATATATAGGCCTTCCCCTAAAATAGGAAAACGCATCAGCGACAGGGTGCAATCCATTGTAAACAGCTAACTTTTGATCTGGCTGACCTAAAATTTAATGTCACAACTTTTTTATGTAGTTTTGGGATGGGGAATCGATTGATGGGGTTATTTTTTAAATTGTGTTTCTTTCATGTAAAAATTTAAGATGGCCGCCATCCAGCATAAGGAAAAGCGCAAGATGATCACTTCATAGTGAATCATTTCAAATGTTATGTGCTCTGCTATTTGAGGCTACAAAAAACACAAAATATATTTCAACGAAAACATCATCTGATATTCAGTTACACTTATTCTCAGTGTTTTGTATCCGACCACACATTGAAACGAGGCATTTCAAATTGTGCACAAGAAAACCTATACAGAGCACTGTGCTGCCTGTTCCGACCAGACACAGACGGTACGCGTGTCTCAAAATGCGGACAGCTCTCCCAGCAAACACGAAGACTCGACCCAATGTTGTTTCAATGTTGGTCCAGCGCCGTTGGCGGTGGGCCAATATTGAAACAGCATAGGGTCAAATGCTCGCGTTTGCTGGGCTCCACACAGGTGTCTGTCTACACCCACCCCTCCGCCACCATAATATTCTCGCCAGCCGATCAGGGTACTTTAAGCAAGACAGCCGGCCAATCACAAGCTTACTACAATACTTGAAATTGAGAGTGGGGGAAATATGACGTCAACCATCTGCACATTTTAACATGCGAAGGAGCAGTGTCTAGGGTGAGCAGTGTAGAGAAAACCCCACCATTCACCAACCTAATTTTCAGCTGCAGGTTGACACATATATGCACCAGACAATCAGAGAACGTTTAGCAGGACAACATTTTATAAACTGGCCAATCACAAGCGTACTACGATATGCTGAAAGGAGAGTGGGGGAAATGTGACGTCAGCCCAACTGCACAATATAGCACACAGAATAGTATAGTGTCTACGGGTGCAGTGTAATATTCAGCTAAATAACATAAAGAAAAATGATAATTGACTCGAAATATTTAATATATTTAGTACTGATTGCATATAAATATTCAAATGAACCAAAACTAGAGATTTATAAATTAAACATGGCAAAATATGCTTATAGACAAAAATATACTTAAAGATAAAAATATAGGTCTACCCATAATATGAACTGATAATGATCAGAGTATTTATGTAATTAAACAAAGTAAAAAAACTATTGTCATTTTAGGAAGAGAATGGTCACGATAACGGTATTCTTTTTAATGTAAAAAATCGTATTTCTTCAAATGAAGTGACATATATATATATATAAATTAGCAGCATATGTCAAATTAAAAATCAATCATTTTGCTTTAATTATCATTTAATACTTCATTGTCATTCCATTGAATGTGCTTGAAAATCATCATTGAAAAACACATGTAAATTCATTTTAGGCCTATATTTCAACTGTGAAAGGCTATTGCAATCCCTATGTCTATGATGGTGATACTATGTAATTATAGTGTTTCTATTATTTAACTTTCTATTTCTTGCACAAAAAAATGCTGCTTTTGTGGCCATTTTTGTGAAATCGACTATCTACAAACGTGGAATCCCAATAAACTAGATATAATAGGCCTACTCCGTAGGCCTACAGGCTACATTAAAATAGTGCTGGATTAGCCTAATGATGACAGGGCGTCTACGAGACTACGTCGCTGGGCCGTCTTTAATCCAGCAATGGTTTAAAATCTGGTTTCTGTTGGACTCCAGTTAAACCATTACCACTAATGTTTGCCCCTATTTTGACACATGTAGGCGTAGGCCCTACTGTGTGTTATATTATATTATCAGGGTAAAAAGGTGGGATTACTTTTGCTTTTATTGTCACGTTTCGATGCGTTCTAGCAAATCTCAAAAATAGTAAAACCTTAACAAAACATTATTTTAAAATGAATTAATATCAAATAAATACAATTATTTGAGCCATCTTTGCCCCACACAGATATATATTTATATAAAGGTACATTTAAAACTTTATTAAACTCAAGTGGTATTATATGGACGGCTTTTAATCAGAACAGCCGCAAGAGGGTGAGGGGCCCTGGCATGGATGAGTGTCGGGCACCTGACTGTGAACATTTCACACGCGCCTCGTTCCTGAGCTGTGAGACCGCCATCTTGCGTTGTGGATCGGATTTTCGTTAGAAGAGAATTCCTATTGTGAAGCGCATTTTCATGTACACGAGGCACCAGAGAGTGTTATTTATGTACTCAACCAAAAATAACACTCTGTCGCTGGATTCATAGGTGTGAAAATTGAAATAATTTTGTTGTTTTCCGCGATTTTGAGAGAATTTTTCGCAGTGTTCCCGGCGTTTTTACAGCCGGAGTGATTGTTCATTCATTGCAAATGTATTGACGGGTTGGCTGTCGACTTAGCGACCGCCGGTCTCCGTCGCTTCGAGTTGGGACTGTGAGAACGCAGACGATCTGTGTAACATACTAACATCACTCTTATAATCAATTATTCATCAATTAACGATGGTAATCACGGACTGAAATAAGCACTTTAAACAGGTTTCTTCTGCCGCTTGACAAGAGTTGGCAATTTGAATTTTTAGGATTTTTTAAGTTTTTTCTCAAAAATTTAGGTTTACTGCATAAAAAAACGGTGTGATATTAAAACTATTAAATAAAGCCTTGAATAAAATGTTGTTGCCTAACTCAATATAGTCCATGCTTAACATGCTTAAGTTTCAAAAGCTAAGTTACACAGTTACAGTTAGGCCTACAGCCACAGTCACTTGTAGATTAGTCTGTCTAGATCTACTGTGATTAGGCAGGCCTGCAATGCAGGGTTTTACTTTTGGGGGGGGGGGGGGATTGCCCCCCCCTAGAACTGGCCAACCCCCCCCCCCCTCCCTCAAATGTTTTGCTTCACACCAACTGTCAACACCTCTCCATCCCCCAATACAAAATATCCTTTTTTCACATTCTTAATTAAAATAATACATTTACTTTTGAATAATTTTTCATTGCTGTCCATCGGACAACCTATTTATGAAATTAGGTTGTCCAGTGACTATTTAGGTTGCTGAACCGGTGTAGATCTACCTGAACACCGGAATACAACATTCACCGGAATACAAACATATAGGCCTACTGCAAAAATGGGGGCCCATCATTCCGGAAGTGAGGCTGTTATTCCTGTGTAGTTTGGTGAGTGTATTTTGGTATTTAGGGTGACCCATCGCGGACCCACACAATGCCTTATTTTGGTCTCTGTTAATTTTAGACTAACTAATTACCCTAATTACCGGAATACACTTTGCCGAAATACACCATCCAGACTAACATCCTCGTTTACTGAATGGCAGGCTCCCATGGCATTAGTGTGAATACCGGTGAATCTGTGTTCTGGTGTTTAGTGATACTGATAAGTCTAATGAGTAAGGTTTTAATTTGATTTATTCAGTAAAAATAAAACATTGAGCACAAAACAGTAGGCCTACGTTAAATTAATAATTATAAAGTTAGAACAAATACACTGAGCTGATGCCGTGTTGGAATTACTAAGGCTGAAAACACTGAAAATAATTCCTAAGGCCTTTGGTACTAAAAGAAAACATGTTTCCAGATTGGTCATTAACATTCCAACAAAGACTTAGTTAGGATTCGACGACTGCCCGTCTTTTTTCACAATTTTTGAAAAACTGTTCCAGTGTGAAATTTGGACAATTATTGCATTACATTATTCTAGTCCAAATGACTGGTGCATGGGTAGCTGGCTAAGACTGTGCATTCCAGGCTTTACTCGCTATATCGAAAAGATTTAGAAGCAAAAGAGTTCATTCTCTAGGCAGGATGACATAACCTGGACAATGTCTAGTGCCACTAAAATGTTGATCATTGACCATGTAGATTTCCATGGATTTCCATAAACACTTTCGAAACAGCGTCTTGCAATTTTAATAAAAAAAAACCTTGAATGTATTTAATAACTCCTATTTTAAATGGGAGTTATTGAACACATGAATTTTTCAAGGCTATTTATTCAGATTCACAATGTATTAAATACGTTAGTGTTTTCCTGCTCAAGAATGTAAATTACAAAAAGATACGAGTGAACAAGGTAACAAGGTAATTTATTTAAGATCCCGTAGGACATGAGAAGCAAGACAACCTCAGCGCAGCGCTTTTACACCACCGCGAAGGCAATTTTGGGAGCAGTTGGGAGTGGGGGGGGGCATGCTCCCCTTGATTTTTTTACACTTTTAGTATTCATCAGATGCATTCTAAGAAATTTAGAACACTTTTATGTTAAAATGCTGAGACTGATGTCAAATCAGATGCTATCCAAACAAATCCAGGGCCAGAAATTGGCTCCGTCCGATCGTCCTAGACGACCAACAATCTGGGAAGGATGAGTTCAGTTTCACTGAGCTTGTCCTTCTGGAGGAGTGTCCCTGCTTGACAAATTATTAGGAAGGACAAGTGACATTTTTGGGAAAGACTAGTCAATTTTTTAGCCAGTTGTCCGACTGGACAAGTGGAAATTTTGTCCAATTTCGAGCCCTGAAATCGCAAATTGCTGCTAATAAAAAGCTATTTTGAAGGCTTAGCAATAAGTTGAATCTTGGAACTGAAAGTCTTACACAGGCTGCATGGGGGTAGCTGCATACTGGAAGAATTCTCAAATAATTTTGTGACTGTGTTACACCTGACTGTAACCAATGGCCATACCAACAGAAGATGAAAAAGCACTGATGCATCAACAAGAACACGACATGCAGCATCAACTGGACGGTTTTTTATAACAACCAGGGAGAGAACTTCATGATTTTTTTAACTAGCCCACAGCACTAGTAGACTTAGTGATGACAAAACTTTACTAGTGTGCAAAGAGTTTTACTAGTCCTGTATAATAGCCATTTAAAAATAATGCGAGACATGTATCAATTATGAGACTCACAACTTTTATTTGTTTTACAGATACCGTGCGTTAACTTTGCACTATTCCAACATGACTGAATGAATTTACCAATTTAACCCTTTCAAGCCTGAATTTACCATTGTCATCTTCTACAAGCCGCGAATTGCTGTCGCAATTCTCGACTTGTAGTGGATGAAGATGATTTGAAGTGGTTGAAAAACTAAAGAAAATTGCAATGTATTGGTAAGCCAGTTTCATCAAAATTTTCATTTTAAAACCCTTAGACAAGTTGTAGGAAAATTAAGTCTGTTCTCAGGGAAGTAATATGATGCTTTAATGCATCATGAGGGCTTAAAGGGGCCAGAGAGCAACTGAAACAATCTGTGCAAATGGCTCTTTGAAAGGTGAACCATTTAACTGGTTCAATCATTATGAGGGTCCATGTCAAAGCCAGACAGATACCCTGACAGACGGTGAGCAATTAGATATTAACTCTTGAGGGGAAGTGTTTTCTGGAAATGACGGTCTAGCAGTCATGAATGTTTACTGGTCCATGGCAATCTTTTCTAGTGATCGGACTAGTGGAAAGTTCTTTTCCTGACAACTAGTGTGAAGTAATCGTTATTTTCATGTCAGATGACTTTGTCATTTTTAAATAATCAATAATAACAGCCTTCTGGTGAAAAACACATTAATTTGTTGACGGCATTCCGGTCGGGCCAGTGTTGCAGATAGTGGACCAACAATAATTCAGTGTCTCGTGTTTTTTCTGAGACAGTGTGTGTAGGCCTATGTGACTGAGTATATAGCATGTAGCAGTGGCGGATCCAGCATAGGGCGTAGCCGGCGTACACCCCCCCCTTATTAGTGATAATATTGCATTTTCATGCAATTCTAAGAAAAAAGTGAAGCTAACACCCCTTTTTTAAGCCAAAATGTGTTCTCTTGCACATTCTGGATTCGCCACTGATGAGAGCGTATATGACTCAGCTCAGGTGGGCCTACGTGTACGCATGTTAAAATGCGGCCATGCATCACCTGGTCACCCAGAATCACAGGAGATTCATCTAGATGATAATGGATAATATTCAGCCACTATTTATTGAGCCCATAATTGGGTTATAACATTTCACACACATTTACACATTCTCTGCTCATTTTCTGCCATGTCAACAAAACATTGTTGGCATATTTCTAATCATGGTGCGGCGATCAGTCACACTCAGCGCTATTTTGGAAAACGCCAAGTTCACTTGGGAAACGAATGCTGATGTACACGTCTCATAATTTAACTGTATTGGCTGTCATGGCTAGAAGATGCGGAGTTTGACAGGACTACCATCATACACACAGTGCGCACAACCGGACTATTAAAGAAACATCTAGTATTTGCACATGCAAGCAGTTTTGTAACTTAATTTAGATATTGGAAATAATGGCATGGACTCGCAAATCTTCTTGTTGTTTTTTGAAAGCGCATTAGAATTTTTTAAGTCTCTGCACATCAAGTAAATCCCATCGCCAAATATTGGGGTGTCCCGGTAGTATAGTGCGCCGGTACAGAGACGCTAAGAGGCTTTGTAGAAAACACGAGTATATTGTGAATCTGAATAAATAGGAATAGGCCTATATTGCGGAATATTAGCGAGGATGTCAGACTTATTATACCAATGTGTCAGACCTGAAGTATTCGTGGCACGGACACACTTTGAACACTGCACCATAATCATTATTGCTTTCCCCTGCTGTTTGAATAAATATTGTTGGAAATTGCTTCCACATGTTTCCTCAGGGATCGTCTCAAAGGATATTACTAGATGGATTCTGATAGCTTTATGAACACTGTTAGGTGGAGGGTAAAAATCAAGGGTGCCAGTGGGATATTGATTTCTACTGCTATAATTAATAACATTGAAAATCTCCAGTAAATTCGAAATTGCTGCTGATACATTTTTAATAACACATTACCACAAGGCATATATTTTATTTATAACTCTAATATTACTATTTAATGCAGGAGAATTTGCCATGAGCAGCCGATCTTATCAGTGCCAGCCAACCTCCTGTGGGAGGCCACTTAGGGAATTCTCTATGCAAATGAAACTTCTACAACCAGCCACCTGTCTTGAAATGCCACTTTTCCTGCATCACTTGGGTGGCTGCTCTACTGTAACTGTACTAATAAACATCAGGAAAATCGATCATTGGGTCAGTAAATTCCATTAGTCACAGAGAATAGCCATGGGTCCCAGGCATCGTGTGATAGGGTTTTTAAAGCCCTGAACATTTTTTTGCCTCTTCTTTTGCCTATAACTTTGTGAGAAAATAAGCTAGGATAACAATTTTTGGTATGTGGGTTACTTCCAGGTGCATAATGGACAGGTTAAAATATTTTTAATCTGAATTCAATACGCAAGGTCGCAGAGGAGAAAATGATGATGTTACGGCGTTGGGCCGTTGGGCAAGCCCGTAAACAATTCGTTTTCCGGAGCATATTTCTGAAAGTACTTGTCTGATTGTCTTCAAATTTTACACACAACATCCCTAGGGGGTCTAGTTGTGCCTTTTGGGGTATTTGAACTTGACCTACTTTTGGTTCAGAACTATGACCTATTTAGACGTTTTGACACGCACTTCGTTTCCGGAGCAGACCTAATTTATAACATCTGTAAATCCGACTGAAAGATTTCAGGAGAGGATGCATCTTAAAAAATTCGACTCGATAAAATTCAAAATGGCCGCTTATCGGCCATTATTCACTTTCACATGGCCGATATTTGGTCATCCGTACTAGATGGCTAGACCATTACTTTAAAACGAAATGTGAGATTTCAGATGAGGATGCATCTTGAAAAAATTTGACTTGATCAAATTCAAAATGGCCGCCTTTTCGGCCATTATTCATTTTCACATTGCTGATATTTGGTAAGCCGTGCTAGATGGCTAGACCATTACCTGATTACTATAAAACAAAGTGTGAGTTTTCGGGGGAGGATGCACCCTGAAAATTTTCAACTTACGAATTCAAAATGGCAAACAATCAGCATTATTTACCTCGATAGGCCTGATATCAGGTAAACCGTGCTAGATAGCTAGACCATTACTGTAAAACAAAATGTGACGTTTCGGGAGAGGATGCCTTCTAAAAACTTTCGACTCAATCGAAATTCAAAATGGCCGCCTATCGGCCACTATTTACTTTCACATTGCTGATATTTGGTAAACCTTGTTAGATAGCTGGACCATTACTATAAAGCAAAATGTGAGATCACAAGAGAGGATGCATCTTGAAAAATTTTGACTTGATCAAATTCAAAATGGCCTCCTACCGGCCATTATTCACTTTCACATGGGCGATATTTGGTAAACCGTGCTAGATGGCTAGACCATTACTATAGAATGAAATGTGAGATTTCAGCTGAGGATGCATCTTGGAAAATTTCGACTTGATCAAATTCAAAATGGCCGCCTTTAGGCCATTATTCACTTTCACATGGCCGATATTTGGTAAACCATGCTAGATAGCTAGACGATTACTATAGAATGAAATGTGAGATTTCAGCTGAGGATGCATCTTGAAAAATTCTGACTTTATCAAATTCAAAATGGCCCCCTATCGGCCATTATTTACTTTCACATGCCCAATATTTTGCAAACTGTGTTAGATGTTAGTCCATTAGTATAAAACAAAATTTGAGGATCATTAATTTCAATGGAGGTTTGCAATCTCAGACAGACTGTCTAGTTCTTATCTTACTCTTAGACTGGGCTTCTTAGACCTAGTTGTCTTGCGTCTTGATTTTTGACCTAGCCTAGGACTACATCAATAACCCTACACAAAATTGCTTAAATCAAATTCTAATTCAGAGCGGGAGCTCCTGGACTTATGGAGTCTTGTCTTTAGAGTGATTCCACACCTATTCAGGTGAATAAATATTTTTTGCGATATGACCATTCTAGCATGCCTGGTTTTATATGGGTAAATTCTGGACTGGAGCCAGCAGTGTTCAGCACAGGCAATAAATAGGTGGGGACATTTGTCTCGCTACCCTGGAAAAAAAAGGAGACATATGACCTCTAAGTGCGTAATTGACGCCCAGTGTTAGCCCAGACAAGAAATAGGTCGCGACATTTGTCGCACTCTCTTGGAAAAAAAAGAGCCATTTGATCTGTAAGTGCGTAATTGATGCGATATCGCGGCCTGTGCTGAACACAGGCCATGTTCATAATAGAATATATCAGCAAATAATGGGGTTAGAGGTCTGAAATTTTGTGTACGAGTTCTCAGTAATATATGATTGGACTATAACAAAATAACATACATTTACATACAATTTATGCATGTATCCTCTATTTCAATGTTTTAGGTTTGTCGGTTGGGATGTTGTATCCTCTATTTGTATGTTTTAGGTTGGCCGGTATAGTGTGTTTTATCCTCTATTTCTGTGTTTTGGGTTGTCTGGTTGGGGGGTGCTGTATCCTGCATTTCTCTATGTTTTAGGTTGGCCGGTTGGGGTGTATCATCCACATTTCTATGTTTTAGGTTGGCTGGTTGGGGTGTATCATTCACTATTTCTATGTTTTACAGGGGTCGAAACTAACGCTCACCCGTGGCGAGTGGAAATGTGTAAGGGCTGGTAAGTATCAGGGGTCCACCAGCCCTCCTGGCGAGTGCCGATTTTAGTGGCTTTACATAACTTCATTGCCATTTTTTATTATAGGCCCTATAGTTGTTATTGCTCACTTCAGCTAGGCATATCAAATGTTTGTTGGTAACATATAGATACAAAAAGCGAGGGATTTATCATATAGTTAACTTTATCTAGGCCTGGACATAGTTAACTTTTATCTAGTCAACTTTACCAAGCGCGAGCGATGACTATATACCGTATTTCGCAGGGTATAGTACGCACCTGTGTATAGTACGCAGGTACCAATATTTGTACCAAAAAACACAGATAGTACGCACCGGTGGATAGTACGCACCAGGGTGGTGAGTATCTACACAGTCGGTCCGGGGTGTGTGTGTGGTATGTCTTTATTACTCAAGGCATTCAGAATGTGGTTCAACTCAGCTGGTGACATAAGGATATAATTGATTCGCTAATAAAGATTATATAAAATAAATGAAATGATTTGATGAAAAGAAATATTATAAACTATGTTGATTTGAACACAAATGATCACGGTATAACATATTAGCGCCACCTGGTGAAAGCAGTTATAGTCAGATAAATGACTGGAAAAGCGCCATCTGGTGAATAGTTTTACAGTTTAGTCTACAATGGGATGCCTACCATTTATGACGGCCGAAACGGCGATATCCTCTAGCTAATTTTTATTAAGATACAACGAATAAAAAAACATTTTTGTACAACAACGTACAAGTTTTTATTTAGAGTAACAAGAATGAAATGGCACATTTATATATTGGTCACAGCACTGTCAAGGTGATTTATTACAAGCATACAATTAATGTCTATCATGTATATGTATGGAATTAGGAATGTGGCAATTATATCAAGAGCATAATTATTATTCTTTATTATCATATTATTCTTTTTGCCGTGAAACCTATCGGTATTAGCGTTCTAATATTATTTAAACTTTCTACCACGATACATTTTGTCTGTCTTTTAGAATACCATTGACTTGATATATTGCAGTGAAATATGTAGGTCTATAATAATAAAACATAATAATAATCAAGCCGTATACAATGTATAAGATAGGCATGTCACGTCGCCGCCATCTGATCAATGGAATAGAAGCTTCACAGTGGTCACGCAATCAAAGCAATACACATGATGAAGTAGGCCTAGCGATGTCTGACGTGTAGATTACTATTTAAATAACATTAATAAATGACTTTAGCAGATATTAAAAAGACAAATAAATGCTAGGTTGTTATGGAATGTTATTTCACAAAACAAACGGTTTCATTATAGCTGCTGAAGTAATTAGCCATTTTGGGGCGAAAATCTAAGGAGTTAGGAGATCCCAGTTCACTCGTGATACTTGAGACTGCCTATTTATCAAAATTTTGAGTGCGAATCTCAGCAAAATCAATATATTGTACGCACCGGTGGATAATATGCACCAGGCCAAAAGCGGGCTCAAAAAAGAAAAAAAGTAGCGTACTATACGCTGCGATATACGGTAGTCGTTTGTTTCTTTGTGATAGCTAGCCCTGGAAGCAGGTTGCCTGGCCAGTCAATCTAGCCTTCCAAATAAAATGCTACCATTAGCAGGTCAGGCCCCGCCGATTCGAGTGGCTATTACTTGAAAAAAACGCTTAAAAATTGGGAAGATTCCCATTAACAACGTCTTCCATTTAGACGATTGTTATAACAAAATAACGGAAAATCGTCAACGGCGCAAACAGCCATTTCAATGGACGAAATATTGATTGTGCTGTGTTTCCTAGAAGACCCAATACACAGATTTGTGTGGCGCATGTGCACCTGCACGCATGCGCACGTTCCGTTGTTCACTTCTGTTTGCTTGCGGTGTATGTATTCCCAGCAAACACGAGACCTTGACCCAATGATGATTTGATGCTGGGCTGGAATTAGCTACAGCGGGCTTCATTAAACAGGCATCGGTTCAACATCTAGTATTTACTGGGTTGTATCGTCCTGCCGCGCAAATCCTGACAATAAAATTGAAATCAAATTGGAGTATCAGGTTGGGGGAACGATGTCTGTGCAAAACCAGGCATTTAGACTAGTGAGTGTGTATGAATGTTGTTTTGACAGTTCTGGAGAGCAAACCTTCCCCCGTAATGGCAGCCAACACTGGGAATTATTCCCAGTTGTTTGGTAATTAATGTCATATCTATACATATATTTTTAGCTCCCGCCGTCACCGTAGGTGAGACGGAGGGAGCTATGGATTCTACCTCCGTTTTTTTTTGGCCTCTTCTTTTGCCTATAACTTTGTAAGAAAATAAGCTAGGATAACAATTTTTGGTATGTGGGTTACTTCCAGGTGGCTAATGGACAGGTTAAAATATTTTTAATCTGAATTCAATACGCAAGGTTGCAGAGGAGAAAATGATGATGTGACGGCGTTGGGCCGTCCGTAAACAATTCGTTTCCGGAGCATATCTCTGAAAGTACTTGTCCGATTGTCTTCAAATTTTACACACAACACCCCTAGGGGGTCTAGTTGTGCCTTTTGGGGTATTTGAACTTTGACCTACTTCTGGTTCAGAACTATGACCTATTTAGACGTTTTGACGCGCACTCCGTTTCCGGAGCAGATGTCGAAAAGTACTGGGCCAATGACAGTCATATTGCACATACATGCTCTCTAAGGTCCCTAGTTGTGCCTTTTCAGGTTTTTAGACCTTGACCTTGAAGTTGACCCAGCACTTTGACCTAATTTATAACATCGGTAAATCCGACTGAAAAATTTTGCGGAATATCATGAAAACCGCTCAAGATAGCTACACCATTACTATAAAACAAATTGTGAGGTTTCAGGAGAGGATGCATCTTGAAAAATTTCAGGTCAATAAAATTAAAAATGGCCGCCTATCGGCCATTATTCACCTCGACAGGCCTGATATTGCGGAATATCATGAAAACCGCTCAAGATAGCTACACCATTAATATCAAATAAATTGTAAGGTTTCAGGAGAGGATGCATCTTGAAAAATTTGAAGTTGATAAAATTCAAAATGGCCGCTTATCAGCCATTATTCCCCTCGACAGGCCTGATATTGTGGAATATCATGAAAACCGCCCAAGATATCTACACCATTACTATAAAACAAATTCTAAGGCTTCAGGAGAGGATGCATTTTGAAAAAATTCAACTCGTCCAAGTTCAAAATGGCCGCCAATCGGCCATTATTCACTTTCACATGGCCGTTATTTGGTAAACCGTGCTAGATGGCTAGACCATTACTATAAAACAAAATGTGTGATTTCAGGAGAGGATGCATCTTGAAAAAATTCGACTTGATAAAATTCATAATGGCCGCTTATCGGCCATTATTCACTTTCACATGGCCGTTATTTGGTCAACCGTGCTAGATGGCTAGACCATTACTGTAAAACAAACTGTGAGATTTCAGATGAGGATGCATCTTGAAAAAATTTGACTTGATCAAATTTAAAATGGCCGCCTTTAGGCCATTATTCACTTTCACATGGCCGATATTTAGTAAACCGTGCTAGATAGCTAGACGATTAATTTCAATGGAGGTTTGCAATCTCTGACAGACTGTCTAGTTCTTATCATACTCTTAGACTGGGCTTCTTAGACCTAGTTGTCTTGCGTCTTGATTTTTGACCTAGACTAGGACTACATTGATAGCCCTATACAAAATTGCTTAAATCAAATTCTAATTCGGAGCGGGAGCTCCTGGACTTATGTAGTCTTGTTAGGTTGGGGTGTATCATCCACTATTTCTATGTTTCAGGTTGGCCGGTTGGTGTGTTGTATCTTATATTTATATGTTTTAGGTTGGCCAGTTGGGGTGTTGTCAGGGTTTCCGCCAGGGTGGCGGTCCTTGGGGGCGTTTGGACCCCCCCCACTCGGCACCAAAGGGCGAATATCCCCCCCTTGTTGGCAAAGAAAATAAAAATATATTCCATATTTTGCTGTCATTTCAGTTGAAATAGGCCATTTTGGGCACTAAAAATTAAAAAATCTGATTTTTTTTCCCATGGGGGAGAAACCCCAGACCCCCCTCCCATTTTGTACCCCACCTCTCAAATACTCCTGGCGGAAACCCTGGTTGTATCCTCTTTTTCTATGTTTTAGGTTGGTCGGTTGGGGTGTGTCATCCACTATTTCTACTTTTTAGGTTGGCCAGTTGGGGTGTAACATCCACTATTTTTATGTTTCAGGTTGGCCGGTTGGGGTGTTGTATCTTTTATTTTTATGTGTTAGTTTGGCCAGTTGGGGTTTTGTATCCTCTATTTCTATGTTTTAGTTTGGCCGGTTGGGGTGTTGTATCCTCTATTTCTATGTTTTAGGTTGGCCGGTTGAGGTGTTTTATCATCTATTTCTGTGTTTTAGGTTGGCCAGCTGGGGTGTTGTATCCTCTATTTCTATGTTTCAGGCTGGCCAGTTGGGGTGTTGTATCCTCTATTTCTATGTTTCAGGTTGGCCATGTAAACGGGTTTTATCCGTGACACAAATCCTGGTCATGGCACCAATGTAAACGGGTTTTATCCGTGACACAAATCCTGGTCACGGCACCAATGTAAACGGGTCTTATCCGTGATACGTTGACACGCTATCGTCGGGTGTCCAAATGTTCTGGCACGGCAAACACAACACTCGTGGATATAATACTTAACTCTTGAATATATATAAAATATATATTAAGCATAAAACATTCAATTTCTCAGTACACTGATGTTATTACTTATATCTCGTTGTGTAATTTGTTGATAATTTTGCTGTAGCTTCAGTGATCTACAAGGTGTTAGATACCGAAGCAACTCCCACTAAACTTGTCCAAACCCGAAACGTCTCTGTTAGAATTCTCCCCAATTTCCCTCTGAATTTTCTCTCTGAATTTCTTTTCGACTGCTGTGGGCGCCTTCCTTTATAGCGGATCCCGACGGGCGCGGTCCCTTCCTGTGATGAAATGACGTCTCCACCAATCAGGATCCTTACTTTGATATACATTCACATTCCTGGGCTGTTTTCCAGAATCGACTCACACAGGCCACCAGAACTAGGGAACGTCCTGTATGACAATTAGTACTTGTCGCAGTACCGTCTCCACCAGGTGGTTCTCATGTAAACAGCCCAGGAAAGAATGTTTATTCCACCCCTTAATTACAGAAACCCCCAATTTAGACACCTGTTACTTAACATTGTTACAGCCAGTTGGGGTGTTGTATCCTCTATTTCTATGTTTTAGGTTGGCCAGTTGGGGTGTTGTATCCTCTATTTCTATGTTTCAGGTTGGCCAGTTGGGGTGTTGTATCCTCTATTTCTATGTTTTAGGTTGGCCAGTTGGGGTGTTGTATCCTCTATTTCTATGTTTTAGGTTGGCCGGTTTCGGTGTTGTATCCTCTATTTCTTATGTTTTAGGTTGGCCGGTTGGGGTGTTGTATCCTCTATTTCTATGTTTTAGGTTGGCCGGTTTGGGGTGTTGTATCATTTTATGGGTGTTTTAATTGTATTGCCTATTTTTAGGTTGGCCAGTTAGGGTGTTATATTCACTATTTTTAGGTGGGCCAGGTGGGGTGTTGTATCATTCTATGTTTCAGGTTGGCTGGTTGGGGTGTAACGAGTTGTATCCACTATTTCTATGTTTTAGGTGGGCCGGTTGGGGTGTTGTATCCTCTATTTCTATGTTTTAGTTTGGCCTGTTGGGGTGTTGTATCCTCTATTTCTATGTTTTAGGTTGGCCGGTTTCGGTGTTGTATCCTCTATTTCTTATGTTTTAGGTTGGCCGGTTGGGGTGTTGTATCCTCTATTTCTATGTTTTAGGTTGGCCGGTTT
Source organism: Flabesymbios commensalis (assembly GCA_964017125.1). Classification (NCBI taxonomy): domain Eukaryota; kingdom Metazoa; phylum Annelida; class Polychaeta; order Terebellida; family Flabelligeridae; genus Flabesymbios; species Flabesymbios commensalis. Next base: position 79,479,371 of record OZ024909.1, read on the forward strand.
GGGGTGTTGTATCATTTTATGGGTGTTTTAATTGTATTGCCTATTTTTAGGTTGGCCAGTTAGGGTGTTATATTCACTATTTTTAGGTGGGCCAGGTGGGGTGTTGTATCATTCTATGTTTCAGGTTGGCTGGTTGGGGTGTAACGAGTTGTATCCACTATTTCTATGTTTTAGGTGGGCCGGTTGGGGTGTTGTATCCTCTATTTCTATGTTTTAGTTTGGCCTGTTGGGGTGTTGTATCCTCTATTTCTATTTTTTAGGTTGGCCGGTTGAGGTGTTTTATCATCTTTTTCTGTGTTTCAGGTTGGCCGGTTGGGGTGGTGTATCATTCTATTTTTTAGGTAGGCCGGTATGAGGTGTTATATTCTCTATTTCTGTGTTTTAGGTTAGCCGGTAGGGGTGTCGTATCATCCTGGGTGATTGGAGCTCGGCTCCCTCCAGCCAGAACCCTGGCTAATAAAATGAGTCGCAGGATGCCTGCTCCCAGTCGTGCCAGGGTCTATTCAGAAGTTAATGCACACCGACCACGGGATTACTGGGACTACGAATCTCATGTGGTCGAATGGGGGTCAGTAAATCTTCATGACATCATAATATAATATAATTTTTTTTACATTTTCTCTTTTTAAAACTGGCACATTTTCTCCTTGAAACATTGAATAAAGTAGATAAGTACTGACATGATTTTTATTTTCGAACAATTTGTTTAACCCTGAAAGTGCTGAAATGTTTTTATATAAACCAAGATAGCAAAGTGTTATTTTCAATTTAAAATCATTATAAATGCCTTGGTTAGCTCTTCCTATTTACAAACCTGTTATGTGTCTGCAGCCATTATATATATTTCACTCTTTTAGTGCTAGGATAGACTTTAGATGTCTAATGTCAGTCCCCACACTGGAAATGTTAAATGTTTACCTTCAGTGATAGGCGTTAATTGGTTGAATATCTGTGGTGTATATTTTTCATAGATACTTTGTGGAACATTTTAGCTTTAGCGGAAAAACAAAATACTTTTACCAGTATCACATTTATTAATGCATTGTGACCCATGCTTTAATGTAATATCAGATGAATTCACTGCACAAAATTTAACAAAAATCTCACAAAATATACTTTTAATAATATAACAAAATTATCAAATACTTTTGGTTATGATTTTAAACAGGCAGCAGGATGACTACCAGATCGTCAGAAAACTTGGTCGCGGAAAATACAGTGAAGTCTTTGAAGCCATCAATATAACAAATAATGAAAAATGTGTAATAAAAATATTGAAGGTAAGACCTCTATTTTGTATCCATTTATTTTGTTACATCTACAGATGGTCGACTATGATAAAACATTAAAGTTGTTGTTGAAAATATGTTATTCATGGTTCTAAGGATCTAAAAGTAGTAAATTGTACTAACTTGTTGTTTGAAACTTATGATGTTGCGGCTTCATAGGGCAAGCCTTGATCACGTCTACTGGAGGGTTTTCAGGAATGCCTGACGTAGTGGTGGGGTCAAAAAATCCTTCATTGTGGGTAAAATCAAAGATGGCAGTCATTTTTAGGGCCCAATGAGGTAGCGTCATTTTCAACAGTATGAAAGAAAATTCATGATTTTGATGTCTACCATGCGCAATATGATGCATCTGAACAATGTTAGGTGTACATCTAAGCAACATAATTATGCTAAGTTTTGTTTTATCTGTGTATACTCTCACACTTACTTGTTGGCTTAAAAAAACACAAAGTGTGAGCCAATGCTGGGTCACTGGTGGACCAATAGCACAGGCATTAGACTAACATTGAGCCAGCTTTTCTGATCAGACCTCTGTGTCAGACGTGGCACATGTTCACAGGCACTGCAGACCGATGTCGCAAATAAAATTTTATGGGTGATATAATTATTTACGGTAGCTACAAAGAAAACAAACACTATTGTTTAAACAATAGTATATCACTTGCAGTTGGAAAGCTGTGGTATAGCTTTGCCGTTAATTCAGCACCGTGTCAGTTATGATTAAGCATGAATATGTAATACTTTCAACAGAAAGTGACATCAAATAGCTAATTCTCTCTCAATACACCCGTCTAGATGAGCCCTGTCCGTTCACCTGAATGATTTTGAAGGTTAAGAATATATTTGTGCATCTGCCCTGAATAGTATTGTTTTTGTTTTTCAGCCAGTCAAAAAGAAGAAAATCAAAAGAGAAATTAAAATTTTAGAAAATCTTAGAGGTGGAATAAACATAATCACATTGCTAGCAATAGTTAAAGACCCAGTGGTACGTATCAGATCATTTGTTCACTTATAGTTATATACTTGACCTGCTAAATTTTTTTGTTTCTATACTTCATACATTTGAAGCTGGAATTGCTGATGTATTTCCAGCTATTATGAAAAATACAATTATTTATATTTTGAAAAATATGCCTTTTTACAAAAACGTGCACTTTGTTGTCTGCTTTGCTATTTCCAGGTATTCCCTATGTATTAAAGGCCTGAATTGTATATTGATGTACAATACATCTACAAAATGACTTGTAGCTAATGGACTTATGCTATGACATGTTTTTGTCCATAGTTTTATTGTTTGATAAATGTAAACTTTATATTTATTGTGATTTTCTTTTCTAGTCAAGAACACCAGCTTTGGTATTTGAGCATGTCAACAACATAGACTTTAAGGTAAAGCATTTTATTTATTATGGCAATAAGGCAAATCTTTTTTGATTCTCATTTTAATTTTCTCTCATGCTATGTTGGTTTTGTTTAGAACTGTAATTTTCTCTTCTTTTTTCAGCAATTGTACCAAACATTTACAGATTATGACATTAGATTCTACACATTTGAGATACTGAAGGTAAGTTCATAGAAGATGGCTGTACACAAATTGTCACTGGTCCAACTGTGTACTAACTTATAGATTACAAGTGTACCACACAAAAAAAATCAATAAAATTTAATTTAATAAAGATTAAATATTTTATCACAATATGGAATTTCTCAACTTTCATTTGAGATGAAACTGGCCTAACTGACCTTAACTTTAGAAATGATGTAAGTTTCATTCACTTTGGGATTTGAATTGTTGTAGCATGTGAATGAAAATGGTGAGAGGGTTAGCCCACTAAATGCGACTACCGTATTATCCCTAATAAACGCGCCGGGCGCGGAGACAAAGTTGGGGGCGCGTTTATTATTAAGCCATGCGACATTGTTGAGAACTCACTGCACGTGCAAGCCCCCATCCACTCTCAAGCCGCCACTCGTGCGCGCTGGCATAAGGTGTAACTGGTATGTTAACACAGGCTGACACCTTATGCAGCGACGGCCCGCTATATACCGAGACGACGCAGTTACCATCACATTCATCTTGGAATGATCTTATTTGGGCACGACGATATCTAAATATCGTATATATTTTTAAATACATTACTACTGATTATAATAATAGAAATGCGTCTGCAACATACTGTAACAGTACTAATGCTTTAAAAAGACGTAGGCCTGACTGATTAAATTTAGATCTAATTTCACACAGTGTGTAGGCCTCGGAATGTCTGCCATAGCAGACCGTCCCCGGCCTGATGACATCATCTACTCTTGCCGACCTTAGCCCGCCATTTATCAAATGGTGGTGTATCATCTCTGCAGAGACATCATGTATACATGTGCGCTATACCATTGGTTCAAAGCAGCAGCAACATTAATGGGCCAATGCCATGGTTGGATCGTCTGGGGTTAAGCACGTATCAAGTCCTGTGTCTCGGTGCTACTATAGTAGAACAAGATCCATACCTCACATATTTGGATGACCAGTGGACGCCAACTGCTGACGGCCAAAACATGACGTAGCACGATAAACAGGGGCAGACATTTTCGTGTCATTGGAGGCTTCAAATCTTACTTAGCATTAAGCCTACCCGTAGGCCCTATACATTGGCGTCTCATTCAAACGCCGGGAATTTAACAGGGGCGCTTGTAAATCTGTCTGACTCAATGATCACTGAGCTAGTGCAATGGACAGCTATTACTTTTGTTGTAAGCAAACCTGACACGCTGCCGTTATTCTGACACAACTCAACGATTAATCACCCAACACACACAGGTGTTATTCAATACTGGTCCACCTGTACAATGTTGGCCCAGTGTTAAAACAACATGTACATATGTACAACAACTAGGCTACATGTAACAGTAGCATACCGCGTTTACACCCACACTCACAACACACTGACCGTGGCTCAACCATGTTGACACGGCTACGCGCACAAGGCTGGTGTCTGGTAGATTTTTTCAAGCCAGCTGACTAGATATACAGGGTGCATAAAAAATGGGGGGCGCGTTTATTAGGGGTGTGCGTTTATTAGGGATAATACGGTATATGTGTTTTATCTGTTTTATTAGCCGATCAAATCATTGTTATTCTGAATAAAATGATGGTTTAACGCTTTCAAAATCTGAATTTACCATTATCATCTTCATCCACTACAAGCTGCGAATTGCTGTCACAATTTATCACTTGTAGTGGATGAATATGACTTAAAGTGGGTGACAAACAAAAAAAAGGTAGTGTTATTATTAAAACAGTTCCATGAAAATTTTTGTTCTAAAACCACTAGGTTTTCAAAAATTAAGCCATAAAGATAAATAAAGATAAAAAATGATGCATCATGAGGGTTTAAAAGGTTAACATCAAGATTTGCGAATGTTTGGTCTCCAATTAAACAAAATATGGGTATTTTTCACCCACTTGAAGTTGTGGGTCAAGATAGCGAGACACAACTTCAAGTGGCTGAAATTTAAATATTTATTTCAGCACTTTAACTGTCTTTAGACGTCAGTCTAAAGACAATCACCGCACTGAAGGAAATAAAATATTTATAATGGCTGTAGATTCATGACATAAGTATTCAAATGAAGCGGAAAGAGCTAACTAAGTCATTCATGATGACTTCAAATTGAAAAACCCTTTGGTCTACATGAATTATACAAAATTATTTCAGCGTTGTAAGAGTTAATAATTGTTTGTTTGATTGCAGGCTTTAGATTACTGTCATAGTATGGGGATTATGCACAGAGACGTCAAGCCACATAATGTGATGATTGATCACGAAAACAGAAAGGTATACCAATTTTTACTGTGTATTCAATTTGAAACTTTTCAGTGTAATGGCGATAGACCGTTATTTTGTCAATATAATTCCAAACCACTTGCATTTCTGATAAAGTGATCCACAAATGCTTAGATTTCTAAAGTAAATTAGAATTTAAGTTAATTTGTTTAAATTCAGGGTATTTTTACTCTTTGCAATTTAAAAAGTCATTAGCTGTGGATTCAGCGAGACAATTATAATTTAGCATGTATGTTTCACTAAAAAAGAATTTGTTACATTTAGTCATGTTTTCTTATTTCCAGCTGCGGCTAATAGACTGGGGTTTAGCAGAGTTCTATCATCCTGGTCAAGAATACAATGTACGAGTGGCATCTAGGTATTTTAAAGGCCCTGAACTTCTTCTAGACTACCAGGTAAAACCTAACAAAGTATGTACCCTGTGCATGGTCGACAAGTTAACTCAACTCTCAATCTCTCAGCTATCTTGTGCTTACTTCGGCTCCAAAAAATTCTTTCTAGCTTTCCAGCACCCATGCTGCATACTTGCGAAATGTGACATGTGACACATTATTTTTCGGAGAATTTGCATAAACTGTGACGTTGTAATTGCAGTACACACAGATCTTTTTTTGATTACTTAAAACGTAAAAGTTCAGACTAGGGTGTATAACTTCACCATTTGATTTCGATCAGTCTAGAACTATTTACAAATTATTTATCATTGATTATAAGTTTGAACTAAATTCCATTGGTACAAAAATTACTTCCTTTGAACAGATTATTCTATAGATTACATCGTTGTTTCGGCTCCAAACTTTTCTTTTTGCGGTCAAACACAATCTTCACTGCACAGGGCCTTATTTGTCTAATGATATTATTTTAACTCATGAAGGTTTGTTGATATGGATGGTTTGAATAACCTTCCTAAACTGATAATGATTCCAAACTGATTGTTCAATCAATGATATGCATTTTGCCTCTTAGATCAGAGGTCCAAAGACTGTCCCGAAGTCAAAGAATTAGCTCAAACCCATATTTTTTGCACGTTTTACAGATTATTGGATATTCTGTACTTGAATTCCAATTTCTTTTCTAAAGCAAATTTTTGTGTTTTTAGTGTGTGAATGAAATTATTAGCATTGTCGATAGGTTAGCAAAATGTGTAATTTAGATTTTTTTCACAACTATTCTTTCTAAATAACTTTTTTTTATTTTTTTATGTGTTGTTTCACCTTAAATAACCCTTTCACCACTACCGGTAGTACTGGCACTGATTGACCCTTTCATTACCAGCAAGGACTTAGCCAGGAAATGCTAAAAAGGAGTCCAATTTACTTATTGTTTGACCAGGACGGGGTCTGGAGTCCTCCCACAATGCAATTTAGGGGTTTTGTCAAGTTAAAAAAAATCCAAAAATTTGAGAAAAACTGGGATTGCCCTAATGGAATCTGGCGATCTTTTTCTACGACCGGGCTGATAATTGGCCGTCGAAAAGGCGGCTGGACGGGTCCCTGGCTAAGTCCTTGATTACCAGTACTGGCACAGCACCTCTATAGCTTTATCGCAGTACATATATACCAGGGGTTAACATACCATGTGGGTTCCCCGATACTATTTTTTTGTCGCCCACATCAAATTCCAAGAGTCCACTCAATCGTATATAAATAATTTGACTATGAAAAACTGACCACTCATGACACAGAAAGTAATACCAGTGTTGCACAGTTGGTATTATATCTGTCAATGTCAATTGGGCCAGTACTAAGGGATATTTACTGTCAGTCGTGAAAGGGCTAACATCATTACAGAGAAATTTGGATTTTGTAGTATTACTTAGTGGTAAACTGTTAATTATTGTGTCAAATATAGTAAAACTAAATATTATTAAGCGATTACATTTACTTTTTCTGATGTTTATACACTGTGAAAGAACTGAAATTGGAAAATTCAGTACAGATATATTTTTGTACACACTTCATTTGGCCTTTACTTGGGAGTTCGCGAGCAAAATTTATAAAAAATTGTCACAGACCAAATTATGGCTCGCTAAATACACTGCTTTACAAAGGTTGCTATTCGCTGGCTTGGTTGAATATCTCTTTAATTAAGATTGGCTTAAAGCAGCCCCTTGGGATGACATCAATTTTGTTTTTAATTCCGCACTGAAGTAGTGTATTCCACAGATCATGTTTTTATTTTTTTCAGAATTTTCATATTTTTACAAATATTTTTAATCAACATTTCTATGAAACCAGAAGTAACCCAAACAAACTATTTGTATACCTGAAGGGCGATTGAATGTTTTCACAGCATTGGGCCACATGCTGCATCGGCCCAGCGTTGGGTAGACAATCAGTGCTGCAGGTGTGTCCTCCCGTGTCCTGACTATAAGACACCAATTAGCGGCGACTGCTCTGATCTTACCGTTTGATACGTGGGAATATGTGATGTAAAGTGCTTAATATTGCTGACTTGTTTTGTTTACATGGCAATATACGTCATGGAAATACCACTATTTCGCTCTTTTTCGGTGCTTTAAAGTCGTTTGACTTTTTCGTATTTTTAGTTAAGATCAGTAGGCTATAGGCCTATAGCTTCATATAAATTAAATTTTTAAAATTGACAACATTGAAAATGTCTCATCCCAAGGGGTCCCTTTTAATAAAATGTGCTAAATTAGCCTTGTACATGCAAATAAAAGTAAAATAGGTGCATGATACAGGGGTGCTAAGATTTTATGTTGCCAATGGTAGTGCCAGGCAGCTTGTCAAATGGTAGTACCAGGCAACTTACTAAATTTTATGTTGTCAAATTTGAATTTTATGACTTTTTAGATTTTGGCATCTCTGTTTATATTTGAGTATATAATTATGGTACCCTGCTGCATTCTGCTCGACTCACTTTCTGAATAATAATAAAAGTCGGAAGTATTGAAAAATGTATAGAATAAACTTTACAGCAAACCATGTGATTGATTTCGCAATTAAAACATTTCATGTCAGTTGATGACAGATACTGACTTTAAAAGTTGATTTTCGCATTAAATAATAGCAGATTGATACTATAGAAATGACAAATTGTCTACTTTTTTATTAAAAAATTATCTTAGTGATAAATTTGCTGTAATATTTTAATTGTACAAATAAATATAAACTTTTAATACCTATGTGATTTATATTATATACCGGTATCGCATTGTTTGTACACCTAAAGTATATTACTCTTCATTTATAACGTACATGTACTTTCAAACTCTTGATGATGCTGATGCTATTTTACCGCCTTTTCCTACTGTATTATGCTGATGCCTTGATTGTTTTTGCTCGCCAGATGTACGACTATTCACTGGATATGTGGAGTCTCGGCTGTATGTTCGCCAGTATGATCTTCAGGAAAGAGCCGTTTTTCCACGGACATGATAACTATGATCAGGTGGGATTTAAAAATTGCCCTTTAATAATCGTGATGTGATAACATTAGTAGATATTTAGTGGTAGAGATACAAAACTTCAAATTGATGAAAATTAGTTTTTTACTTAAAGGTGACCTATCACCCCGTATATGCTATGAATAATTTTGTGACAAATAAATCAAAAGTTGCCACAAGATGGGGCACAATTTTTTCCTTATATGGGATGATTGGCTCACATGATAGCCAATCACTCCAAATAAGGAAACAATTATGCCCCTTCTCGTGGCAACTTTGATTTATTTGTCACAAAATTATTCATACCATATACGGGGTCATAGGTCACCTATAAATTATTGATATATACTTTACATTTTTTTTTCAAACTTTTAAGACATGAAACACCTTTAATCCCTAATCTGTTAGGCGCGACTATTAGTGGATCCTAATCTGTTTTATTAGCATGGTTAATCACAGTTATTGTGAAAGAAGTGAGTGCTTGAACATCAAGACTTGTAAATATTTGATCTAAATATAAGCTAATATTAGGTATTTGTACCCACTTGAAGTTGTGGGTCGCCTTAGCGAGATACAACTTCAAGTGGGTGAAAATTAAAATGAAATAACCTAGCGGTGAAAAGGTTAAGAGCTTATTCAATATATATTATTATGTTAAAAAAGTGAAAGTAGTTGTGGAAATAGAAGGCTTGTTTCTTTTTTATTTTCTCTTTGTGAGTGATTACATCAATAGCAAATGTTACTATTTTGTTTACTAATTTATGCAAATTTTGAAAGCTCTATTGTATATTTGATTATTGTGATGACATTTTTTATTTAATTTTCAGCTTGTTAGGATAGCTAAAGTTCTGGGGACAGAAGAACTTTTTGAGTATATAGACAAATATCAAGTAGATTTGGATCCTAGATTCAATGATATTCTTGGAAGGCAAGTACTAAAATATAAATTCAATTGTAATTGAGTTGACAGTTTATATTTTATTTCTGTGGTTAGGGGTTTTGTCAAGTTTAAAAAAAATCTGAGGAAAACTCGGAAGTGGGTGGTTCAAGCCCCAACTCAGATTTTTATTTTTTTGTGTTTTCATGTTTCCAAAAAAATGAAACATTGGATATGGGGGTCGGTGGGAGGTCTTCTGACTAATCCGAGTTTTTCTCACATTTTTGGATTTTTTTCTAACATGACAAGACCCCTCAGCTTAGCATCCTTTGATTTATATTAACACTTGTCCTGCCGAATTGTTTGCTTCTGTTTTACGTTCATTTGAACCTGGAATTGTGTACACAATATTCAGCTCCAAATGACGAAAATCATTTTTATTGTTTTCAAATATACATCTTCCAAACTGAATTATTTCACTAACTGAGCATCTACCACAAGCAATATCCATCCATCTCAGGGACATATTATTTGGTTTAAAAGCTGCTTGAAAAACGTATACCGGTATATATAACGGGTTTAGCAGGGCGAGGGTTAATAGGCATTATACATCAACCAATCATTAAATGTTGAGTGCTGTGAAGAAAATAATCAAGATTATTCTTCTGTTCAGCTTTATTTAAGCATTTGGATATCTCACCCCCCCCCCCCCCCCCATAATTCAGTACAAAAAAGAATGAGGCTTGTGGAATCTTTGATCAACCCAGAGATTGTTGAGTTGCTTTTTGTATAATTCTTAACATATTACATATTTCAAGTCAACCCTTGCCCTGCTGAATTGTTTGTGTCTATTTTCATGATTTTATATGTAGACACTCACTATGTGACCACAAAATGAAAATGTTTTGCTAGCATTTCATTTATTTTTTCAGTTCTGTTTGCAAGATTAATCAGATAGTGTACTTGTCAAGACATACATCTACATTTAGTGGAGGTCCTGAGGAATTTTTGTATGCACTTAATAGGAGTTGCTAACTCAACTGTGTTAGACTAATTCGACCTCAACGAGCAACATGGGATGTATGCCAAATTCTCTATCCGGGACGAAAAGTCTGAAAAATGCTGTCGCTTTTCAAAAAAACGTCTTGTTTATTGCGAATGCCGATTTTACATATTCAACTATATATTCTTATTTCGGTTTAGTTTTTTTTGGTTATTATTAGGATTGTTTTTATTGAGAAGACGATTTTACCTATTTAGTTGTATATTATAATCTTATCATGCAATTTCTGTCCTGTGACACTTAAGTTATGCAGAATACCCATAGTTTATAGAACATATTTGTATTCATATATTTATGTGTATGAAAATAATCTTCCCATATTGGAGTTTCCCACCATTAATCACCACTGTCTGTGGTTTGGTGCGTCAAGTCTAGTCACCAGTCAGCTCTCACAGCATAGCTGACAATTTTAACCATATCCTGGTCTGTGGATCGTCAAACCATCACACCTTGGCAGCGATTGATGCAGACCCAAACAAAGATATCAGTGCATAAAGCCTGACCCCCCCCCCCCCCTCTATAGCTGTGCACTGAAGATGCATGTACACTGATAAATCTGGAGAATAAAAGTCTGAGCTCTTAGTTTAGTTGAGTTAAAACTGGTTGCATCAGCCCCGATCTGAGAATGGAGTGCTGTAAGACTATATCAAAACAAAATTTTGTGTAGTTTATATAGCAGGGCTCGAAATTGGCCCCGTCCGATCGTCCGAGACGACCAACAATCTGGGTAGGACGTGTTCAGTTTCAATGAGCTTGTCCTACTGGATGAGTGCCCCTGCTTGACAATTATTCGGAAGGACAAGTGATATTTTTGGGATGGACTAGTCCATTTTTTAGCTAGTTGTCCAACTAGACAAGTGGAAATTTAGTCCAATTACGAGCCCTGTTTTGTAACCATAGATTTTAAATATAGTGCTTACAAAACTTTGTCAGGACCTAGACAAATTGTAATTTTCGGTATAGACTATCTAGAGAAAACACATTTCTAGTCGGCAATGACAGCTTACAAGTAAAGGAAACTGTGTAGCACAGGTATATTCAAGTCTGTTTTGTAATGCCGAAGACAAGCAATATCTGTGAGCAATCCAGTACTGTTTTTCATTTTTGCATTTTCTTGCAGACACTCAAGAAAAAGATGGGAGAGATTTGTTCACAGTGAGAATCAGCACTTAGTCAGCCCGGAGGCGCTAGATTTCCTGGACAAGTTACTGCGATATGATCACCAAGACAGACTCACGGCAAGAGAAGCTATGGACCACCCTTACTTTTGTGAGTTAGAAAATAACTATTTTGCTTAAAAAAAATTATATTATCACCCATATTGGTTAAAAAAGGCATTTTAACAAAAAATTGTACTTGAAAACATTGAAAGTGCTTAAATTCCACGGGCGCAAATTCAAATATAAGTTTCACTAGCCCAGAGCGAAATTCAACTAACCCTTATCATCATTCACCATAGATTTTTGAGGAAAATCCACTAGCCCTTACAATATTCCATTAGCCTCGGGCTACCAGGCTAGTGCGAATTTGCATGGAATCCTTCTATAAAGTACTTTATATATAGAGTTCTATAAAGTACTTTTGACAAATGATCCACATCATATATATTATTATGTATTATTTTGTAATGAATCCGCAAAGCTACCACCCTATGAAACATTTTGTCCTAATATTAATACTTTCAATGCGTCAGAATCTGACGTCTGTAGACAGCAGATTCTGACGTATATAGACAGTCTATAGAATTAAATTATTTCTAATGGCCGTAGACCCATAACATAGGTATTAAAATGAAGCGGAAAGAGCCAACTAAGACATTTATGATGATTTCAAATTAAAAATAACCTTTTGTTCTCCATGGTTTATACAAAAATATTTCAGCATTGCAAGTGTTAATGTTTCTCCCACTGTTTGATTTGGTCCTTGAAAAATGCTCAGATTGCTAATTATCACAAAGTGATCCACATTGAAAATGTTATGTATTATCATACATGTATGATTTTTTAGCTGTCACATTATAAATTTATTTTCTCTCATCATGGTTTCCACGGGTCCTCGAAAAGTGGAAAAATCCTTGAATTTGAAAGAAATAATTCCAGGCCTTGAAAACTCCTTGATTTTTGTAAAAACATAAGTAAACCGCTGAAAAGTCTTCGAAAACTGGGAAAAGTCCTTGATTTTGATCAACCTGTGATGTTTTGCTGTTGATCTTGAAAAACGTCATGCAGCAGGGTCAGCACAATTAAATAACGATGTAGTTTAGGCATGTAGCTTCTTATTTTATCAATATAAAGTCAAAACGCAAATATCGTTTTAAGATGTAGGCCTACATTTCATTTTTTCTACAATATTGTAATCTCACTAATATGCATGGTCTGGAATTTGATATAGAGAGTAATAAAAACACCAAAGGTTGCCTTTTTTTATACCTCCTGGACTAAACGTATTTGTGTAATCCACAAGTCACTATTTTGCCATGCACAAAAAAGGTCCTTGAAAAATATTGAGAAGTCCTTGAAAAGTCCTTGCATTTTGTATTTGAAAAAGTGTGGGAACCATGTCTCATTAATTCCACTGTTTAAATTGGTCCTTGAAAAAATGTTGAGCCTTTTATTTGTTTTTGTTTCAGATCCTATTGTGAAGGAGCAGGGCCGATTGTCCTCCATGTCTGGTCATAACTCCCCGACACCTATGGCAAATTCAGCAGCACAATTGACAGGTACAGTAAATAGTATTACATGTACCGGTGATGTCACCAATGATCGATTATATCTGACGTGCCACATCGGCACCCGACCTATATTGGAGCTTTAGATTTTGAGTCATGGCCATGTTTTGTTAAAATTATATTTTTTAACTAATATTCTTTTTTAACGCTGATCGAAAATACATCTTCAAAGCAATATAGGTACAAAAAATTGAAGATACCTTAGTTTTATTTCTTATATAAAAAAATAATTTAATTTGAACTTTTTAAACTATTTGTCAATTAAATTTAAACTTTGTAGGTTATTTTCTCAACATTTTGCGATATTTTGGGCTTAAGTTTCCAAATCTTGTTTTATCGATAATTTCCTAAATAATTGAGATATATTTATAATTTTTGGTGCATTTGAAACCTGAGCGCTGGCTCTTCAAACGCCACTTACTAACTCATTTTCTATATTTTGCGACATAGAACTAGTTTTGATATGGCACGTCACATATTATGATGATCGATTATAAAAATATAATATACAACCTAGAATAAATTAAATGTAATGCTCTCAAAATTTTTGTTAGGTGCTCATATTCTCAATTAAATTTAATTTGAGACTAAACATTTTCAAATCTTATGTTTAAAATGCACATTACGTTACCAATAACAGTAATTTAACCCTCTCTAGCCTGAGTTTACCATTGTCATCTTCATCTACTACAAGACTTGTAGTGGACGAAGATGACTTGATGTGGGTGAAAAATTAAAGAAAATTGCTACGTATTGGTAAACCAGTTTCATGGAAATTTTCCTTCTAAAACCCTTAGATGTAGGGAAATAAATTGTGTTTTCAGGGATGTAAAATAATGCTTTAATGCATCGTGAGGGCCTAAAGGGTTAATGGGCTTATAAAAATGACCATACCCAAAGTCACATTTCGCTGATTTCTCGGTCAATTGTCAACCAATTTTCATGAAATTTTGCAACAATCATATTTCAACAGAATCCTAATATCCCTGAAAATTTCGTAAAATTATATGTCGTATTTTAAAAGTTAGACCATTTGACATGTAATAAATTGAAATTACGACGTCCCTCTATAAACCCATTAAACTAATTCTAGAATTTTTATTACATGTCAAATGGTCTAGCTTTTGAAATAATAAATATAATTTTGCGAAATTTTTACCGCTGTTAGGATTTGAATGGAAAATGGCCTTTGGTTAATTTGACGGCGAGTATATAGTCTTGCTTAGCTGTGTAAGAGTTAAAATGGTGAAATATAGAGTTCCAGAAAACTGGTATCAAATATCAAATTGAGGATCCAAATGTATCCATACATTACAGCTGTGTTTTATATTGAAATAGATGTATTCAAAATATTTAAAATGACACATATATACTTTACAAGTAGGTCAGACATTGCTGTTTAAGCCTCAATCAATCCAAATGTTTACTTGAGTGACATTTCGGAGAATAAATATTTTAAATTGCAATACTATAATTGTTTTTATTAACATGAAGATTTTCAAATGTTTGTTATCAAATTAAACAAACTTAAAGCTGCCCCTTATGATGAGAATTTTCAATTTTGTCAATTTTGAAAGTTCAATTAATATGAAGCTATTCAACCTACTGATCTTGAATGAAAAATTAAAAAAAAACAATGTTAAGGCACTGAAAAAGACAAAACAGTCTCTATTTCCAAGACATATACTGTCATGTAAACAAGTTTGTTAACAGCATACCACAATATAGACGGCAAATACTGACCATATCGGACGGCATGTTCAAAGTAACCACATAGTTACATCAATAGCTGCCGCCCTTAATTGCTGTGGGAACGGTCTGATCAGAGGGGTTCCCTCGCAGCACTGAATGTCTGCTCAACGCTGGGCCGACGGCATCAACATGTTGCCTAATGTTGTGGGAACATTCAAACATCCTTTAGCAGGTGTTTAGGTATACAATAAGTTTGTTTGGGTTACAGTCGGATTCATGAAATAGTGGATAAAAAACATTTTTAAAAATCCCGTAATAAATAAAATCATCGTCATACACTACTTCATTACAAAATAAAAAACGAAAATTGATGTCATCATAATGAGCTGCTTTAAGTACTTTACACACACTTGAAGTTGTGGGTTGCGGTAGCGAGACACAACTTCGAGTGGCTGAAAATTTAAATGATTTGTTTTAGCACTTAATGGTTAAGGAGAAAGTGAATAAAATATACGTCATTATTGTGAAGTTAGTTGAAATGTATTTTTTTTGTGATGGAGAAATGTGACTTTGAAGCTATAAGGGTTGACCCTTTAACCGCCAAATTATTTAATTGGAATTTTCACTCGGTTGAAGTTGTGTCTCGTTGACGCGATCCACAACTTCCAATTGGTTGAAAATTATTCAGATTTGACAAAATGGAGGTAACTATTTTCAATTTTTAGCCCGCCTTTTAATTTTAATTAAAAAAGGTGGGCTATTGCAATTGAAGTTCGGCGGCGGCGGTGTCGGCGTTAACATTTACTTGTGGGCGCGATAACTTGAAAAGTTTTACATGTTTCCTTCCCAAATTTGTTTTGCATGTTACTAATGACCACTTCTCGGACAAGTTCAATAATGGCTGAAAAAAAATTCAAAATGGCCGACTTATTGCGATATTTCACCTTTTACGTCAATAATTTGACCTTGTGGGCGCGATAACTTGAAAAGTTTTTCACGTATCCTTTTCAAATTTGTTATGCATGTTACTAATGACCAGTTCTCGGACGAGTTTAATAATGGCAAAAAAAAAAAAAAAAATGGCCGATTTATTGTGATTTTTCACATTTTACGTCAATAATTTGACCTTGTGGGCGCGATAACTTGAAAAGTTTTTCACATATCCTTTTTAAATTTGTTATGCATGTTACTAATGACAAGTTCTCGGACAAGTTCAATAATGGCCGAAAAAAAAAAAATGGCCGATTTATTGCGATTTTTCACATTTTACGTCAATAATTTGACCTTGTGGGCGCGATAAGTTGAAAAGTTTTTCACATATCCTCTTCAAATTGGTTATGCATGTTACTAATAAGTAGTTCTTGGACAAGTTTAATAATGGCCGAAAAGTTGAAAAGTTTTTCACATATCCTCTTCAAATTGGTTATGCATGTTACTAATAAGTAGTTCTTGGACAAGTTTAATAATGGCCGAAAAAAAAAAAAAATGGCCGATTTATTGCGATTTTTCTCATTTTACGTCAATAATTTGACCCTGTGGGCGCGATAACTTGAAAAGTTTTTCACATATTCTCTTCAAATTTGTTATGTATGTTACTTATACGTAGTTCTTGGACAAGTTCAATAATGGCTGAAAAAAAAAAAATGGCCGATTTATTGTGATTTTTCTCATTTTACGTCAATAATTTGACCTTGTGGGCGCGATAACTTGAAAAGTTTTTCACATATCCTCTTCAAATTTGTTATGCATGTTACTAATAAGTAGTTCTTGGACACGTTCAATAATGGCTGAAAAAAAATTCAAAATGGCCGATTTATTGCGATTTTTCTCATTTTGCGTCAATAATTTGACCTTGTAGTCTATGCAAGTATTATATAGTATATCATATTATACATGTATCTATCTTATTTAACATACCATTTATATCTTGGGTTGTTATTTACGTGATGACATTCGTCTTTACTTTCTTTATCATAATTCGGCGGCGGGCTATTATCGAGTGTGCTCTTGTTTGTGATTGATGTCATGTTTTATATTTAACATGGTTAAAAGGTGATAGTTGATGTGCTAATAAAAAAATGAGAAAACCCAATTATAATGGGGGCTGGCGGTTAAAAGTTTTTAATTTCTGCTTTGTTTTGTTACAGGAAATGCATTAGCCGCCAATGCAGTGAATGCGACACCGAGCTCTCCAGTGTTAGCGGCAAACGCATCACCCATCCCTGTAAATTCTAACCCCCCACAGTCCTAGAAACAGACTTCTCCACATAGGACTCGCATTACAAATGAATCTGGTGTGGAGATGGTTTCTCCGTCACGTACACCGGCCGTCAGGAATAACTTCTGATCATCTACAATATACTGGTGTCGCCACGACGGACACATCAGGCCACGGCCAGAATGAACAAGCAAACAGTGTGAAGCCCACTGCACCAGATTATACCATCTACAGCTCTACTCGGTATATTACAACATCGTCTCACTACTGTATGGGGCAGTTTGACTGCTATGCGGAGTAATTTGACTACTGTATAGATTAGTTTGACTACCGTATGGAGTAGTTTGACTACTGTATAGAGTAGTTTGACTACTGTATAGAGTAGTTTGACTACTGTATAGAGTAGTTTGACTACTGTATAGAGTAATTTGACTACTGTATAGAGTAGTTTGACTACTCTATAGAGTAGTTTGACTACTCCATAGAATAGTTTCACTACTGCATATAGTAGTTTCACCACGTATCGGGTAGTTTGACTACTCTATTGGGTATTTTGACTACGGTGTGGGGTAGTTTAATTACTGCATTGTGAAGTAGTTAAACTGCTGTGTATGAGTTGTTTTCCTGGTGTAGTCAACTACCCTTTTGGTAGCTTGGCTACTGTATGTGTTGGTTGTTGACTACTATTTGGAGTAGTTTACAGCTACTATTTGAGGAGTTTACAACTACTATTTGAGTAGCCCAACATTGGTTTACTATTGGCCCATCATCTAAGTCGTTGGCGCAACAGTAAACCAACATTGTGCCACAACTACTATTTGAGTAGTGAATGACGGAGTACTGTCTGCTAGTTTTCTCCTGCTTCAGTGTTACGTGGCATCATCACCTGAGATATGACGCACATAGAGCGTGACCAACGCCTGTGTCATCACACGTGTCTCAACATGGTAGCTTGTAAAGTTTTTTATTATTAATGCAAAGAAGAGAGTTTGTAAAGTTGGAGAGAAGAAAGCATTGAAAGAACACTAATTTGTGATAATCCATCTTGTCACCTGTGACTACAGGGTGTAAAGTGTCACTTTAAAATGTGCTACTTTAGACCCTTTGGTCCCAGGGGGCTATCTATTTAAGGCTATGGTAGTAATTATTGTTAGTGTTCGACTGTGGCTTCTAGTATCTCTGATGCGAGAAGAAATAAAACTTGGCCATAGAATTGATGAAAATGAACCTTTTTTGCCATAAGTGCTTGAGCGATACAGGACTGATACAAATAATGCAAGTATCACATTTATTGTAGTTGAAACTACAGTATAATTTATATAAAAAAATGAAGGTAGAATTCTTACCTCACTAGATATATCATCATTTGTTAAATCTTTCACCAACGAACTACGATTTTGTAAACTACAAAGAGAACTTTGATGGTGAAAGGATTAAATGGAATCTGGCATGAGAGACTAAAAGACTTTCTCTTGTACCACAGATTCCACTTGTGATAGAAAAAATACTTATATCTAGAAAAAATCACATGTGTAAAAATATAGCAGTAAATACACCATTTGTGTAACAATAATTATCTACCTAATATTCATATAATTTCTTATCACACATCCATTAATTTCAGTAACTTTGTGCTTTTATGAATTTCAAAATATAGGCCTAAATTCTAATGGTAGTCCATGTGGTTCTAAACCTTATATCCCTTTAAAAACTACAGCAAACACTAGACTTTGACCACACTTGATGTTGTTCAAGTGAAAGAAATTAGAGTCACAACATTTACCTTTTTTTTTGAAACCACAATGTTACATCAATTGACACGTGTGTGTGCTGTGCACGTGCATCCTACATACTATTTGATGTTACATGTCTAAACACTAATATAAAGGCGATATATTATCACAGGACATATAAAGGCATATGATATCTTGTACACATTGTTCAGAGATAAGCCCTTCTGAGGACACATAATTTTATAATTTCTACTGTTTGCAAAGATTTTTTTTCCATAATGTAGATCACAGCCTACCAACTGTGTGCAGTCCTCATTTAATATTGACCCTTGGCCCTAAAGGGTGGTGTCTGCATACATGCCAGTAGGGTCAAAGGGTGATATTTAGTGATGAATCTACAGTTGTTTTTGTTATAGAATGTCTTTATTTGCGTGGATCATTGTCCACGATTTTTGTTCATGTTCAGTGAATTATTTGATTGACAACCGTGAATTATCTAACATTTCTTTTCAAAATGAGACATAATTTTTCTATAAAATAGTGTTATAATAATACAATTTTTTTGAATTTTTTTACACTTCTATTGTTGTCTAAGAGGTCTTGTTCAACTACAGTGTAAAATATTAGTGTTTTCGTATCATGGAACTATACAAACTATTCACCACATTGCTGCTAACAGAATAACAATAAATAACAATGATTTATTATTAGGTTTCCCATTGTCGCTTTCCCATTGTGCCATCTACACATCTCTCATTCACTGGGTTGTAGCTAATCACAATAACTGATATCAGCTGCAAAAAATAAATAATATAAATAAATATTATTCAACCATGGTATGTATGAAGGATTTGAATAAGTTTGGTTCATTTACAATAGGAGATGAATAAAGTCCAAATCCTTGTCCTGCTCAAGTAGTATTTTTCATTAAAATTAGAAGTAATTGCCACATTTTCCACACATATTTATACCCGGCGTCAGATTAACTTGTATCCATGTTTTTCGCCGATTTCTCACGTCAATTCTCAACTGATTTTGATGAAATTTTGCAAGGACTATTTTCGAGTCACGCGGCGACTACGGTGAAATTATCATTGAAAAATATTTTGTAGTTCAAAAGTGAATATTTGACATGTAGTAAATTTCAAATTACGACGTCCCTGTATAAACCCATTAAACTGGTTAAATTAAAGTTTGTTTTTAGCCCTGAATTGCATTACATGCCAGATAGTATAACTTCTTAGCTATACACTATTTTGCGAACAAAAATTTCACGGAAGTCGCCGTGTGACTCGATAATAGTCCTTGCAAAGTTTCATCAAAATCGGTTGAGAATTGATCGAGAAATCAGTGAAAAACATGCGATACAAGTTAATTTGACGGCGGGTTTAGACAGGGTCTGCTAACTTTACTTTTATAATTTATTTATTCCCTGTCCGAATCTTGTTTACAAAAATATCTCCATATTTAGATCATTCATTCTTGTCCATCTTACTGAAAAATACAGTATCAATTCCTCATTGCGTCGCTGCTGGTATCAAAAACAAAAAATCAGAAGTTTATTTTGCTTTGAATCAGTGCATTGACAGAATTTTGATGTCAAGAGTCTGTCTCCTCACTGAAGCAATATAAAATGTTTCTGATGGTCCAGAAACCAAACGATAAATATTCAAGCGTAGTGTTACTATTCTGACAGTTGGGTTAACAAGTTTATTCCTTTAAGCCCTCACGATGCATTAAAGCATCATTCTACATCCCTGAAAACAGACTTAATTGTCTTACAACAAAGGGTTTTAGAATGAAGATTTCCATGAAACTGGCGCACCAATACATGGTAATTTTCAAACCACATCAAATCATCTACATCCACTACAAGTCGAGAATTGCAATTCGCGACTTGTAGTGGATGAAGATGACAATGGTAAATTCAGGCTTCAAAGGGTTAATCAAACTACTTTACACTGCAAGTGATAAGTTAGAATAAGTTGTCTATTGGAATAATTATCACAAGCGAATGCAGTGGGTAATCAATGGGCTCTCAAAGTGTCTCATTATTATACTTTACATTTGATGCTTGTGATCTAATCATAAATAATTGTATATCTCAATTTAAGTTGGTTTAGAATAATTATACATCCAGGCCTAGCAACTCTTTCTCTGGGCATGAGACTATTTTTTGTCATGTGTAGAAAAAAGGCTGTGCTTAACTGGTTTATAAACTCGCTGTGACTGCGAATTAGTGCTTGACAATAAATTAATGAACAAAGTAGCATTCCGTCTCGCTCAACTGCACGAGTGCTCCTCAAAATGAAATCTAGTAGGTTTGAATTGAGAAATAATCATTTTTAAGTTATTCTTTGTACCTTAGACATACTAGATCTGTAGATGTAGGCTATTACTGGACAATATGCTGGGAAGAAGGAAGGGTCAGAAACCAAGATAACATGTAATATTTCAGGTTTCACCATTCCACTTTTTGTACTCATTGTTGGCAACCAACAGCTTTCCCAGATCGTTGTATTTTTTGTTACTATTTAATTTGAGTGAATATATTCATTAACCCTTGCCTTGCTAGGTGGTGTAACATCCTGATTTCTGAATTGTTATGTTTATTTTCATCTGAAGCTGTAATAGCCGTCGCAATCGACAGGTTTCAATGAAAGAAAATACCAGCAATTTAACCCTTGTGCTGCTCACTTGTTTGGAGGTATTTTTCCTTCATTTGAAGCTGGAATTGATAATGCAATTTTCAGCTTTAAATGAATGAAAAATATAATTACTCATCCGCCAGAAGGTCGTATGAGCTGCTAAAGCCTTTCAACGCGGGCACAGACTTTATACAATAGAATATGACATCTGTTCTGACGTCTTAAAACGCCCCGCACTGACAGAATTAAAATATTTGCGAACAGGCAGAAAGAGCTAACTTAGACATTTATGATGATTTCAAATTGAAAAAAACTGGTCGCAATGGTTTATAGTACACAAAAATATTTCAGCGTTCTAAGTGTTAAACATAAGGGTTAAACGACTGACCCATACGACATTGTAGTTGCTAGGGACCATATTGTCACCTTAGTATTACAGTGTCGTATCTACCACGGACAACCCTCTAATACCAAGGTGATAATATGTGATTCCTGTGAGTAAACATGCATCTTTTTGGTTGAGATTTCCATGTCGTTATCAGAATGATGCCTCCTTTGAATCTGCGATACTGACTCGTGTTATAAATACAGTAGAACCTGCGATGGGCGACTATATAATTATCTTTATATTTTGGGAGATCATTTGCACATCCAATGAGGAATTTTGTAGGCAAATGAACCTTCTATGTACAGCCATCTGTTTTTGGAAGGTCCATAGTCGGTTCTACTGTACATATAAGGCTTTATAGTTTACAATAGTGCTCTTGCTAAGCTGCAGTTACGACACTGGACAGCGTGGATCTAGAGCTTTACCCCTCGCCCGTAGTCTCCATTCCCAACAAAGGCTGCATCACCAGATACTGGGATATCGTATTCAAACCAATGTCACATTTGTGTTGAACCTGTTTCTAGGATATAATATTTAACTCTTACAGCGCGGGGATCGACTTTAGTCGACAGAATCTGACGTCTGTAGACGTCAGCTTCTGACGTCTAAAGTCGACCCCTGCACTATATAGGGGAAAAATATTTATAATGGCTGTAGATTTATAACATAGGTATTCAAATGAATCGGGAGAGCAAACTAAGACATTTATGATGATTTTAAATTCAAATATTCAGTGCTTTAAGGGTTAACCCAATGCCACGCTCGTGTTGAGGCCGTCTCTAGGATATAATATTTAAAGCAATGTCACACTCGTGTTGAGGCCGTCTCTAGGATATAATATTTAAATTAATGTCACGCTCATGTTGAGGCCGTCTCTAGGATATAATATTTAAATCAATGTCACGCTCGTGTTGAGGCCGTCTCTAGGATATCATATTTAAGCGTCACACTTGTGTTGAACAGACCACAGGTTTGACTTGTTTGTTTTAACAATTTTTGTATCATATCGCAGTAAAACGAAGAAAATAAAGCTATCTTGTCTGCCTCTGTTAATCTTGTGTTTGTTGTTGTGTTGTTTTTCCTTAGGCCACAATGATTAATTTCTGTTTTAGATGAGAAAAAAAATCTGATAGGGGGGGGGGTGGCAGCGAAAGAAAAACATTTAAGGAAAAAACGTTTTTAGTCAAATTTCTGGAATACTGAATGAAGACAACGAAATAAAAAAATATTGTACTTTTGAATATTTTAATGGGGTGCGATGAAAAAACCCCAGCTGGTTTAATTGTTTTTTAGCTCCCGCCATCACCGTAGGTGAGACGGAGGGAGCTATGGATTCCGCCTCCTTTTTTTTTTGCCTCTTCTTTTGCCTATAACTTTGTAAGAAAATAAGCTAGGATAACAATTTTTGGTATGTGGGTTACTTCCAGGTGGATAATATAGACAGGTTAAAATATTTTTAATCTGAATTCATTACGCAAGGTCGCAGAGTAGAAAATGATGATGTTAAGGCTTTGGGCCTTCCGTAAACAATTTGTTTCCGGAGCATATCTCTGAAAGTACTTGTCCGATTGTCTTCAAATTTTACACACAAACACCCCCAGGGGGTCTAGTTGTGCCTTTTGGGGTATTTGAACTTTGACCTACTTTTGGTTCAGAACTATGACCTATTTAGACGTTTTGACGCACACTTCGTTTCCGGGGCACATCTTGAAAAGTACTGGGCCGATGACAGTCATATTGCACATACATGTTCTCTAAGGTCCCTAGTTGTGCCTTTTCAGGTTTTTTGACCTTGAAGTTGACCCAGCACTTTGACCTAATTTATAACATCGGTAAATCCGACTGAAAGATTTTGCGGAATATCATGAAAACCGCTCAAGATAGCTACACCATTACTATAAAACAAATTGTGAGGTTTCAGGAGAGGATGCATCTTGAAAAATTTCAAGTTGATAAAATTAAAAATGGACGCCTATCGGCCATTATTCACCTCGACAGGCCTGATATTGTGGAATATCATGAAAACCGCTCAAGATATCTCACCATTACTATAAAACAAATTGTAAGGTTCCAGGAGAGGATGCATTTTGAAAAAATTCAACTCATTCAAGTTCAAAATGGCCACCAATCGGCCAATATTCACTTTCACATGGCCGTTATTTGGTAAACCGTGCTAGAAAATAAAATGTGTGATTTCAGGAGAGGATGCATCTTGACAAAATTTGACTCAGTAAAATTCAAAATGGCTGCATATCGGCCATTATTCACTTCACATGGCCGATATTTGGTAAACCATGCTAGATGGCTATACCATTACTATAAAACGAAATGTGAGATTTCGGATGAGGATGCATCTTGAAAAAATTCGACTTGATCGAATTCAAAATGGCCGCCTTTTCGGCCATTATTCATTTTCAAATGGCTGATATTAGGTAAACCGTGCTAGATGGCTAGACCATTACCTGATTACTATGAAACAAAGTGTGAGTTTTCGGTGGAGGATGCACCTTGAAAATTTTTACCTCACAAATTCAAAATGGCCGACAATCAGCATTATTTACCTCGATAGGCCTGAAATCAGGTAAACCGAGCTAGATAGCTAGACCATTACTATAAAACAAAATGTGATAATTCAGGGGAGGATACATCTTGAAAAATTTCAACTCGATCAAATTCAAAATGGCCTCCTATCGGCCATTATTCACTTTCACATGGCCGATATTTGGTAAACCGTGCTAGATGGCTAGACCATCCCTATAGAATGAAATGTGAGATTTCAGCAGAGGATGCATTTTGGAAAATTTCGCCTTCATCAAATTCAAAATGGCCGCCTTTAGGCCATTATTCACTTTCACATGGCCGATATTTGGTAAACCGTGCTAGATGGCTAGACGATTACTATAGAATGAAATGTGAGATTTCAGCTGAGGATGCATCTTGAAACATTCCGACTCTATCAAATTCAAAATGGCCCCTTATCGGCCATTATTTACTTTCACATGCCCAATATTTTGCAAACTGTTAGATGCTAGTCCTTTACTATAAAACAAAATTTGAGGTTTCGGGGGAGGATGCACCCCAATTTTTTAACTAGTTTATATCGAATTCAAAATGACAGTATATCAGCTATTAGTTACCTCGACTGGCCTGACATCGGGTAAACCGTGCCAGATAGGTAGACCATTACTGGGATACTGCCCAGCTGGCAAAAGACGTTGTAAAGACGTTTTTTTCACGTGAAATGCTGACGTCGTATGACGAGTTATAACTGGTGTCAGGTGCAACCTAAGTTCACGTGATATTCTGACGAATTTTGGATGTAAAAGATATGATGACAATCCGACGTCTTTTTCTTACATTACTAACACATCCAAGAGAAGCGACATTAAGACGTCCATGCATGATGTCATATTGACATGGTTGTTTGGTTGTATATGCAAACTAACTTTACATGATATTCTGACGTATTTTGGATGTCAAAATATGATGATACATGTACATCTTCTTCTCTCGTTACAAACACATCCAGCAAGGGCGACTTTAAGACGTCTATGCAGGACGTCAAATTGACATGGTTATTTGGTTGCATGTGCAAACTAGCTTAACGTGATATTCTGACGCATTTTAGATGTCAAAATATTACGATACATTGACATATTTTACTCTCGTTACAAACACATCCAACAAAGGCGACTTTAAGACGTCCATGCAGGACGTTATAATGACATGATTGTTTGGTTGTATGTGCAAACTGACTTTACATGATATTCTGACGTATTTTGGATGTCAAAATATGACGATACATGTACATCTTCTCCTCTCGTTACAAACACATCCAGCAAGGGCGACTTTAAGACGTCTAAGCAGGACGTCAAATTGACATGGTTATTTGGTTGCATGTGCAAACTAGCTTAACGTGATATTCTGACGCATTTTAGATGTCAAAATATGACGACACATGGACATCTTTTATTCTCGTTATAAACACATCCAATAGAGGCGACTTTAAGACGTCCATGGAGGACGTCAAGTTGACATGGTTAATTGGTTGCAGGTGAAAAGTAGCCTTACGTGATATTCTGATGCATTTTCGATGTCAAAATATGACGATGTCTGGACGTCTTTTACTCACGTAACAAACACATCCGAGAAGGGTGACTTTAAGACAAAAATACATGACGTCATATTGATGTGGCTATTTGGTTGCCTATGCACATTAGCTCAACGTGATATTCCGACGCATTTTAGATGTAAAAAATATGACGATGTCTGGACGTCTTTTCATCACGTAACATACACATCCAAAAAAGGCGACTTTAAGACATAAATACATGGTTATTTGGTTGTCTGAGCACATCAGCTTAACATGATATTCCGACGCATTTTCGATGTCAAAATATGACGATGCTTGGACGTCTAACTCTTTACCTTCCGTAATTAACACATCCAAGAAGGGCGACTTTAAGACATCAATAAAGGACGTCACACTGATGTGGCTATTTTGTTACCTGTGCAATTATCTTAACGTGATATTCTGACGATTTTAAATGTAACAAGCACATCCGAGAATGCGACTTTAAAACATCAATACAGGATGTCATATTGACATGGTTATTTGGTTACATGCGATCATTAGCTTAACATGATATTCATACGCGTGCTATTGGGGTGTTATTTGATTAAAGCTAGGTGCCAGCTAGCAGCATAAAGTTATATTACAAGGACGTAACTATTTGATGACATTTGAACGTCTTTTCATCACTATGTTGCAAATACATAATTATGAAAAAATCTCTACAACAACATATACACAAGGTAGTATCCGACATATTGTAGACATAAATAATGAACCAGTATCAAAAGACAAAAACAATTGTTAGTGATAATTTTTTTTAATTAAAACAAAATGTAAATACGAAAAATAATTGTATTCATCGACTTTTATCAATATTCTTATTATGTCTAATGATGAATCATTATGTTCTTAACATTAAAAAACCCCACTAAATATGGCATGCGATATTATACAGCCTTAAAATAGGGCAGAATTTTGCAGCAGGCGAAGATTTTGAGCTTTGCTCGAAGGAACTGAATATTTCAAATAATCAAAATGTTTTAATGTGCGATATTTCTGAAAGTTCAAACACAATATTATACTTAATATGAGTCACAGGGGCCTGAGACCCCTCTTTAAGATGGGACAGCCCTGATCATTGTATAAACACAATAAGGGTGGACGTGGCCCGTACAAAGTCACCAATCAATGGTAGACCCGTAACCACCAACGTTGAAACTATATTAATTTAATGTTGGACCAACGTCGCAGACGGCGGCACAACATTAAACAATAAACCAGCATACACAGCAAGTACGAAACATTAAACCTTATTGGAATGCTGGTTTAGTTGGTAATGTTGGGCCACTGTGTGCGACGTTGGCCCAACATTAATTTAATATAGTTTCGATGTTGGTGGTTGCTAGGCCGCCATGGGTTGTAGACGCTGTCTGGGCCATGTCCACCATTATATTTATAGTGTTTAAATTTTGCATGCTGCTGCTAATGAACAGTTGGTAACGTACAGAATAGGGAAGGCATACAACAAAATCTGATATTTCCATTCTTCAACAAAACACAACAGAAAAGTTTTCGGAAGTTCACAAGCTCAGCACAAAAAAAATGTTATGTTTTCTTGCAGAGGTAAAACAAAATGCAACCAGAAAAACTCTAACGCCCCCCCCCCCCCCGGATATCTAATGGTGTATCTCTAATTTAAAACAATTTATTTATTTGTATTTATTTGCATTTGCATTTCGGCACTCCAGAAAATGTGCTATGCGATGGCTTATTAAGTCTGCTATGCTCACATATCATCTTATTGACTTAGGCTACATTGATTTGAAAATTAATTGAGTAATTCTAACACAGTAATTTTCAGCAGAGGCATCAAAGACAACCTGTAAAGTGTTATACTTGACATGTTAAGAGAAAATAGTTTTTTTTCTTTGGGTGATGACATTAACATTACCTAAGTTTGATCCATCAATCAGGTCTTAGTGAAGTTCACTCACTTTGAAGTTGTGGATCACATTCTAACTTCTAATGTGTCACATCTTAATACAGACCAATCTAGAACTTCCGAAATGCCAATTCGAAATAATACAAAATACGAAAGTGTTATGAATTAATCTATGTTGTTATTTACATATTAAAATATATTTTATTTAAAAGCAAAAAAATTATATTTCTATATATAAATAACGTAGATCAATTGAAAACAATTTGGTATTTTCCATAATTTTGAATAACCATTTCTGAAGTGATCGAGCACAAGTAGAATCAGTCGTGGCTTAAGTAGCCAGGCTAGTGGGAGACCTAGTCCTATTAGCAGCTTGAGTGCTTCTCGCAATGAGAGAGCCAACAGGATTTCACTTTGGTAGACTTCATGAGTGATCGAGCACTAACAGAAGATTCAGCCCCATCATGTGTAGCCAGGTTGTTGGGCAAGAGAGAGTTTTCAGCGGAGTGACGTTCGTCAGAAGATTTTTCAGCCAAGGCAGAATCATTCAGGTTCATAGATAAGTGAGCAATATGGAAAGGATCAGCCAAGTGAGAGTTGTCAACCTCACTGATTCTATCACCTGCAGAGCATAAATCACACAGTTATCACATTTTTTTTATTTCGAGAATTACATAGTATTTTTTATATGCATACTGAGGTGAAATAAATTAAGCTCCCCAATTTTTTTTTACATTGTGTATATACACAAAGGTTGAAATAAATTAAGCTACCCAAAAAGCTTCGTACTTATTTCTACACGGGCGTTTCAAATAAACAGTTGAGACTCGCCCAAGAACACAAATTAGGCCGCAGCCTCTAACCATTGTTTTAAAAGTAAAAATCATTTTAAACAAGACCCGGCGGCGGCGGAAATATGCCTCAGCCTCTAATCACTGTATAAGTGAAAATCATTTGAAAAAATAAATGCAAGTCTGCCATTTAAAATTTAATTTAGTTGCAATTTTTCAGGGCATAACTCTCCCAGAAACCACACATTGATTATGTTCAACAGTAATGGTCCAGCTATCTTGCATGGTTTTCCAGATATTATGCATATTATGGTCAATAATAAACATCTTTCCAGATATTCCGCATTATATTTAAAGTCCTATTTTTAAACTAGAAAGAGTTGTTCGGAAACGAACACGAAAGCAGCCATCTGTTATCGGTAGTCAGCCATTTCAAATTTAATATAGATCAGCAAATTTTCTAAAGGTTTATTTTATATTACCGCTTAAATAGCTATTATGCAACATTTCCGAGATAATGAGAATAAACAATTAAAAATGAGAGTCAGTCGGCCATTTTGGATTTTATTTCTGCAAAATTTATCATGGGTTATCCTTGTCTGAGTCATTACATTCTATTCTATGTTCTATATGCATGGTCCAGCTATTCTGCTTTGATTTTGAGTTGCGTAAATATTACAAAATTACTCAAATTCAAATTCATTTTACAATTGTTTGCTCCCAAAAGTTAATCAGGTCATTGACTGACATTGCTGTCCATATTTACCAAATAAAAAGAAAATCTGCTGGAAACTTTTTCCTGAAATGTGCAACAAGTATTTCCTTGTTAGTGGCCCTAGTAATTAAAGGGTTGATAATATGGGAATCAAAATGTCACCAAAAATCCCCTGGTGTTATCTGATGGCTATGTGAAGCAGAAGGTCAGCTATCATGCAAGATTTCCGAGATAATGAGAAAAAAAAGTAAAATGGCCGACTGGTGGCCATTTTGGATTTTATAACTGCGAAATTTGTCATGGGTTATCCTTGTGTGAAACATTACATTTTGTTTTATATTCATGGTCCAGCTATTTTGCTTTTTTTAGTTAAGTAAATATCACAAAATTATTAAAATTCAAAATGGACACTAAACGACCGTCACCATTTTGAAATTGTTTGCTCCCAAAAGTTAATCAGGTCATTGGCTGACATAGCTGAACCTATTTGCCAAATTAAAAAAGGATCTGATGAAAACTTTTTCCTGAAACGCGCTAACGAGCTCTTCATCGTTAGTGGCCATAGTAATTTAAAAAATAGCCATCAATTGATGGCAGGACCCCTCAGCCGTGGGCTCTGTCCATCAATATCAAGAAATAACTAGATTTGCCTGAGGGGCAAAGCTTGCGTCTCCACCCGCCCCACATAGTACATTAATTATAGAGAAATACAGTACTGTCACCAAATTTGTATGTAAACCACGTGAAAATGTGATGTCAGAATCACACCAAAATCTAATCAACATATGGCCAGGGTAAGTTGCTTCCCTGGAACAAATCGGTGAAGCAGTTCAAGCTCTTCAGAGTAACATGTGATTCGTCGCCCATCTTGAATTTTGTTGAAAAAATGAAAAAAGAAAAACAATTCTCCTGACTTTTTTCTTAGGGCCACTGAGCATACACAAAAGATAAAATTTGAGCTGTATAACGATATTACAAAATTTTGATAATAGCCAAAATGAGCAAAACTGAAATATCAGCTAAATCCTAAAAAGTAAAAAAAATATAAGTTGTTTATTATGATAATCACACAAAAAAATAATCAGCAGCTGCACACAGCCAGGGTAGGGTTATTCCTTTGAACCAAACATGAAACAAATCCACGAAGCAGTTCAAGCTCTAGAGTGACATAGGATTTTGGCGGCCATCTTGGATTTTGTTGAAGAAGCTGAGAAACGCCGAAAAAATTGACCGGGCAAATTCCCTAGGGCCAATATGCATACTGCGAATATTTAGAAATAATCCGAGCAGGGGTGTAATTACCAAATTTTGATGATAGCCAAAATGACCAAATCTGAAATATCCGCTAAAATTCTGTAAAGTAAAAAAATCAAAGTTTTTATTATCAGAATTGCACCAAAAACTATCAGCACATGTGCAGAGTAGGGTCTTTCCTTCAAACCAAACATGAAACAAATCCATAAAGCGGTTCAAGCTCTAGGGAGCGACATGATTTTGGCGGCCATCTTGGATTTTGTTGAAGAAGCTGAAAAATGCAGAAAAAAATTTACAGGGCAAATTTCCTAGGGCCAATATGCATACTGCAAATATTTGGAAATAATCCGAGTAGGGGTGTATGGCTATATTACCAAATTTTGATGATGTCCAAAATCAGCAAAACAGAAATATACGCTAAAATACTAAACCGTAAAAAAATCGAAGTTTTTATTATCAGAATCACACCAAAAGCTTTTCAGCTCACGGCCAGGGTAAGGTCTTTCCTTTAAACCAAACATGAAACAAATCGATGGAGCGGTTCAAGCTCTAGCGTGCGCCATAGGATTTTGGCGGCCATCTTGGACTTTGTTGAAGACACTAAAAACGCAAAAAAAAAAATTACCAGGCAAATTCCCCAGGGCCAGTATGCATACTGCAAATATTTGGAAATAATCCGAGTAGGGGTTTTCAAGTGAGAGCAGAAACAGCAGGAGGACTCAGCAAAAACAATAAGTCTCCACTCCACCACCACAAAGTGGTGGAGACTTAATGAGAAAAATGACCCACACTACCACCATGGCAATTTTTTTTAAATGGCTGTGGCAGCCATTTTGTTTTTAATAGATTCATCCCAAAAGTTAACCAGATCATCAGAAATACGGTACCTAGAGTAAAAAAATTTGAATGCAATCCAAGCAACGGTTCATAAGTTATCGTGCCCACAAGCTTTTTAGGCGGCCATCTTTTTTTAAATGGCTGCGGCAGCCATTTTGTTTATAATAGATTCATCCCAAAAGTTAATCAGATCATCAGAAATACCTAGAGAACAACCATACTAAATTTGAATGCAATCCAACCAACGGTTCAAAAGTTATGGTGCCCACAAGCTATTTATGCAGCCATCTTGGAGAATGGCCGCTTATGGCTTAGTGCCAAAAAAAAATATATGGGATGAATTGCCCAGGCACATAGCTCATGTCTGTAAAAAATAAACAAAATTCATCAGTTAACTTTTTAGTAAGAGCTGAATTTCTGACTGCCCGCCCGCCCGACCGCCCGCCTCTGGTGATCACTATACCCCACAGCCATCAATACCCCACAGCCTTAATGGCTGAGGGGTGACAAGAGGACTGAAGTCCTATATCATCCCCCGCCATAAATTAGGTTAGACTTTTTGCGGTCACAAATATTTAAAAAGTTGATTTGTGGTGGCCATTTTAAATTTCAGTAAAATCACATGCACATTTCCAGATGGTGGGTAATGTGATTGTACAATGTGAATTATTACTGATTTCAATTTTTCAGTTTTTGCACAAGAAAATATGAAGTTTATCCATGGCGGCCATTTTGAATTTCAGTAAAACCTTAAAAAAATCACTTGCACATCTCCATATCATGGGAAATGTGATAGTAAAATTTGAATAATTTCTTTCTTTAAGTTTTGTAGTTTTAGCGCCCCAAAAAAATTTTGGAGTTGACCTCTGGCGGCCATTTTGAAATTTGGTAGCATCTTTAAAAAATCACTTGCACATCCCCATGTTGCTAGGAATGGGATGTTAAATTTAAAAAAAAATTGACCAAAAACATTTTTCCAAAAAATTAAAGTTGTTGCGGCCATTTTGAATTTCAGTAAAACCTTGAAAAAGTCACCTGCACATCTCCATATCATGGGGAATGTGATAGTAAAATTTGAATAATTTCTGACTTTCAAGTTTTAGAGTTTTTGCACCCACAAAAAATTTTAGAGTTGCCCTCTGGCGGCCATTTTGAATATCGGTAGCATCTCTAAAAATCACTTTGCACATCCCCATGCAAAAAGATTTGACCAGTAGTTTTTGAGTTTTTGCGCCCACAAGAAAACGTGACGCCGGACAGAATCCTGGCGCGACTAAAATCCCCCTTCCCCTACGGGCGAGGGATAAAAAGGGTTGATGATATGGGGATCAAAAATGTCACAAAAACAATTCCCCAGTGGTATGTGATGGCTATGTGAAGTATGAGGAAGCAGAAGTTGATAGATTAGTAGCTATCTTTAAAACAAATAACTGCAACGGCAGACCGTGTGGAATAATACAGTAAGCAGCCCGACTTAGCGAGGACTGCTTAATTAGTCATGTTTACATTTTTCAGGGCTTAACCCTCTCAGAAACCGCAAATTGTATTTAATACATAGTAATGACCTAGCTATCTGGTTTGGCTTTCTAGATACTGTAGATATGGTAATTTTTGTGTGTTTAAATTTTCGCGAATTTCTTATTATGGGACTTTTCACGAAGTTTAGAATTCGCTAGTATACAAAATGGGTCAAAGAATTAATTTTTATTGCAGTATTAGAAAAAATATAATTTCCATGATGTCAAAAAATGACCGATTTTGTCACGTACGTCCCCCTATCTTCAGATCATCAGTATTTTAACAAGAATTACTTATATTTCATATCACCTATATTTTATGTAACGTACGTCCCCCTAAGTGTCACGTACGCCCCCCCTAGTATGACGACATCGTATTACAACTAAATTATATACATTTATAAATATAATTCATTTATTTTTTATTGTTGTCATATATCCTACAATATAAACTACCGTATATCCCCGCGTATAGTGCGACGCCATGTATAATACGAGTTAAGATTTGAGGCCTAGGATGACCTGAAAAACGTCTACCCCTCTGTATAATACGACCTCAAATTTTGGATGTCGGCAGCGTCCCGGTCGGCAGCGTTCCGGGCCATCTAAATGTGAGGCATGGATATTATCTTATTCTACTAAATAGCGCTGTGACACTTGCATAGACGATGCTCAATGACGGGAACAGCGGCAACAGTACAGCTCTACAAAACCAAAGGGCAGTATCTGCTTACTTGTAAAGTGGGCAGATACTGTATTTCCATTTTCCACGGCGGAGTGGATGTCATCGGACTGTCTCGATGGGCAGACATTCTGAGGCCTGCATAGGCTACATATATATACACACAAATTTTTAAATACCCGTATTTATATTTCGCCGACAAATTTATATTATTTTAATTTATCTATTACAAAGACCATATTTTATCATCGTCGTGCTCAAATAAGAACATTCCAAGATGCAATGTGATTGTAAGACACAAGAGGTGTTTGGTTGTATAAGGTGTCCGGGTGCAATAACACAGCAGCGCTTCATGAACTACAGCTAACAGATACCACCATTTGCTCAATACCGTATCAGCCGCGGCAACAGCGGTAGGTGTTAATGTTATCCCAGCAATATGGACATTCTGAGGCCTACATGTATAGAATTTGCGATAGAAGATATAAACAGTGATATCGTGTTATATTTCATCAACGCTTTCTCTCATTCCAATAGGAAATATCATGTTCAGATTTGTCGTACACAATAGAACACGCCCATATGAAAGGCGATCTTAGATTAAATCATTATAAATATAAATGAACAGGTCAGGAGTGTGAATTGGTTGCAGACTAAGGCCTCATATATCTGCCCGTGGTTGTCAAACGTGCCACGCGCGTCGGCGGGAATGTGAGACGGGGGCTCCCAGCAAACACGACACATTCACCCAATGCTGGTACAGTGTTGTGCCAGCGTCGCTGACGGTGGCCCAACATTGTACCAGCACTGGGTAAACGTCTCTTGTTTGCTACTAGTTGGAAAGGCACAGTCTTGTTGTATCGTGTGTATAGGCCTGCTTACCATACACGCCGACTAACCTACGTTTCTACCGCTAGAGAACTTACCGCTGAACTTACCGCTACAGAGCTAAAAAATTGTATTAAATTCTACATCTATGTATAATACGAGGTGCCTTTTTGTGACATGAATAGCTAAGAAAAAACATCGCATTATACACGGGGATATACGGTAATGTGTATGCTTAAAAATAGATTTTAACTCTATATTAAAAGTTTCAATGTGTAGGCCCCCCTCCCCACCATAAACTAATTAGCATTCCAAAAAATGTAATACTTGAACTGTTCTTGAACTTATGCACACATAATTAAAGCCTTAGACACTTAGGCCTTTCACTATGGTAATAAAATAAATATTTACTTTCATTTTAAGCAAGTCTAATAGTGCCAGCATCAGGGGGACGTACGTGACATGTGACACACTGATATAGGTGCATATTTATACACAATCTTATGGATTTGGAATAATCATAGACTCATCGAATAAATATTTGGCCTATTGGCAATTATATTATTTTTGTTCACTGCACTTTGTGGAATAAGAACAGCATTTATATTTAGATCAGCGATATAATGATTTGTATTGCCAGTTATTCAAAATTACGAAAATAACAACAAATAAATATAAATAACAAAGACGGGACGCCAGTTAAAAAGCAGTAAATCTTTTCCGACGCCGCCGAACTTCAATTGCAATAGCCCACCTTTTTTAATTAAAAGCGGGCTAAAATTATAACTACTTAGTTGCATACAAATCTCAAAGCTAGGCAATTTTAAGGTTTAAGTGCCACAGAATTTTTAATTTTTACCACTTTTTCAATAATTTTTCTTCTTTAATTTAATGTCAGTTCAATGAGCCATGCCGACGTGAAAAATGTAAAAATTACAAAAAGTGTTTTGAGTTCAACTAAATTTGATCAAATACCTGCCATAGGCAGTGGTTAGTTACCATTGTGATTTTATGAGATTTTTTTTTTGTAAAAGTTTCATAATTGGTGCAATTGCCCATATTGAAAAAATTATGACTAAATATAGCCCATAACTGTCTGAAGTGTACGTCCGAAACCGTGGAATTGCCCATATGCAAATTAGCTGATTTTCGAACTTAAGCAGGATAATCCATCAGAGGGTGTTCAGGAAAAAATTCACGAAGATCAAATGAATATTGACGATTGGGGAGCATTTACTTTATCTTGGATATGCAAATTAGCCCATGGCGGCCATCTTGGATATGCAAATTAGCTGATATTCAAACTTAACCAGGATAATTTATCAGAGGGTGTTCAAAAAAAAATTGCAAAGATTGAATGAATATTGACGACTGGAGAGCGTTTACATCGATCTTGAATATGCAAAGCCATCCTGGATATGCAAATTAGCAGATTTTCGAACTTAAGCAGGATAATCCATCTGAGTGTTCAGAAAAATATTTGCGAAGATTGGATGAAAATTGGCGACTGGAGAGCGTTCACGTTGATCTTGAATATGCAAATTGGTCCATGGCTGGGATCTTTGATATGCAAAATAGCTGATTTTCGAACTTAAGATCGGATGAATATTGGCGACTGAAGAGCGTTTACGTCGTCAAATTCAGGGGCCGCGCTGACCGCTCGCCAATGCGCCAATGGTGATTAAACATACTTTTGGGCGATCAATACTTCTGTATGGCGAATAATTTAGCGTGAAAATTTCATAGCTCTATCTGTTTTAGATCAAAAGTTATAGGCCCTGAAACATGGACCCAAAATTGATGTGCGAAAATTCACGCGGGAATTCAAGCACCCCCCACCACAATAAAAGAGCCATATCTTAAAAACTATTGTCTTGTTTGAGCTGAAATTTTGCAGTTTCATATTACATTATAGTTTATTTGATAATAAAAAATTATGAGGTGGTCACCCGGGAACTTTTCTGAAAACTGGTTGATATGACATGGAATGACCCATAGGATAAACCAAGTGATCCAATCTGGTATAAATGAATTTATTCTGATGATTTTAAATTACCCAACTCACTCTGAGTTGACATATTAAAATTGTGTTCTAAGCTACGGCACGAAGCCGGAGTAACCCAATATTACCGAGCTGAAAAGATTATAACAATTGTGCCAGGTCAGCTCATTAAAATTGGCTTAAACATATTTATTTAACGAGGATTACAACATAGTAATAAACTAATGAAAATGCTCTTGAAATTAATGCAGCAATTTTGCCTCAAAAAAATTGAGCTACCATGGCGGAACAGGGTTTAATACAGTGTATAAGCATACCGATAGTATCGGAGATGCTTAATAACAACAATAGACAGCACTAAAACAATAAGTCTCCGCCCCATAGTTGGTGGAGACTAAATAACAACAATAGACAGCACAAAGACAATAAGTCTCCACCACATGGTGGGTGGAGACTTAATAAATACGGTACCTTTTATTCTCGTTGCAGTTACAGCATATCTCAGCACATTAGCAATGTATGTGCCCACTTCGAATTCTGCAACAAAAACAGTTCTGAGCTCAATCCTTTAACAGAAAGTTTACTTGATTCCTTTTCATGAATAGCAAACAATTATCATGGTTTTAAGATATCAGACAGAAAACTATATCAGAGGACTTGCAGCAAACACATTGGAAGCCTGACCCTGGTAGAGTTGAAAATGAATGAAACTTTTATGATAGCTCCTATTGATAATGTAGCCACATTTTAAATGGGGGTAAAAGCTGAGAAGGGTTCATTTTCACGAACATGAAGTTCAATAAAGCCAGACTTTTTCATTATAAGTTTTACAGGTGGAAATTGCCAGGATGCAATGTCGGGATTCGGAATAAAAATAAAATTCAGATATATCTTTAAAATATTGATTGACAGCACGCCCCGCAGACTGTGAAAGGCATAACTCTTCGGAGGGGGTGGATCAGACAAAATTAAGAGCGGTTTCTGGTAATGACCTCAGCATCTGGTATGCACGCATCTGGCAGGCTTTATAGTTCACAGATAGTTGTGTGGGTCAGTTCTCAGGACCGCAAAACATGGTGAAATCAGAGAGTTTTTCACAAGAAAAAAAATTGCTATGTGGAATAACACATTGGGGTATTGAAAATCGGCATCGGCGGGAATAAAAAATTCTAAAATGACAATTTTATTTTGGTTAAATCAATGTTGGCGGACCCGTAAAACATATAACAACAAGGCCCGACGGCAACGGAAACAGGCCTCAGCCTGTAATCATAGTTTAAAAGTCGAAATCACTTGAAGAAATGACCGCAAGTCTGTCATTTAAAATGTAATCACTGTATTTATTCTAATAAACGCCCAAATTCCAATAAACGCCCCCCCCCCTGAATTGAAAATAAATCCCACGCTCATGTACACTATATGATCATTAATCAGGGGTACTCTAATTTACGCCCTGGGCATTTATTAGAATAAATACGGTAAGTTGAAATTTTTCAGGGCATAACCCTACCAGAAACCACACATTTTGTTCAACAGTAATGGTCTAACTATCTTGCACATTTTTTCCAGATATCATTCACGCATATTATAGTCAATAATGACTGCAATACGACATTTGTAATTTTATGGAGTTATGCTATTTTGACCTTTATTCACCTGCATAAAAAATCACAAATGATTCGGACTGGGGTTCTTGAGATATTACATTCCCATTCAAAACAAATCAGTCAATAGACCAATTAATAGGAGTCAATCAAGCAGAGCGATAATCAAATCAGAAAAATTCACCATGCTTAGCCTACTCGAAGAAAACACCCCCAATACAGGCAAAATATTACTCAGTAAGTTGAAAAATCTGATTAATATCCGATGTGGTTCTTGAATAAGAGCGCACATTATTCTGAGTGAGCGGCGGCTGATATCTAATGAACACATATATATGCAGCCCCTTGCCAGAGAAAGCATAACTATTCTGGAGTCAATCAAGCGGAATGATTTAACCTTATCACTATATATCCCAAATATTATGGTGACCCCAGTGTTGTGAAACATGATTGAATAATAGCGTAAATCATATGTGCCGCTGGGTGACAGATCAAGTAAATAAAAAAATGCCACCTCCGCATAGTATTTTTCACCATGCCTTTGGCTGCACTGCCCCCAACACGACCACACTTGGCTATCTGAAATATTAGTTACAGAGCAAGTACATGTATTGTACATATAAATACTATAAACATTATGGTTCACAATCATGGAATGACAGATTCTAACTCAGATCAATGTAATTTTGAACCAGTCG
This sequence comes from Flabesymbios commensalis, assembly GCA_964017125.1. NCBI lineage: Eukaryota > Metazoa > Annelida > Polychaeta > Terebellida > Flabelligeridae > Flabesymbios > Flabesymbios commensalis. The sequence continues at coordinate 79,518,200 of OZ024909.1, forward strand.
ACATAATAGTTTACAGCATGAACACACACGTCAAATCTCTCAGTCTGTATGGTCGAACTTATCCGAACTATTAGTGAAATACACATATGCAGCGTTCGAAATAAGGCCTTTTTGGTTGTCCAAGACAACCAAAACCCATCATGGACAATCAATAGCTACCAGGGGGTTGTCCGGATGGACAATCAGCTTTTAGAAAGTTTTTTTTTTCAAATTATATCAAATCAAGGACATACAATGTCGGTGATTGTCCGGGTTGACAATGATTTGTTTACGATGTCAAGTTTTAATTTATCAAGCATGTGACCATGCACCATTTCAATGGGCTTAAAAGTTTAGGCCCACTTGACTGACAATTTAGCTTTCCCGTGGGTCTGAAACTTGAGGCCCATTTATAGCGTAATAATCATTTTTCACGCATGTTTTGATTGGCTTAGGCCCACGTCTCTGACAAGCATGAATTTGAGTGGGCTTAAAAGTTTAGGCCCACCTGACTGACAATTTCCCTTTCTCATGTTTCTAGTGGGCCTAAAAATTTAGGCCCATTTAGAGCGTAATCAGCTTGTAATGTTATCCCCCCAAAACGTCTCCACGCCCTTTTTCTGGGGGGGGGGGTACTTCCCCCAAGGCATCGTTCTGTTCAAATTACTATTTTATTATATATGCTAATTATAGTTGATAGAAAAGTTATTTATAAATATACTACCCCTGGTTTAGGCCCATTTGAACGGACATCTACCACTGAATTGGGCCTAAACCGGGTTTATATGGCCTAAGCCGGGAGTAGGCCTATATATATAATCCTGGTTTAGGCCCACTTCAATGGTGAATGTCCATTCAAATGGGCTTAAAACAGGAGAAGTATATAAGCAGGATGAAGATGATATTAAAGTGGGCATAAACCAGGAGTAGATATACTACTGGTTTAGGCCCAATTCAATGGTAAATGTCTATCCAAATGGGACTAAACCATAAAAATTGTGGGCTTAAACCAGCTAGGATAATGCTTACATGTTTTTGCTCAATGACAATAATTTATTGAATATTGGCAATTTTATGCACTGATATTAATAGACTATGGCCTGTCCAAGGGTGATGGATGTAAGGATGGCAGGCCATTTTTTATTTATTTTAGCGCTAGAGACTTGAAATTTTGTTTACATAAGGTCCATTATATTCATGACTGAATAATAAAAAAGTATACAAAAAATCCAATTATTGACAAAGTTATGATACATTTTGTATAGCAACCGTCTTAATTTCAAAAATAAAAAAACAAAAAGAAAAGACGCCAAAAATGGCAGATGAAATCTATCCCAATTTTTTCAATATTTCTAACAGTCGAAATTTTTTTACCACATGCTCAGCTGTGCATACTAATTATGATTATCTAAACAAATTGAGGAAAAATATATACTAAGCAGTCCTTATTTTACTTTTTATTACACTTTATATGGTAAATTTGGAAGAAATTCGCTATATATATGACTTCAATTATAATGCATAATATTATTTAATTTTAAATATTATGTGTAGGCCTACATGACTAAATGCAAATATTAACTCAGTGGACACTTGCCAGGAACATGATAAGTCACAACACTATTTATTTTCATAAAAACACTTTTAAAGCACAATGGCCATATATTTGGAAAATAAAATAATAATGTTTATATGAATGTATGACAATCAAAAGATGCAGCTGTAACTATAACACAATTTCTCAGATCTCATAGATATTTTGTTGCAGTTTACATTTAACCCTTTCACCACTGAAGCCCGTTTTTATGTGCTGAATGCTATGGCATTAAGCACATAAAAACGGGCTTCAGTGGTGAAAGGGTTAAACCTAGAAAATAATAGACTCAACAAAGCATTTAGCAAATAAATCCACTGGGGCCTATAATACCAGAATACACTGATGCGAAGAAGCACTTAAAGCTGCATAACTGTCTTGTTTATTACGATAAAAATAACCTAAAACGTACAAAACAATCATTGCTATTGTTTTAAAGGCCTTATAAATGCACTAAAACTGGGTAAATGTAGCTGAATTAGTTCACCATGCGGTACACCATCAAGTATTATTAAGTAGTGATTTGGTGTGTGTACAATATTCATGTAATAATGGTCTGGTTATGGGCCAATATAATGTTACATTGGCCAGCACGAAACCACCCCCTTAATAGCAAACACATACATTGAACTTAATCGGCATAATGTTGGGCCAGTACCGCAGATGATGGGCCGACATTATTCTGCCATTGGATCAATGCCTTGTGTGAGCTGAGATACAAAGCCCACATAACCAGCCGCAGATCTAGATGTCGGATACTGGGTCAAATCGCTTACAGTAAAGTCTGATGTTTTTATATATTATTTTATTTTACCGCATAGCGCGATGTATATCGCTGTATGTGATGATTTACGATAAAATAAAATCTGATAATATTGTCTAGTAGCATTTTGACTATATTTTGAAATGTCCATGAGATACCTAATAAAAAAATGCAAATGTTTTTCAAGAAAATCACGAAAATCCAAAGAGCGAAAACAATGATTTACATCACTGAATTTGATCTTAATTCCAAGTACAATTTCCCACGGTCTGAGGAGAGCGTCTTAATGGCGAGCCAAAGGCTCAGATGCTGGCCCACACTTAAAAGCACCATACTGAAGTAGAGTTCTACTTTTCAAGTCAGTGACATTCTCCATACCGGTAACGATATTAAACATGACAAAGTAATAACTTCTATATATGTCTAACTGATATGAGACAATACAGCTGTACTGTGAAAAGAATCTATGATTACTTAAAAAATAACAATAATTTTAAAAGTCTTCCTCTCTTTTTCTATGATGACCGTTATCTGCCACTTGGTACTTTTAATGTCCTGATTATATAGACAGTATGTCTTACTCCGCTGTTATCAGGTTTGTTTTGGTGGGGCAACAATATTAAAAAACAACAAACTTAAATCCTTGATAGCTCAGTAACCAGGGCTAACACTAATGGTTGCCCAATTGCCCAGGGCAACCAATTTTGGGTGGGGGCAAGTAAAAAATTTCAGACAGTGGCCCCCTGGGCAATAGCTTCAATTTTCACCATTTTAAATTTGAGCGACTGTCACAACAGACAAAGCATGTCAGTGGCAAGTCGGCAAGTGATAAATTGAGGGGCAAGTACCCCAAAACCGGGACAGTAAAATAAAAAAATAAAACACCATTCTCCATGGATTAATCGTTTGAAGAAAATAAACAAAACAGTTATGCAGCTTTAATAATTAAAAAATATATTTACTAAATAGTATATTTCTTACTGTATTTTCATTGTTACATTGTCTTCAATTTTCACATAAATATATCTTAGGGTTGACTTCACATTTATTATTTTTAAAATAGACCAGGGGTGCAAATTCACATACGCCCGGTCGCCTGTGGCGACAAAAATTATGTAAGGGCGATTGTAAATCAGCATGTTACCAGCCCTGCTGGCGAGTCAATTTTCCTGGGCACTGCAGATCATGCGTTGCTATTTATAACTGAGCGCTAGGGCCGCACAGCACAGGCATCAAGAATAGAGGAGACACAGTCACTTGTCTTGCCAGCTGCAGAAAGTTGTTACCTCGCAAACATGAGACATGATATAACCAATGTTGGTTCAATGCTGGGCCAGCGTCGTACCACAGTAAGCACGATATATTGACCCAGTGTAAGTGTTAGCTGAATGCTGGGCCTGCGTCGCAAACTGTTGGCCAACGTTAAGCTAGCGTTGTATCAACGTGTCGTGTTTGCTGGGACACGATGGCGTGGATGTGTCAGACCAACGCACGCGCTCAGCCCCATGAAACGCGCGTGGTCGTGGCCCGCTGTGCCAAATATAGCTGATGTAGCCAAGCTCTATGTTGTAGCTCTCACTGCTGCACGTGCACGCGCTTAAAAAAATAGCACAGCAACAGTTATGACGTATTAATTAGATATTGTGTATTAATATTTCGGTTATTATCGTGTGAACATGGCATCCTCAGCAAAAACACCAGATGATGAACCAATGCTAGAGCAGATGTTGGCAGATCGATTACAATGCTGGGCCAACATTGAGCCAGCACTAGATCATTGTCTCGTATTTGTTGTGTCTACACAACTGAAATGACTAGTAACTGACTAGTACTGTTACCGATGATTATGAAAAAAAATGAAAAACTTTATTTGTGACATTTCTTGATTCTGGAGCCTCAAATTCCAGATGGCCACTCGCGTGTCACTAAATCCCGCCACACATATCTACTGACCTAGTATATGGACTACACGGACAGGGTCAATTAGTGCTAGTTTAAGGCCAGCCTCGCCGGCCCAGCATCTAATCAACGTTGGGTCGACGGCTTGGTATAGGCCTCCTGTAGTCTTGATACCGCTAACCCCGCAATGTTGTTTTAATGTTGTCCTGCCCTCTTCAACGTCAGCCCAACATTGAAACAGCATTTGGTCAACGCCTCATGTTTGATGAGATTGCACAATCAATTACGTCAACCCCTCTAAGGATTAATGGAATCACTGAGGCGCAGCTATTTTTAATAGTATTCCGACTAGCGGTCGGACTACACTTAATTTCGAACCCTGCTAATGATAATCTATATCCATAATGAATCACCAATTAAATTTAAATGAGTTGTGGAAGGTGGGGTCACCACCAGCTAAAAAGATTAAGAAAACTCGAGAAGAAACATTGATTCAACAACGCACATATGACAATGTAGGCAGACAAGAGACAATTTCAAGTGGGGTGGCAGAAGATATTCGACTGGCTGATTTACTCCAACTTAATTGAAGCTCAAGCGGCTGCAGGTTTATTAACTACAGGCAAAATGCCCACCTGCAGCACAAGTTCTCAGGCTAAGCCTACGGCGCCTACGGTAGATGGATCAGAAGGGAAACAAATGTATTGTAAAATATGCCTGAAGTTTGATCCACATTCTGCTGGTGCATTTGTCAGAGGCACTGACAAAATGAAAAAAGAAAATGTAGCAGCCCATGATATTTCACGTGGACATCAAATTACTGAAAAGGAAATGGAAAAAAATTAGTAAAAGATGGTTTGGCTGAAGAGGACAGTGAGGCTGACAGAGCCCTGCAGCAACTTAATGCTAAACAGAAAGAAAAACTTGTCTTCCTGTTCAGAAATGCTCATTCCGTAGCTAAAAGGTCTCGTCCTTACACAGATTATGTGGCACTCTGTGAACTAGACAAAGCCAAAGGCTTTGATATTGGTACAACGTACATCAATCAAAATGGCAGTCAAATGTTCATAAGTGCTATAGCAGATGAACTGAGATACAATACTAGAAAAGACTTCAACAACGTCAACTTCATTTCATTTATATGTGATGGAACTACAGATAGATCTGTGACAGAAGCTGAGATTTTGTACACCCGTTGGTCTGACAAAGGGGAAATACAGGTTAATTTTGTCGCTGTGAAGAATGTAGAGAGAGCTGATGCAGCGTCAATTCAGCAGGCTCTTTCTCTTGCTTTGGATAAGTCTTACGGGGATAGTTGGAGAAACAAACTAGTGGCTGTGGGAACTGATGGTGCTAGCGTCATGACGGGAAATAGGAATGGCTTGGTGGCTAGATTGAAGCGAGATCTTGAAAAACCTGAAATGGAGGGAATTCACTGCACAGCACACAAGATTGAGCTGGCCTATAAAGATGGTGTCAAAAAGTCCCCACTTGCGCAAAAGATGGACCTACTCCTACTTGGGATTTATCTTTTTTACAACAAAAGCTCTTTAAACAGGAGCATGTTGAAACGTGCACATGAGATATGTCAGCTCACTTTTCTGGTGCCTGTTCGTGTTGGTGGCACCAGGTGGCTACCTCATGGTTCCAGGGCCCTGGATCACCTCACCAAGAGCTACAAGGCTATTGTTCTCCATATGAAACAAATACAGAACCCAGATGATCCAGCATTCCATAAAGATTCAGCTCGAAAGGCCAAGAACTATTTGGATCTATTAACTAGCAGGGATATAGTCCTTTACATTCACCTACTGCAGGATATTGTTCGCTGCTTTGGTGGCCTCTCAGAGCTCTTCCAGTGCCGCACCACTACCATAGCATCTATAATAAATGAGATTGAAGCAGCAGTTGATGTGCTAACAAAATATTTAACAAGTCCAGGACCATCACTTCGAAAAATTGCTGGATGTGATGTATATCAAGGTGAGAAGCTGTCAGTGAGAGGTATACCTGGATTCCCATCAACAAGACAGAAATTACTGTCATCTCTAGTTGATAGTCTGAAAACCCGTTTTTTAAACACAGCAAGTCCCATTCTAAAGAATGGATGGCTACTAAATTTCAACCTATGGCCAGCAGATCTAAAAGGCCATGAAGATTTTGGTGATGAAGCAGTCCAAGAATTGATTACTGCTTTAGACGGTACATTGAATAAGGCAAATATTGATCCAACACAAGTAGAAGAGGAATAGTTGAAGCTGAAAAGTTACATTTATCAGAGAAGCAAGATGTCACCCGTAGCCAAGCTGACGTGGAAGGATATCAATGTGGCTCATGGTAACAAATGTACAGCCTTCCTACAGTTGGTAGATCTGCTGTTGTCAATCCCAGCTAGTTCTGCTGATGCAGAACGTGGCTTCAGTCAGTTGAGGTTAGTAAAAACTGATTGGCGGAGTAAGTTAACTGAAGAACACCTAAGTGACTTGCTCCTAGCTCAGATGCAATCTGCAACGGTTGCTGATTTTTCACCTGATAAGGCTATTGCGAGATTTCTGTCCAGTGGCTCACGCCGCCTGAGTGGCTACAGTCGATCACATGATTAGGTACCGGTAGATAAAGAGCTCATTAACACTGAATCCGGCATAGGATTTGAGAGACATGAGACAGAGGAGGAAGTTGTCACACTCCTGGAGAGCTTAGAACACACTCCCTGATAAGTTTATCTAATCTGTTATTTTCACCTATGAATTAATTTCACTTTAATGTTCTTAGGGCCTACTCAAGACAGTAAAATACCATAGAAGTTTGGTAGAACTGAAAATTTATTGATATTAGGCTACTTACACAGCATGAGCTTTTAATCTCATGGTCATTGTTGAAAACATTAAAAAAGCAAAAAATACTGAACAAATATATTGACTAGTGTTTATTTATTTGTAAATTATATATGGTACACTATAAAGTACAACACATGTGTCAGTGCATTAATTAACCTGGTTTACATCGAGTGAAAAGATGATCAAATGTTACTTGTAAATAAGCATAGAGGTCTAGTCATTTATTTCACATAACATACAAGCTAATCTTAACACCAGCCAACGTCGAACGGCCGAAGGTAAGACTATTCTGGTACAATACTGGGCCAGCATTTGCAATGCTGGTCCAGCATTGAGCCAACATATGCTCTTGAAACGTCTTCGTTTTGTTGTGCCCAATGCTTCGCAATAGCTTGCTGTGTCCCAATGATTCAGCCATATCAAGCATAGTCTGGGAAATTGTTTTTTTTTTTAAACTCGTAAGGGCGATTAAAAAATCATAAGGGCTAGTAGATTTTTATTTTTACTAGCCCTGCTGGCGAGTGTATAAAAAGGACGAATTTTTTCCCCTGTAGACTGGGTCAAAGGTCATAACCCCCAAAAGGCACATCTACAACCCCCTGAGGGATGTGTGTATGCAATATTATATGAAAGCAATCCGGCTAACGGTTCGAGAGATATCGTCCGGAAACGAAACACGGACTTTATGGGCGGGGGATAAAAATGTGACGTCAGAATCACACCAAAATCAAACATGGCCAGGGTAAGGTCTTTCCTTGAAACAAATCGGTGAAGGGGTCAAGCTCTTGAGAGTAACATGTGATTTGTCGGCCATCTTGGATTTTGCTAAAAAAATAAACAATTCTAGAGACAAATTTCTCAGGGCCAGTGAGCTGAGCATACCCAAATTAAATAGCCAAAATAAGCAAAACTGATATGTCCGCTAAAATTCTAAAACATACAAAAAATCAAAGTTATAAATATCAGAGTCACACCAAAAACTATCAGCACACATCCAGGATAAAAACCAAACATGAAACAAATCAACGAAGCGGTCCAAGCCCTAAAGATTGACATAGGATTTTGGCGGCCATTTTGGATTTTGTTGAAGAAACTAAAAAACATTAAAAAAACAGGGGCAAATGTATGCAATTTCACTCTGATACTATAATTTCAAGAATTTAAAATTGAATATTAACTGTCGTTTTAGCCGGTTTTCTTGGTTGTGACCTATAAATGGCTTTGGTTATTAGTAGCCATATTGTTTTGGATCTTTAGATGGCATTAAAACATAAAAATAACCATTGCAATGAAACCAGTGTATTCAAATTAGGCGAAAATGAGGTATTACACAAAATTCCAGGGCTATTATTTCAGAAGATAAAAATTCAATATGGCCGACGGCAGCCATCTATTGCTTTGACCCTAAGATGACCTTGACTCTTAAAAATAATCATACCACTGGAATCAGTGCATTCAAATTGGTCAAAAATGAGGTATTACACAATATTCTAGGGCTTTTCTGTCAAGAGTTAAAATTTCAAAAAGGCCAACGGCAGCCATCTTGTTTTGACCCCTAGATGACCTTAAATCGTAAAACTAATCATACCAATGGGATCAGTGTATTCAAATTAGTCAAAAATGAGGTATTACATGAGATTGTAGGGCTATTATGTCAAAACAGAAAATTTCAAGATTGCCTTCGGCAGTCATCTTGCTTTGACCCCTAGATGACCATGAATCGTAAAAATAACCATACCAGTGGAATCAGTGCATTTAAATTGGTCAAAATGAGATATTACACAAGATTCTAGGGATATTCTGTAAAAAACTAAAAATTCAATATGGCCGATGGCAGCCATCTTGGTTTTGACCCCTAGATGACCTTAAATCATAAAAATAATCATACCAGTGGAATCAGTGTATTTAAATTAGTCAGAAATGAGGTATTGCATGAGATTCTAAGGCTGTTATGTCAAAACATACAATTTCAAGATGGCGGATGGCAGCCATCTTGTTTTGACCCCTAGATAACCTTGAATCGTAAAAATAAGCATACCTGTGGAACCAGTGAACTCAAATTGGTTAAAAATGAGGTATTACATAAGATTCTAGGACTAATCTGTCAAAAATTAAAAATTCAAGATGGCCGAGGGCAGCCATTTTGGATTTATGCAAATAAGCATATCAAGGAAAAAAATGAAACATAACCCCTACATCAGATCTTATTTTACATATGTTGGACGACATGTGTGCAAAAATTCATAACTCTTTCCAGATTTGGACTTATGGGGTATAGGCTACTACAAGGTCAAAGGGAAGGGAGGCATAGGCAGTAGACTGTTTCCCAGGCGGGCACATAATTAGTCTGAAGCAGACTAGCTATCTCAAACAACAACAATAACAATGAAAATGTGTCAGAAAATTTTCAGGTGCTCTGGATAAAGTTAAATTTTATGTAGAGAACGCTGGCTTACGTTAAAAAAACTGATCTAGACTATGATGGAGTTGACATGATAAAGAACATCTGAGTAATATTTTGATATGACTCATAGTTACTTAAAGAAAATGCATTTTTTTAATTTAAAAATAAAACGTCTTCCTCACTAAAAAATCGCTAGCGTCAATAAATGCAGCAAGCGGAAATACATCATCGTGGCATATCCGTTCTAATATCGAATCGAAAGGCTCCTTATCAAACTTAACCTAGGTCTGTTTCACACTAAATCGAAGTGAAATCATATACTCATGCCATTTGAGGAGCGAGAACTGAAAGTTCAGCGCCACCCAGTGAGCGCTGCCATCCTTGATCAGGGGCCGACCGCAGATTAAAGTACTTCCTTCCTTTGAAGTACGTACTTCCATTGAGGTGTGCAGTACGTCGATCGAAGTACGCCTGCAGCCGCATTTTGGTTTGATAGGGCACTCACTTGTTGTGACCCCATTCATTTGCAGCACATTATTTCATTGGTCCAATAGTCAGAGTCTGTCCAATAATAATCAGGCTACTAAATTTACAGGAGTTCTGACTTTGTTAGATGCCATGCTTTTAACTGTAAAGCTGAGAGTGCAACAAGGGGTAAACATTTATCAATTTGAAGTACCGTATATCCCCGTGTATAATGCGATGTTTTTTCTTAGCTATTCATGTCACAAAAAGGCACCTCGTATTATACATAGATGTAGAATTTAATACAATTTTTTAGCTCTGTAGCGGTAAGTTCAGCGGTAAGTTCTCTAGCGGTAGAAACGTAGGTTAGTCGGCGTGTATGGTAAGCAGGCCTATACACACGATACAACAAGACTGTGCCTTTCCAACTAGTAGCAAACAAGAGACGTTTACCCAGTGCTGGTACAATGTTGGGCCACCGTCAGCGACGCTGGCACAACACTGTACCAGCATTGGGTGAATGTGTCGTGTTTGCTGGGAGCCCCCGTCTCACATTCCCGCCGACGCGCGTGGCACGTTTGACAACCACGGGCAGATATATGAGGCCTTAGTCTGCAACCAATTCACACTCCTGACCTGTTCATTTATATTTATAATGATTTAATCTAAGATCGCCTTTCATATGGGCGTGTTCTATTGTGTACGACAAATCTGAACATGATATTTCCTATTGGAATGAGAGAAAGCGTTGATGAAATATAACACGATATCACTGTTTATATCTTCTATCGCAAATTCTATACATGTAGGCCTCAGAATGTCCATATTGCTGGGATAACATTAACACCTACCGCTGTTGCCGCGGCTGATACGGTATTGAGCAAATGGTGGTATCTGTTAGCTGTAGTTCATGAAGCGCTGCTGTGTTATTGCACCCGGACACCTTATACAACCAAACACCTCTTGTGTCTTACAATCACATTGCATCTTGGAATGTTCTTATTTGAGCACGACGATGATAAAATATGGTCTTTGTAATAGATAAATTAAAATAATATAAATTTGTCGGCGAAATATAAATACGGGTATTTAAAAATTTGTGTGTATATATATGTAGCCTATGCAGGCCTCAGAATGTCTGCCCATCGAGACAGTCCGATGACATCCACTCCGCCGTGGAAAATGGAAATACAGTATCTGCCCACTTTACAAGTAAGCAGATACTGCCCTTTGGTTTTGTAGAGCTGTACTGTTGCCGCTGTTCCCGTCATTGAGCATCGTCTATGCAAGTGTCACAGCGCTATTTAGTAGAATAAGATAATATCCATGCCTCACATTTAGATGGCCCAGAACGCTGCCGACCGGGACGCTGCCGACATCCAAAATTTGAGGTCGTATTATACAGAGGGGTAGACGTTTTTCAGGTCATCCTAGGCCTCAAATCTTAACTCGTATTATACATGGCGTCGCACTATACGCGGGGATATACGGTAGATAATATGTATTGCCAACTAAAAGAAATAATGGACTTTAGAAAAGATAGTTTGAAATATAAAATTATCAATTTATAGAGCAGTCCTATGTCTGGAAAATTAGGAATGTGCTATTAAAAGTTCTGCCATAGAGTCACATGCCTGTACTTCAATCTAAGTATGCCCTCAGTGGAACAGATATAAAGTTAAATATATAATTTTCCAAACATGAAAAACAGTTTTGATAAAATACATGTTGTACAATGAAATGTGCTCTTTCAAGTAAACTATTTCTGGTAGCTGGCAAATGCTCAACAGTTCCAGGACAAAGGGATGAAAAAAAAAATTCAGCCTGTTGCAAAAGTCTTGGCTACATCCAGGTAAACAGAAAATAATTGGAAGTTTCTCTTATGAATAATTTAATAGCTTGATTATCAATGTTCAGAAATAAACCATTCAACCAATAACATCTTAAGTTGCAAAGGGGTAATAAAATAACAAATGAGAGTACCCATTTGTAAAAGTGAAGCTCAAGGTGTACTTAGATCAAAGTACGGACATACCTCAATCTAAGTACGTACTTCAAAGGAAGTACGTACTTTAATCTGCGGTCAGCCCCCACCTGTTGATGGATGGTCAAAATTAGGCCTAGCCCTACTCAAACCTCCAAAATTGTGTAACCATTATTATCTCATTTGGCAACAACCCTAAAAAATGAGTATTTCAAATGTTAGACCATTTGTAATGATTTGACAGGTAACACAATGTCAATGACAATTCTGATAATACTAATAGTCTATACCAGTTTCAAACGAATGATTGATTAAAAATTGTTTTTAGGCATGTCAGTCCTACGGTATATTTTTTTCATTTTCGAGTGTAAGGTATTTATAATAGGTTATAAATCTAGGAACTCTAGGGTACAGAAAAGGTGGTTTTAGATGTTTTTCGATTTGGCTTTAAGTTTTCGGTGGCTTTCGACATTCACCACGACCCCTGCTTGCCATGGCCAGGTGGGCGATATTCAGAGATTCTGATACCTACTACACTATTTACCGTCGGTACAGGCTGATAATCAGTACGGTGATAGCATATTGTCTCCATTAACACTCCACATCGATAATCCTGTAAGATTTACAAAAAAATAACCTTTTTATACAGTCATTTTCGCTAGAAATTTAAAAGAATTCAAGTGCGCGCCAAATCTCAAAACAAGCCTGTTTAAAAAGGGAGAACTAAAACTAAGGAATATAAACCGAAATTTGGTTTATAAATGCCCACCAGTAACCACATGTTACGGAACGTAGTGGAGGGCGAGATCCTTCTAACTACATCAACTAGTGTCGATCATTCTAAGTTCTATAGTGCTGACTCCAAGGCAGGAGCGGATCCAAGGGTAAACCCTCCCTCAAAAAAAATTAAAATTTTGCTTCGGGGTAGTCCCATCTGTGACCCATTGCATTCTGGGCTCGCCTTGGATTGCAGGAAAAAGGCTTTGAAAATCAAAATATTTCACAGGAAGGCCCCTCCGCGGACAGGCTACAGTGAAATATTCCTTTGTCAAGTTTAACCCCTCCCCCGTCAATGAAGAGCTAGATCCGCACCTAAAAGGTATGGTGTAGCATGGACACTTTTCAGAGTGCAATTATAATCCCTTCAATTGGTAGCCTAATCAAAGAGTATTTAACCCTCATCCTCTGGGGCATTTCACTCGGAGGACAGAACATTTGGTTGTGTTGAATAATTTCCCAAAATCCGGTTCATGTGCTATTTTTTTGACAAGCCTTAAGATTGTCTGTTTTAATCGGCCTTGGTTTGACTTGCATAAGCAGGATGTAGTTATCAGCAGAAAGTGTTAACATTGATGAGACTTGACATTGATATTTTGACTTCTTATAGTCGTCCTAAATAGAGTATCAGGTGAAGGGCGGTGCTGAGCGGCCGACCAAACTAATCGCTCAGTTTGCTCTCAAAAGCTGCTATTGAGGAGAGGGTCATTAGGGATCAGTTCCGTCAATTGCATATGCTATACGGCATGGTACGGAAGCACTAGTCTACAGCAATCATCCAAGGGAAGCTGCATCCTCCTCTTATCTGGCCATAATCTGCAGGCTGATTGCCAGTGGCGTACCCTGGGACCTCAGTTCAACTGCGGTGCTCTCGCATCAGTGCTGGCGCTGGTGTAGGCCGTGGTAGCCCTAAATAACTGGCAATAGCGTGTTTGACATTAGTATAGGTCTCTCACGGGGGTTGAATGGAGTTACCCTTCTTATTGTTACTCTGGGGACTATCCGACCCGAGGATACCAGAGCTGTGCGAAATGCTATGGAGTTTCAACAATAAATTGCACAGCGAAACCCAAGTCTCCGGCCATCTGGGCATGTCTGGAGGTAGATCCCCTAGAAATGTCCAGAATTCCTAATCGGGTGAGCGAAGGTAAACGCTCTCAATAGCCCACCATGCCCTATCACCCCCACCCTCACATGATCATCTGTACATCATTCATCTCATCAATTGACTACAATGTTTTTATCGTATTACAATGTCACTTAAAAAACATATGTTGTACAGGGTTGTCATCCTGAAGTTCTTTCTTCTTTTATAAATAACATATTTATATGATGTCATTTACATAGGATATATAAATATTATAGGTCCAAGTGGCAAGCCAGTTCCCACGTGAGGACTTTTCGAAGCAGTCACCTGGGCCTACTAAATTTTTTTGGATCCAAAGTAAAAATATAAGTAATAAAATCTAGAGCCATGACATCAGTTTGAATTATCTCCTGATTGTTTTGGACCAGATCTTTGGTGGTCAAAAGTAGATGATTTTCGCAAAAATGATTAGCATGGAAACCATGTTGCAAAGGTGCTAAAACAGCGGGTTATGATACTGTTGCAGATCATGTTCAAACAATGATTATGTTAAAATATTCAGATGGTGTTCAAGCAATTTCGCCTAGACACATATGTTCAACAGATCGGCCTGTAGTTGGACGAGGTAGCCTATATGTCAGTCTATTTGTTTGCAAACACAGGTAATATTAGCTTAGACTGATCGGGTAATTTCCTAGATCAAATATAGTGGTCAAATATACGTTAATTAAAAAGAAGGTATATGTCGATATATATCTTCTTGTCAGCGTTTTTCAGGAGAAATTGTGGAAGCTTATCGGACCCAGATCGGCATTAAATTCACCCAGTGACTATATTCCATTGTTTACATGTCCGCCTGTGCCCGCCACAGGTTCTTCTAACTTCCCTAGTAAATATTAATTACACCATTATAAAATAAACTTTACTAGATTATTTAGATATAGGTTTAAGGTAGGCCTATACGCCTATACTCGCACGTAGTTGTACAATTCGGACGCTATGTATGATGTATCGTTTTGTATTTGATAGACATGATAGACATTAAGTTGTCTACTTCTACTCCGTTCGATTGTATTACCTGTTCATGGCAAGTCAATGTAATCTCAAACCCATCATGACCTACAATAAAACAAAAACATATTTGTCTTGATTGCATGATATCTTGACTTCGTTTAGCAAGAAAATAGTTCAATATGTTTTTAACGGTTATATGCTACTTACAGGCTCAAACAGTTTGTAGAATACATGTATAGGCATATTATGTACTTACTGGCTTTTCGTTTCAATGTCCATCGTTGCTCAAGAAGGTTCTTTTTCATCTCTTTCTTCTCGGTATTTTTGCTGGTGTATAGCACGTTCAAAACGAGTAGCTGACCATGATTATATGCATAATACCTTAGACTTAAAATTGGAATGCTTCATTCCGACAGAAAATAAAAATTGACTACTGTAGACTATGTTATTATGCAGTAGCCAGGAGGCTATGTACAAAAATGTCTGTTTATTGAAATGATTTCCAATTAGAAATCGGGTGTTTGTAAATGTGTTCTCATGTATTAGAAATAATATTAAACAATTAAACACATTAGTAAGAGGTAATAAGGAGTCGTCTTCACAATAAAAATAAATGTTGTTCTTCTGTAACAACGTAGGCCCTACGTGTGGGTGGTATATCTATAACACAACCATACTCCAGTGTGTTGGTGACGTTCGGTTACAGCAAAATAACATCCAAATACGAACGTTAAAACGAAGTTGATTATCAGCCCGTAAATAATATTTCACCTTAATGTTGAAGGAACGTTGTTTTCGGGTTATTCAAATTAGGATTAACCTTTATTCAACACCTTTATTCAACGATTTGCGACCTTTTGCGACCATTTGCGACTGACCTTTTGTGACCATGTGCGACCATTTGTGATTATTTGCGACCATTTGCAATCATTTGCGACATTTGGGACCATCTGCGACTTTTGCGACCATTTGCGACCATTCGCAAACCTTTGTGACTATTTGCGACCATGTGCAGCAATTTGCGACCATTTGCGACCATTTACGACCACTTGCGATTATTTGGGTTATTTGCGACCAGTTGTGACCCTTTGCGACCATGTGCGACCATTTGCGCCCAATTGCGATCATTTGCGACCATTTACGACCATTTGCGACATTTGGGTTATTTGCGACCATTTGCGAACTCTTGTGACCATTTGCCACCATTTGCGACCAATTGAGACCACTTGCAACCATTTGCGACCATGTGCGACCATATTGCGCCCAATTGCGACCATGTGCGACCAGTTGCGATTATTTGCGACTTTTGCGACCATTTGCGAACAATTGCGACCAATTACAACCATTGGCGACGTTTAGGACATGTGTGACCATTTGCATTACAATGTCATTGGCATTGGACCTATTATATAAGGATTTATAATTATTCATCATTAGGCTTATTCAGTAATTTCAGAATAGACCTAGGGCCTACATGTCATCTTGATGGTGGAAGGCTATGCCATAATATATTCACAGGATTTTGCAACATAATGTCAATGTCATGATATTGCTTTAAAATATCAAGATATTGCATAATAGGCCTAAATATCAACACGTGACACAACGTTATTATTTGTCATTATAAGGGCATGATGTGGCATGTACTAACATAACATTATGTACGTCATTATTATGTCAGGACAATATGCGTCAGCAAGTGATATTAAATTATAGCTGGAGACAACTAGCTGTGACTTTTCAAGTAACAGTAAAGTTTGCACGTCAACTTTTTGCGAACAATTGCGACCATTTGCGACCATTCGCGACTATTTGCGACCATGTGCGGCCATTTGCGACCAATTGCGACCATTTGAGACCATTAGCGATTATTTTGTGCCCATTTGCGACATTTGGGACATTTACGACCATTTGAGACCACCTGCGACCAATTGCGACCATTTGCAACATTTGCGACCATTTGCGACCATTTGCCAGCATTTACCACCAATTGCGACCATTTTTTTACCATTTGCGACCAATTGCGACATTTGCCACAATTTGCGACTAATTGCGATCTTTTGCAACCATTTTTGACCATTTGCGACCAATTGCGACCATTTGCGACCATGCGCGACCACTTATGATTATTTGCGACATTTGCAACCATTTTTTGACCATTTACGACCAATTGCGACCATTTGTGACCATTTGCGAACATTTGCAACATTGGCGACATTCAGGACATTTGCGACCATTTGCATTACAATGTGATTGCCATTGGGCCTATAAAATAAGAATTTATCATTATTCATCATTAGGCTTATTCAGCAAATTCAGAACAGACCTAGGGCCTACATGTCATCTTGATGATGGAAGTCTATGCCATAATATATTTGCAATTATAATGCCAATGTCATGATATTGCTTTAAAATATCATGATATTGCATAATAGGCCTAAATATCAACACGTGATACAACGTTATGATTTGTCATTATAAGGGCATGATGTGGCATGTAGGCCTAATAACATAACATTATGTCATTATTATTTCAGGAAAATATGCCTGTCAGCAAGTGATATTAAATTATAACTAGAGACAACTGCGACTTTTCAAGTAACAGTAAAGTTTGGACGTCGACTTCTGCGACCATTTGCGATATTTGCGATCATGTGCGACCAATTGCGACCATTTGCGAACAATTATGACCAAATACATGTGAGATGACAAGATCTTGACAACTGACTTCTGACATGCAACAACCCCCACGTAATAAACACATTGTTTTATGACATTAACAACATGTCATCAAATAGATGTGACATATTAACTATATTCTGACATCTCACAAAGATGCAAGCAAGGCAATAATCACATCGTTTTGTGACACAAACAACATGTTGTCGAATAGATGTGAGATATTGACAATATTCTGACATCTGACATCTCGCAATGCTGCAACTCACTGGATATTCCCATTGTTTTGTGACATAAAAAACATGTCGTCAAATAGATGTGAAATTTTGACAATATTCAATCAACAACATGTTGTCAAATAGATGTGAGATATTGAAAACATAATGACATCTGTCATCTTACATGCAGCCATCCACGCCATTATCATATCGTTCTGCGACATCAACAACATGTCGTCAAATATATGTGAAATATTGACAACATTATCACATCTAACATTTCAGGATGTTGCAACCCACGTCATAATCACATCGTTTTGTGACATCAACAACAGGTCGTCAAATAGATGTGAAATATTGACAACATTATCACATCTAACATTTCAGGATGTTGCAACAAACATCATAATTACATCGTTTTGTGACATCAACAACATGGCGTCAAATCTATGTGAAATACTGACAACATTATCACATCTAACCATTTCAGGATGTTGCAACCCACGTCATAATTACATCGTTTGCTCACATCAACAACATATCGTTAAATAGATGTGAAATACTGACAACATTATCACATCTAACATTTCAGGATGTTGCAACCCACGTCCTAATCACATCGTTTTCTCACATCAACAACATATCGTCAAATATATGTGAAATACTGACAACATTATCACATATACCATTTCAGGATGTTGCAACCCACGTCATAATCACATCGTTTTGTGACATCAACAACATATTGTCAAATAGATGTGAAATACTGACAACATTATCACATCTAACATTTCAGGATGTTGCAACCCACGTCAAAATTACATCGTTTTCTCACATCAACAAGATATCGTCAAATAGATGTGAAATACTGACAACATTATCACATCTAACATTTCAGGATGTTGCAACCCACGTCATAATCACATCGTTTTGTGACATCAACAACATGTCGTCAAATAGATGTGAAATACTGACAACATTATCACATCTAACATTTCAGGATGTTGCAACCCACGTCATAATTACATCGTTTTCTCACATCAACAACATATCGTCAAATAGATGTAAAATACTGACAACATTATCACATCTAACATTTCAGGATGTTGCAACCCACGTCATAATCACATCGTTTTGTGACATCAACAACATGTCGTCAAATAGATGTGAAATACTGACAACATCATCACATCTAACATTTCAGGATGTTGCAACCCACGTCATAATCACATCGTTTTGTGACATCAACAACATGTCGTCAAATAGATGTGAAATACTGACAACATTATCACATCTAACATTTCAGGATGTTGCAACCTACGTCATAATTACATCGTTTTCTCACATCAACAAGATATCGTCGAATAGATGTGAAATACTGACAACATTATCACATCTAACATTTCAGGATGCTGCAACCCACGTCATAATTACATCGTTTTCTCACATCAACAAGATATCGTCAAATAGATGTAAAATACTGACAACATTATCACATCTAACATTTCAGGATGTTGCAACCCACGTCATAATCACATCGTTTTGTGACATCAACAACATGTCGTCAAATAGATGTGAAATACTGACAACATTATCACATCTAAAATTTCAGGATGTTGCAACCCACGTCATAATTACATCGTTTTCTCACATCAACAACATATCGTCAAATAGATGTGAAATACTGACAACATTATCACATCTAACATTTCAGGATGTTGCAACCCACGTCATAATCACATCGTTTTGTGACATCAACAACATGTCGTCAAATAGATGTGAAATACTGACAACATTATCACATCTAACATTTCAGGATGTTGCAACCCACTTCATAATCACATCGTTTTGTGACATCAACAACATGTCGTCAAATAGATGTGAAATACTGACAACATTATCACATCTAACATTTCAGGATGTTGCAACCCACGTCATAATTACATCGTTTTCTCACATCAACAAGATATCGTCGAATAGATGTGAAATACTGACAACATTATCACATCTAACATTTCGGGATGTTGCAACCCACGTCATAATCACATCGTTTTGTGACATCAACAACATGTCGTTAAATAGATGTGAAATACTGACAACATTATCACATCTAACATTTCAGGATGTTGCAACCCACGTCATAATCACATCGTTTTGTGACATCAACAACATGTCGTCAAATAGATGTGAAATACTGACAACATTATCACATCTAACATTTCAGGATGTTGCAACCCACGTCATAATTACATCGTTTTCTCACATCAACAACATGTCGTCAAATAGATGTGAAATACTGACAACATTATCACATCTAACATTTCAGGATGTTGCAACCCACGTCATAATTACATCGTTTTCTCACATCAACAAGATATCGTCGAATAGATGTGAAATACTGACAACATTATCACATCTAACATTTCAGGATGTTGCAACCCACGTCATAATTACATCGTTTTCTCACATCAACAAGATATCGTCAAATAGATGTGAAATACTGACAACATAATCAAATCTAACATTTCAGGATGTTGCAACCCACGTCATAATCACATCGTTTTATGACATCAACAACATGTCGTCAAGTAGATGTAAAATATTGACAACATTATCACATCTAACATTTCAGAATGTTGCAACCCACGTCATAATTACATCGTTTTGTAACATCAACAACATGTCGTCAAATAGATGTGAAATATTGAGAATATTATCACATCTAACATTTCAGGATGTTGCAACCCACGTCACAATCACATCGTTTTGTGACATCAACAACAAGTCATCAAATAGATGTGAAATATTGACAACATTATCACATCTAACATTTCAGGATGTTGCAACTCACGTCACAATCACATCGTTTTGTGACATCAACAACAAGACATCAAATAGATGTGAAATATTGACAACATTATCAAATCTAACATTTCAGGATGTTGCAACCCACGTCATAATCACATCGTTTTGTGACATCAACAACATGGCGCGAAATAGATGTGAAACATTGACAACATTATCACATCTAACTTTTCGGGATGTTGCAACCCACGTCATAATCACATCGTTTTGTGACATCAACAACATGTCGTTAAATAGATGTGAAATACTGACAACATTATCACATCTAACATTTCGGGATGTTGCAACCCACGTCATAATCACATCGTTTTGTGACATCAACAACATGTCGTTAAATAGATGTGAAATACTGACAACATTATCACATCTAACATTTCAGGATGTTGCAACCCACGTCATAATCACATCGTTTTGTGACATCAACAACATGTCGTCAAATAGATGTGAAATACTGACAACATTATCACATCTAACATTTCAGGATGTTGCAACCCACGTCATAATTACATCGTTTTCTCACATCAACAACATGTCGTCAAATAGATGTGAAATACTGACAACATTATCACATCTAACATTTCAGGATGTTGCAACCCACGTCATAATTACATCGTTTTCTCACATCAACAAGATATCGTCGAATAGATGTGAAATACTGACAACATTATCACATCTAACATTTCAGGATGTTGCAACCCACGTCATAATTACATCGTTTTCTCACATCAACAAGATATCGTCAAATAGATGTGAAATACTGACAACATAATCAAATCTAACATTTCAGGATGTTGCAACCCACGTCATAATCACATCGTTTTATGACATCAACAACATGTCGTCAAGTAGATGTAAAATATTGACAACATTATCACATCTAACATTTCAGAATGTTGCAACCCACGTCATAATTACATCGTTTTGTAACATCAACAACATGTCGTCAAATAGATGTGAAATATTGAGAATATTATCACATCTAACATTTCAGGATGTTGCAACCCACGTCACAATCACATCGTTTTGTGACATCAACAACAAGTCATCAAATAGATGTGAAATATTGACAACATTATCACATCTAACATTTCAGGATGTTGCAACTCACGTCACAATCACATCGTTTTGTGACATCAACAACAAGACATCAAATAGATGTGAAATATTGACAACATTATCAAATCTAACATTTCAGGATGTTGCAACCCACGTCATAATCACATCGTTTTGTGACATCAACAACATGGCGCGAAATAGATGTGAAACATTGACAACATTATCACATCTAACATTTCAGGATGTTGCAACCCACGTCATAATCCCATCGTTTTGTGACATCAAGAACATGTCGTCAAATAGATGTGAAATATTGACAACATTATCACATCTAACTTTTCAGGATGTTGCAACCCACGTTATAATCACATCGTTTTGTGACATCAACAACATGGCGCGAAATAGATGTGAAACATTGACAACATTATCACATCCAACATTTCAGGATGTTGCAACCCACGTCATAATTCCATCGTTTTGTGACATCAACAACATGTCAAATAGATGTGAAATATTGACAACATTATCACATCTAACATTTCAGGATGTTGCAAACCACGTCATAATTACATCGTTTTGTGACATCAACAACTTATCGTCAAATAGATGTGAAATATTGACAACATTATCACATCTCACATTTCAGGATGTTGCAACCCACTCCATAATCACATCGTTTTGTGACATCAACAACAAGTCGTCAAATAGATGTGAAATATTGCCAACATTATCACATCTAACATTTCAGGATGTTGCAACCCACGTCATAATCACATCGGTTTGTGACATCAACAACATGTCGTAAAATAGATGTAAAATATTGACAACATTATCACATCTAACATTTCAGGATGTTGAAACCCACGTCATAATCACATCGTTTTGTGACATCAACAACGTGTCGTCAAATAGATGTGAAATAGTGACAGCATTATCACATGTGACATATAAGAATGTTGCAACCGACGTCACAATCACATCATTTGGTGACGTTATTAGCTTGACGCAAATCAGACGTAATTTTGTAATGACAATAAGACTTAAAATTGTTTATGTCACAAATAGACGTAATTATCACGTTGATTTTTGGTTGATAACCAGTTGACAAGATTTCAACTTGCATGTTACGTGATTTTCTCGTCATGTGCCGGCTGGGTGATTAGGATCATTAATTTCAATGGAGGTTTTCAATCTCTGACAGACTGTCTAGTTCTTATCTTACTCTTAGACTGAGCTTCTTAGACCTAGTTATCTTCTGTCTTGATTTTTGACATAGCCTAGGACTACATTAAAAACCCTACACAAAATTGCTTAAATCAAATTCTAATTCGTCGCGGAAGCTCCTGGACTTATGTAGTCTTGTTTATCTCGCAAGACAAACTGTTACGAGTTTTTGAAATTTCACCTGCTCCAATGGTGTAAATCTATGGTTTCAAGTAGTGATATTCCCTGAAAAACTTCAACTTGATCAAATTCAAAATGCCGACTATCTGCCATATTTAGCTATAATAAGTGATATTGATAAACCATGCCAGACAGCTACACCATTACTATAAAACAAAATGTGCATTTTAGGGTAGGGATATGCCGTTATAATTTCAATTCTGATCAAATTCGAAATGGCTGACTGTCTGCCATAATTAACTTTGATATAGGTGATGTCTGATAAACTGTTGATCAAATTCAAAGGGCCGACTATTGGCCATAATTAAGATTAATATGCTAAACCATACAAGATTACCATAAAACAAAATGTGCTATTTCAGGTAGGGATATGCTAAAAAATGGCAGATTATTGGCCGTAATTACGGAAAACTGTGCCAGATAGCTAGATGATTACTATAAAACAATATGTGTGGTTTCAGTGAGGGATGTAGTTCTACCCTCAAATATGCCAACACGATCAAATTTTTAAAATGCCGACATGCGACTATCATTGACTTTAATATCTGTAATAATATTATACAAGATAATCTGTGCTAGATAGGTACCGTAGATGATTACTGTAATACAGAATGTGAGGATTCAGGGGAGTATGCCCCCTGTAAATTCACGTGGAGGAGCGGGGGATTATGGTGGCCGGCACCTTCCCCCATCAGGTCGAACCGTCAGACTACCAGTCTGACCTTGTAACAGATGCGCCTTACAGATGTACGAATGGGAGGGGGTGCGAGCAACATGAATATTCATTATGACGTCACCACTGACTGTGGTGTGGAGGTCACACTCAGGTCAGATTTTTTGGGCCGCCTGAATTGGCCAGGGAGGAGGGGGGTTCTGAACTCATAGCACATATGCGTGATATCCAGGAGTCTGCCGCTAGCAGACAACTGGATAGATGAAGATGGGTGGCCGGCTGTCCTCTTGTTTCTGAAAGTGGAAACCACCAAATATGCACGCTGGTCAGAAAAAAAAACAACAATTGCAAATGTGCAGCTCAATCTAATGCTTGCGCTCATCTAAAACGAAAAAAACCCATAGTAGCCTTACATTGAGACCTGACACATGTAGTTGTGCTGTTCATCCGTATGTCCCAACACATTTTTGCCAGAGTAACTGCTCAAACCATTTTTATGCCTCCGCCATTGTGTAGCCAATTGTCCATTCGTCCCTGTCTGTTCGTGCAAATTATCTTTGCTACATAGGCATTGTCATCGACGCAGGCATTAAGGCATTTTTCTAGTTTTTATCCCCCACCTGACGAGGTTGGGGTTATTGTGTCGCCTCCGAAATCTGGCCATCTGTCTGGAGCAGAACTCGGATTTCTTTCATATTGCACACACACACACTCCCTAGGGAGTGTAGATCTAGGCCATATGTGCCTTTTGGGGTTTGTGAACTTTGATCGACCTAGGGGCCTTCTTAAATGGTAGGCACTAAATAAGAGACACTGGAGGCACATACATCCCGGGTATGCCCGTGCCTGGACCAATCACAGACATTCTTGCATTACAAGTCGATGGGTGCACTCGATTAATATTTGATTGGTGATATTTACAAAACGGATAAAATTACTCTTAAGGTCTCACCACCCCAAATGCCAGTCCCATTGAAACACATGTATAATGCCAACATTCCAAGGGCCGAAATCACCACTTTCGTCCCTAGCTGCCCCCCTATGTGACACACCATAATAAAGCCTAAGCTGTCCTTTTTCAAAAACTGTTTCGAAAATGGTATGCCAACTTCCTGCGTTTTGAGCTACGCTCCAATGTTGAAAAAATGGTCCGTTTTGCCCAGATCTCCCGAAATATTCTTGCGCCCATTCCCAGAAAAGACACAAATCCTTCTCACCCCATGTGTCCATCCGAAAATCTCACATAACAGTTATACCTCATATCACAGATAGCGAAAACAGTGTGTGCTTACAATTTATCCACATAATTACAACATTCCTGTATTTTTCTTAATTCACCAGAAGCGGAAACAACCATTTAAAGCAGTAATTTGGGTAGGGATTCTCTAGTCAGTAGCCACCCCCCTTGGATTTCGGCTCATTTAGGGTGGTGAGACCTTAATACAGCTGTAATAATAGACCATTTATCTGCATGTATGCATATAAAAACAAGTGCTACTAAAATAACATTCCAAGATGTCACAGCACCTTTGTTATAACTAATACATGATGATGTAACATCCTAGGGATATCATAGCTGCTTCTACATCCAAGGGACTTTATAGCACCTTTGAAATAGTCATCCCAGGGATGTTACAACTCGTTTGTTATAACTATTACATCCCAGGGGTGTCATAGCTCGATCATTTGTAATAACTACTATCCAGGGATGTCACAACTCATTTGTATAACTAGGCCTACTACATCCCAGGAATGTCGTAGCTCCTTCTACATCCCAGGGATACTACAATGCCTTTGTTATAACTACTACATCCCAGGGATACCATACCTCCTTTGTTATAACTACTACATCCCAGGGATGCTATGATGCCTTTGTTATAACTACTACATCCCAGGGATACCATACCTCCTTTGTTATAACTACTACATCCCAGGGATGCTATAATGCCTTTGTTATAACTACTACATCCCAGGGATACCATACCTCGATCGATCCTTTGTTATAACTATTACATCACATGGATGCCATAACTCCTTTTTTAACTATTACATCCAAGGATGTCATAGCTCATTTGCTATAACTACTGCATCCCGGGGATGTATGATTACTTTATTATAACCAGTACATCCCAGGGATGATGTAGCCGTCCACTAACTATGATAATGTAATCATGACATCCCTGGGATGTACTAGTTTTGATAAAGTAATCCTGACATTCATGGGACGTATCAACTATTTTAAGTGAGTTACGACTTCCCTGGGATGTAATAATAATATTATAACAAGCAATCATGACATCCCTGGGATGTAATAGTTATGATAAAGTGATCATGACATCCCTAGGATGTAATAGTTATGATAAAGTAATCATGACATGCCTGGGATGAAATAGTTTTGATAAAGTAATCATGACATCCCTTGGATGTAATAGTTATGATAAAGTAATCATGACATCCCTGGGCATGTATCAGCAACCTGATATTATGAGTTATAACAAAAAATCTATGACATCCCAGGAATCGATGTAGTAGTTGTAGCAAAGTAGCCATGACATCCCTGGGATGAAGTGGTTAAAACAAAGGAGTCATAACTTCCCTGGGATGTTGTAGTTATAACAAACGAGTCATGACATCCCAGGGATGTCATGATTTAATCTTTACAATAATAACATCCCATGGATGCTGTAAGTTAATCTTCACAATTATTACATCCCAGGGATGTCATAATTCAATCTTCACAATTAATACATCCCAGGGATGCTGTAAGTTAATCTTCACAATTAATACATCCCAGGAATGCATCCCAGGGATGTCATAATTCACTCTTCACAATTAATACATCCCAGGGATGTCATGATTTAATCTTTACAATTAATACATCCCAGGGATGTCATAATTCAATCTTCACAATTAATACATCCCAGGGATGTCATGATTTAATCTTTACAATTAATACATCCCAGGAATGTCATAATTCAATCTTCACAATAATACATCCCAGGGATGTCGTAATTCAATCTTCACAACAATACATCCCATGGATTTCGTAATTAAATCTTCACAATAATACATCCCAGGGATGTCGTAATCCAATCATCACACTAATACATCCCGGGGATATCGTAAGTTAATCTTCACAATTAATACATCCCAGGGGTGTCGTAAGTTAATATTATAATATCAATATAATACATCCCAGTGGTGGATTAATTCAATCTTCACAATTAATACATCCCAGGGGTGTCATAATTCAATCGTTAGATGTCAGAAGGCAATCTTTACATTTAGTAAATCCCAGGCATGTTGTCAGTTAATCTTCACAATCACTACATCCCAGGGAGGTCATAATCCTATATTCACAATTAATGCATCCCAGGGATGTCCTTATTCAACCTTCACAATATTAATTCAACCTTCACAACATAGGGGCCTACATCATCCCAGAGATGTCATGATACAATCTTCACAAGTAATATACGTGCCAGGGATGTCTTAAGTTACATCCTTGTGGCATTTCTTAACCCTTTCAATTAGCCTGAATTTACCATTGTCATCTTCATCCCCTACAAGCCGCCAATTGCTGTTGCAATTCTCGAAGTGTAGTGGATGAAGATGACTTGAAGTGGTTGAAAAAATAAAGAAAATCACCATGTATTGGAAAGCCATTTTCATGGAAATTTTCATTCCAACACCCTTTGTTGTAGAGAAATTAAGTCTGTTTTCATGGATGCAAAATGATGCTTTAATGCATCATGAGGGCTTAAAGGGTTAATTAATGAGCAAGCGAATATGTTAAAACATGTCATGGATGTAGGCTAACATCCTTTCGGCGTCTCTTATTTAGTGTCTCGGGTAAATAAGAGACAGCCAAAGGATGTTATACCATCACTGAATGACGGTATACCCTAAATGACTATTTGAAAAATAATCAATTGTGTCCTCAACATAAATGTAAGAGCGTCTGTGATTGGCCATACAGTGGAACATCCCCGGGATGTAATATCCTTTCGGCGTCTCTTATTTAGTGTCCACCTTCTTAAATGGCCGGCCATAATTAGCTTTAATATGCTTGATATATGTCAAATAGTGCCAGATAGCTAGACCAGACCAGATAGCTAGACCATTACTATAAAACAAATGTATGGTTTCAAGGAGGAATATGTCCTGAAAAATTTCAGCTCGATCAAATTCAGAATGGCGGAGTATCGATCATAATTAAATTGATATGCCTGATAACTGGCACACTGTGGCATGACCATTACTATAAAACAAAATTTGTCGTTTCAGGGAGGGATATGACCTCACAAATGTCATCTCGATCAAATTCCAAATGGCCGACTTGGGATTTGCCAGTTACGCCTAAGGCACAACCATCCACCGCATTAAAACACTGTAAGTTCTGCTTTCCAAACATAGTGGTGACGAATGTAACGCTACTGGTGAATCCGGCGCTGCGAATGTTGAGTCACAAACAGCCCATCCCACCCTCCCACTCAGCAGACACGAAAAGTTGTGCCAATGTTGATTTGATGTTGGCCCAGCGTCCACGACGCTGGCCTAACATCAAACCAGCATTGACCACGACTCGTGTTTGCTGGGCAGGGATGCAATGTATCTTGTCGTCAAAGCCGACAGCTCGTGAGCTGTGAGGTAAATATAGATCACACCTGTAGCGTCATCCCCACGTAATTATCCTCATTGATTTTATGGAGATTCTTCAAATGCACGCCATCTTCCTTTGAGCAGTGACATCTATCATCTATCTGATCTCGACTTCTTTGCTTTGACGATATGCGTGTCGCATCCCAGCAAGCACGAGACGTTGAACAAATGTTGTTTTAATGTTGGCCCAGCGTCGTAGACGGTGGCCAACATTAATAGGCCAAAATTAATTTAACATTGGTTGAATGTCTTGTATTTGTTGGGATGCATTTATTTTCCCAGCAAACACGAGACGTTGGCCCAATGCTGGTTTAATTATGGATCAGTGTCGAAGACGATGGACCAGCATTAAAACAACATTGGTCCAACGTCTCGTGTTTGCTGGGATAAATAGGGAAGATTGTATATTCTGTGAAACTCAATGACCTCGATCTCCTTTGTTTTCACCGAGCTGTATAATACAATGAAGTATAGGGGAGAGTTCTTATATAACCTTGTTCTCACCGAGTGACGTCACTGCGTTTTACAGAACGAAGTATGGGGGAGGGGGTGTTACATACCTTTGTTTTCACCGAGTGACGTCACTGCGTTTCACAGAATATGCCCTACCGAAAAAACACGAGACATTTCGACGTCACCCCTACGTTAAATCAGCATTGGTTTAATGTCGCTTGTTCGTTGGGTAATAGAAGCGCCAACCAAAACTTCAATCGTTTTTTAATAGGGCCAGCCTACTTTTGAACAGAAATGGGAAAAATTCAGGATTTACTTTTTGGAAGTTGACAAAATCCGCATTTCATCAAGATTTAAAGGGACTGGCCCAGGCTAAAATCATCAAAAAATCGGTGATTTTATTTCGGGTTCTTAATATGACCATATATGATGTAAACATGTAGGCTACATAGACTAGAACTGCAAATTTTTATAATTTTTGTGTTGCGCATTCACCAGTTAGGCTAGATATAGAGACGAAATTCCCGCATTTCCTATTTTTGACATGGTTGTCAGTAATTAGAAATCAGGAATTTCGTCTCTATATCTAGCCTAACTGGTGAATGCGCAGCACAAAAAATAAAAAAAATTGCAGTTTTAGTCTTTAGACATGTTTACATCATATGGTCATATTAAGAACCCAAAATAAAATCACCGATTTTTTTATGATTTTAGCCTGGGCCAGTCCCTTTAAGTATTGCATCCCAATTTGACAATTCTGAATAATTTTAATCCGCCTGAAGTTGTGCGGCGGGTGAACATTTAAATTATGTACCTTGGGGTTAAAGGGTAGCTTCGGTTTATAGAGGGCTGTTGTGTGTGGGAAACGGTTCACATTTCTGTACACCAGTCCTTATGAACATGTGCAATATAACGTTTCAGGTCCTTAGGTTAAAGAATGATTCAACTGCAAGACGTGCATGCCTGGGACGGTCAAGTGTAGGCCAACAGTAGCCTATTGAGTACAGATTGACGGCATTAATATAGCCACTGAACTGATTACAAGATACTACTTAAACAGGACATTGATCCAATGCTGTTTTGATGCTAGGCCAACGTCTGCGACGCTGGCCCAACATTGAACTAGCATTGAATAAATGTACAATGTTTGAGAGAAAGTCCGCATGCCCAGCAAACACAAGACATTTGTATAACATTTATACAACGTCGGCCCAACGTCTTCGACGTTGGTCCAACATTGCATAAAGTCATACAAATGTTTTGTGTTTACTGGGCATGTCAATACAAGCTTGGGTCAAGCAGTTTCAACATCCCCGCAGTAATACAGTCAGTTTGTTTGCAAGCAAGCGACCAAGTAGGGGTAAGGGCCAAGATCTTTGAATTATAAACTCATAGATGTCGCTCAAGTATATATGAACTTGCTGTGATTTGAGAACTTGCTCTTAATGAGGCTTTAGGTATGAAACGCATATTTAGTATTATTATGGAATAGGGACTTGGCCTACCCACGGGCACTATTGCCTTCTGGGGGACCCTTGTCCCGTGAATTTTAACAGTTGACTACACCTTTTAAGTACTTTTGTCTTCAACAAGTGTTCAGAAAAACAAATAGTCATGATTATATTTGTGGTTAGGAGCTTAAAGGGTTTTGGTTGGAATAATGTTGCCCCAGCGTCGTAGACGATGGCCCAGCATTACATCAGCATTGGGCCAATGTATCGTGTTATCTGGTGTTTCTGGCGCCGGGATGTTAAAGCGCACCATAAAGCTGCAGTCAGAAAACACGGTACAATTTCCCAATGGTGTTTCAATCACGGGCCATCGTTGAAGAATGTGGGTCAACATTGAAACAGCATTGGTTGAATGCCACGTGTTTGCGCAAAGTATACAACAGACCCGTGATAGATTAGTGTTGGGCCAGCGTCATAGACGATTGACCGGCATTGACCCAGCAATGGGCTGCTGGCCTAACATTGAACCGGAATTTGGAGGGTAGGCCTACATCCTCCGTACGAGGTACATCGTAGGCAAGTATTGAATGACTGGTGGTCAGCACCGGCGATGGTGGTGGAAGGAATAAACGTTGAAGATATATTTGAACTTGTCTCCTTGGTTCTTTCCTTAAATATATCCTGGAAATTTAAGATTCTCGCCCATGAGGATTACCAATTAAATGATTTTTTGTTCATAGCACTCAAACAGTTGGGCCAACGTTTGCGACACTGGCCCAACATTAAACCAGCCTTGGGTGAACGTGATCGTTTCATCAAACTCGAAAGATTCACCTATTGTTGGTTCAATGTTGTCTCAATGTTTGCGACGCTGGCCTAACATTGTACCAGCATTGGGTGAACGCTTAAATGTTTGCCCATCAAAGAAGAGACATTGACACAATGTTGGCTTAACCCTTTATACGTCAAAATCTGACGTCTATAGACGTCAGATTATGACGTCTAAAGTCGATCTCCGCACTGAAAGAGTAAAATATTTATAATGGACGTAGAGCCATTATAACCTTGTGTTCAAATGCAGCGAAAAGAGCTAATTAGACATTTATGATGATTTCAAATTCCAACCCAACACTGACTGATTCAATGCCTGGTGTTTGCTGTGTAGTGACTGTGCTGCCCACTCATCTGGCCTTTGATCAGTCTCTAGTGACGTAGATCCTCGTTCACTCAGCTCACCCACATGATTGTCGTAAACATGGATCGGCTACGTGTCACCAATTAGCCAGTGACACTTAGTGATATTTATCAGGTGCTAGATGTGGAGTGCTAACCCACGTGAGACGCCATATTGTATCAATCGCAAATGAACGTCAAATACTCCCCAGTTACTGCCAACATAGGGGAAAGTAGAAACGATACATTCAGAATAGGCCTATGCTAGCAGCTATACAGCTGCACAATAACAAATAACGATAACTGGAATGGATAGATATTAATTGAAATCGTTTGTGATAATAACAATGTCATAACAATGTAATATGCCATGTAAGGCATGTGTAAAGATAAGAAGGTTTATTGATATTATAATAATGATTAAAATGTATGTAGTAGCAAGTAAAAAAATAAACTAGTATTCATTAACAACTGTAGGCCCTAATATACATGAACCCTTTTGACATCGCACATATTTTCTTTCGCTTTGAGATGTGAATTGCTGCTCTTATCTCAAAATGAACTAAAATTACTCAATTTCATAAAATAATATCAAATGAAGCTCAGAACGTCCGTGTTATGAATTGTCTCTTAAACAAATTTTATTCAGAATACGCCACGTGATGAATAAATTACCCTAACCTTCTGAGTGTCGTTTAGCCCTTAACCCTTTACACCCTCGCGATGCATCGAGGCAACATTTTGCACCTTAAAAAATCCTTAAAACTATGGGTTCTGGACGAAAATATTCATGGAACTGTTTCAATAATAATGATGGGCCTATATGTTTTTCATCCCCCACCCACTTCAACTAGTCATCTTCATCCACTACAAGTCGAGAATTGCGACAGCAATTTGCTGCTTGTAGTGGATGAAGATGACAATGGTAAATTCAGGCTTGAAAGGGTTAAAGCGCTGAAATATTTATATATATATAAACCAAGAGACCAATGGTTTTTCCAATTTGAAATTATCATAAATGTCCTAATTAGCTCTTTCCACTTCATTTAAATAGTTATGTTATTGGTCTACGGCTATTTTAGGCTAAATATTTTATTCTTTTAGACGTCAGATTCTTTTAGACGTCATATTCTGACGTCTAAGGTTGGTCCCCGCGCTTTAACGGTAACAAGCTGTACACTGATGATTAATATATATTGGTAGGAGACCCATAATATATACCTGGGCCTACTCTTTTTCCATCGTGAGTTTAGTTTTGATCTTTTCTGAATTTATTCACCTTTTTCGGTTCTGTAGGGTTGAGAGGGTTAGGCCTAACCCTTGCCCTGCTGCACTCGTATATATTACGGTTTCAAGCATTGTTCAGACCAAATAAAAAAAAATACCACTAAAAGTGATGAAATTGTTAATTCCAATAAAAACACATTGATTGAATTTTAATTGATTTTGACACTCCAGTAATTTGCAATGTCTTCAAAAATAATTATTCTTTTCGTCATTTGAAGCTGGAAATTGCGTCAGCAATTCCAGCTTCAAATGACAAAAAGATTAAATAAGCAATTCAGCATCACAAGGGTTAAGATCACTTGTCATTATAAGTCGAAACATGCGCCGGCACACCAGGCACTCGAGATAACTGTCCTACAATCGCAGGGTAAGCAACACGTCTGCTGTCAACAGGTCAACAAGATGGCCGCCTCTGGTTAACCCTGAAAGCACTATGGTCGTTCTTAACCCTTAAAACGCTGAATTATTTTTGTATAAACCATGGAGATAATTTTTTTTCAATTTGAAATCATCATAAATGTCTTAGTTAGGTCTTTCCGATTTATTTGAATACCTATGTTATGATCCTACGGCCGTTAGAAATATTTTATTTCTTACAGTGCGGGGATCGTCTTGTAGGCCTACCATTCTGACGTATAAAGACGGTCCCCGTGCTGAAAAGTTAATAGGCTGTTTTAGTACCGTAGTCACAGTTATTGGGAATGAAATGAGTGTTCAAACATCCACATTTGCAAAAAATTTGGTCTAAAATTAAACAAATAGGGCCTATAGGCCTATAGATGAGTAATTTTCACATTCTCCACACATAGATGTCGCTCAGGTCAACCCCGTTTAATCTCTGAGGTCAGAATGTAATTTTCACTCACTTGAAAGCTGTGTGTCGCGGTAGCGAGACACAACTTCAAGTGGGTGAAAATATACATTTTTGCTTTATCGCTTTATAGGCCTAAAAGGTTGATCATGCAGTGTTAGGCCTAATAGCCGTAGTTTAATTTTTAGTTTACTTTATGCCACATGCGTTGACCGCCGCGTCACGAGAATGGAAAATCAATAAAAAAATAAAATTAAAATGTCGTCTTTTTATTTTATTTAACCGCTCATCCGCTATTTTTCGCTTTAAACTGATAGGCCTACATATTGAAATATTAGGCCCCTAATGTAAATTATGCATATTTTTGAAATAAAATAAGTGTTTTTTTTTATAAATTTATCATTACAAAATAAAAAACTTTTTTTTTTCCGACCACCCGCTCTGACCCTTGAATAAAAATTCTTGAAAACCAATTAATAAAAAAACAGTGGCCTTTTCATTACAACGAATTGGCCTAGGCCTATATGGCGGCGGTATGTTGACTGGAAAAAAATCATAGGTGTAAAAGGCCAGGCTACTTAGCCTAATCAACTCTTTATCCGCTATGTTTTCTTATTTAAATTATCACACACTTAAAATTGTGTCTCGCTACCGCGACCCACACTTTTAAGTGTGTGAATTCAAACCTATAGGTATAGCTACTCCTACTGATATTTGTACAAAATATGCCTTTCTTATTTCAATCTAACGAGTTTGTTTAATTTGAGACGAGATAATTTGCGAATCTTGTTATTTAACCCTTTCAAGTCTGAATTTAGGCTACCTTTGCCATCTCCATCCACTACAAGCCACGAATTGCTGTCGCAATTCTTGACTTGTAGTGGATGAAGATGATTTGAAGTGGTTGAAAAATTAAAGAAAATTGCAATGTAGGCCTATTGGTGAACCAGTTTCATGGAAATGTTCATTCTGAAACCGTTGGTTGTAGGAAAATTAAGTCTCTTTTCAGGGAAGTAATATGATATGCTTTATTGCATCGTGAGGGTTTAAAGGGTTAAACACTTACTATACTCGCCGTCAAATTAAAAATGATCAACCAGGATCGCATGATTTTTGGCGATTTCTCCGTCAATTTTGAACCGATTTCCTTGAAATTTTGCAGAGGCAATTTTCTGCTAAAATCCTAACAGGGTTAAAAAATTAGCAAAATTATATTCAATATTTCAAAAGTTAGACTTTTTGCCATGTAATAAAATTCTAGAATTAGTTTAATGGGGCTATAGAGGGACATCGTAATTTCAATTCATTACATGTCAAATGGTCTAATTTTTGAAATACGCTATATAATTTTACGAAATTTTCAGGGCTGTTAGGATTTAAATAGAAAATGGCCGTTGGAAAATTTGAAGGAAATCGAAATGGAATTGGCGGAGAAATCGCCGAAAATCATGCGATCCTGGTTAATTTGACGGCGAGTATCATAGGCTTATTTCATCGCGATAAAAGTGATTTGATCGGCTGACTAAATGAATTAAAAACGACCATAGTGGTCATTAACGCTTAAAGGGTTAAAACCACAATACCCAGTAAACACAAAACATTTGTAGGCCTATAGCATTTGTACAATGCTGGACCAACGTCGAAGACTTTGGGCCGACGTTGTACAAATGTTATGTATAGGCATATATACAAATGTGTTGTGCTTGCTGTGGTCCCATCGACGCTTTTAACCATTTCAGGCCTAGGGTCTAGGCCTACCTACCTCAGAATGACAACATATTTTCATTCATCGTAAGCCGTGAATTGCTCCTGCAATTTCTACCTCACAATGAATCAAAATCAACGTCCAATAAATCATTTAAATATTTTTATAATATTGCTATAAAACTATAGGATTAGGCTATAGATCCCTAACACAACTTTACAAGAAGTTGAGGCATTGAATATAATTATTCAATTAGGCCTAAACCAGTTTATTGCTGACCTAGAGCTAAGACGGTGGGCCAATATTAAAACAACAACAATCGCACCCTTAGATTTAGTGCTGAAAGGGTGTAACTGCCACTTGTCTTTGTAAAGCAGCAGTTACACTTACACCCTTTGAGCACCAATGGCAATAGGTGGCGAATTGTCACTGCCATGGGCATGGCCTTGTTTCGAGGAGATCTGTTAATAGACTAACGTGTAGTCTACTAACATTACCGGTGTATATATTTTTTATAATACTATTTTGCTGAGCATAGTGAGTGTGAAATATATTTAAGTTAAATGTAACGTATTATGCTCCTATTTTTTAATAATCATAATCATGGGCTTTGCATTGATTAATTTATTAGCCAAGGCAAGGCCCAAGTAATTATTTATTATATAAATCATTATGCAACTAAACTGTCAAAGAATGACCACACAGATCTACTACCATGGCATTGTCATGGCCATCACGTGGTGAGGTTGCTATACTGATATTGATCATTGACCAGGCAGGCGTGGTGGGGGGGGGGGGGGGGGGGGTTGGCTGGGTAGTACTACAGGGGGGGAGGTGACAGCCTGCCAAGCAACCAGCTCCGTCTCCAAGTGTCAACATTCAGCCAGCAACGACCCGGAACTACTAATCACCGCCTGACCCAAATAAAGCCGCACAAATATTCACTTAAAAATATATTTAAACAACATATTTGACATAATATATATTTTATTTTGTTTAAAAAATTGTTTCCCGACACAACATCTATTTGAGAGGTATATATTCAGTGTTTATAGTTTATAGTAGGTGATTTATTGGAGGTACATCGCCCTTAGTTACAGGTATTCGTGCGCGTGTGATGCGCCCCATGACAACTAGCTCAGTGATATTGTACACACGGTTACTTCCCACTTCATAAGACAAGCCGAACACGCCATCACAGCATCGCAGTCAACTGACACAAATCACACAATTAGAGACATTTAGTGTGTCCTTAAATAATAACAATGTTCAAGAACACATTTCAGAGTGGATTTTTATCCATATTGTACAGCATAGGCAGCAAACCTCTACACATATGGGACAAAAAGGTAAGATTATTCGCACTTTTGTTGTCTCCAAAAAGACAAGATGGACGCGGCATGTTCCTTTCACTCGCCGATAAACAAACAGTCTGAATTTCTCAGTTTTCATTGTTAATTTTCCCTGGGATATTATTCAAAACAAAGTGTTTTTTAAATAAACACTTTTCTAATTATATTATGTATTCGATTTAACGATATTCAATTTCACTGTTTGTGAAAACACATGTTTTTGACCGAAGTGACAGTTCAGTTGTCATGGTGCACGCGGCTCGTGACAAGTTGTGCGCCGGGCCGGGGGTGGTTCTAAACATCACATAAATACCGCAACCTTTCCAATATTTTTCTACCTGAAAAGAGAGAGGCACTATAACTTAAAGTTTATACCAGAACTAGTGCATAATCTCGCGTCAGCCCTCGCGCTGCGCGCTCCTCTAGTAATATTTTTCTACACCGTAATCACGTTCACATTGTCTGCCAGCTAATCTAGACTAAGTAAGGCTAGGCTAGCCCTAGATTAACCTTTTTGTTTTTCATAACTTTGTCCATTTTATTTTGTCAATTCATAAATTGATTTTTTATTTAGATAAGATTCTAGTTCTAGGCTTAGCAACCAATTGTCAATTGAGTAACGTTACTATTGAATTCTAAACTAGGCTATCCACCGAGTCAATATTCAATTGTCGACATTTGCTAATTTATTATAGGCCTATTCATTAGAATCACAAGTAGATCTAATTGTCCATGGCATATCCAGTGTTCAGCACAGACAAGAAATAGGTGGGGACATTTGTTTCACTACCCTGGATTAAAAAGAGACATTTGACCTCTAAGTGCGTAATTGACGCGATATCGCGGCCTGTGCTGAACACTGCATATCATCGGCATATCATCGGCATATGCATAGGCCTAATTAATATGGATGCATTCCTATCAATTTGTCTGATTTTAAACATTATTTATTACTGCTTCAGGTTCGAAATGGACACATCAAGAGAATCACAGATAATGACATCCAATCACTGGTTGTAGAAATCGCTGGCACAAATGTTAGGTAAGCAAACTAAAATCCTTTTTAATTTTATTCACTTTTCTGTAGTCGCCAACTTGTGAATTTTGTATTCGTAATACCAGCTGTCAGGGCAATTTATTACTTTGTCTTAATAAAGCATAATAATAATAATATTTTGTCTTATATTTTTTTTAATTTTAATTTCCTTATATTAACACAATAAAGTGCATAAAGATTCCTCATAATTACCAGGTTACAATGTTTTCTTAAGTTTGTTTTAGCTTTACATGCTTTTATTATAAGTGTTCTGATATTTTTTGCAGTACGACGTACATGTCCTGTCCAGCCGATCCTAAACAGACACTTGGCATCAAACTACCGTTCCTAGTGATGATTATCAAGAATTTGAAGAAATACTTCACATTTGAAGTTCAGGTAGGGTATAATTTGCTGTGTTATTGTGTTGTATATGAAAGTAGAATCTCATGTACTAAAATTCCAATTAGGAATGTTGACATGATGTTTTTATTTACCAAAAATCTTGAAAAAGTATTTAATAAAATGACACGTTTTTTAAGTTTCAAAAATTTCTGAGATCTGATATTTTATTTAATTCTTAACCCTTATAGCCCTATTTTATATAATTATTTTTTTACTCGCTTGAAGTTTTGTCTCGCTACAGCGCAAGTGGATAAAGAATACTTCTTTACAAATCTTGTTAATGCTCATTTTGAAGAAACATTTTATTTATTTAAAGGTGATCTATCACACCTTATATGGTATGAATAATTTTGTGACAAAAAAAATCAAAGTTCCCACAAGATGGGGCACAAGTGTTTCCTTATATGGGGTGATTGGCTATCATGTGACCCTCTGAGAGAGTCACATGATAGCCAATGACCCCATATAAGGACATAATTATTCATACCATATAAGGGGTGATAGATCACCTTTAAGGTAAAACAGCCAGGCTGAGAACGTCCATTGAGTGGATAAGCACTTTATTTTTAAGGGTTTAGTTATTTGATACATGTTTATTTATTCAACTTTTACTTTTAATCTTAATGTTGATATTTCTATAGCTTGTTTAAATTTTACCAATGTGCCTCCGTCTTGTAGGTATTAGATGACAAGAATGTCCGTAGAAGATTCAGGGCCAGCAACTACCAAAGTACAACTCGTGTCAAGCCATTTATCTGCACCATGCCAATGAGACTCGATGATGGATGGAATCAGATTCAGTTCAATTTGTCTGACTTCACAAGGAGAGCTTACGGAACAAACTACATTGAGACATTACGAGTTCAGGTGATTATTCTCACTAAACTTAGACGATAAATGGATTATTGAGACACTTCACCTAATTTTAATTATTTTTTCATCAATTATCTTATGTTGTGATTTTCTACCACAATTCCATCTTGTAATAGATGAGAAAAATCTAAGTTCAGATTGTGGCTACGTTGATTTGTATTTTACTGACTATTAACACTAAATTTAAGTTCCAAGTTTTTAATGGATTATCTGCCATTATCGGTTGTAATTGCACATTTTT
Source organism: Flabesymbios commensalis (assembly GCA_964017125.1). Lineage (NCBI taxonomy): Eukaryota > Metazoa > Annelida > Polychaeta > Terebellida > Flabelligeridae > Flabesymbios > Flabesymbios commensalis. The sequence continues at coordinate 79,557,347 of OZ024909.1, forward strand.
ATTACATTTTTTCAACATAACAAATTGATCTGAAAAAGATATCTTTTAAGTTAATTAAAACAAATTTATAATTATTTTGTGAATATCATATACTTTATGAGTAATACCAATGTATTATCTGTCTGTTTCAGATCCATGCCAACTGCCGAATCCGACGCGTCTACTTCTCAGATCGCCTCTACTCAGAAGATGAATTACCGGCAGAATTCAAATTATATCTCCCTGTTCAGCAGCAACAACGGAAAAACTAGCACTACTATTAGATAGACCCTCTCCTCCCAAAGACACTCTTATTTCAATTATATTCTGGTCTATTTTAGACTTGAAGACTTCAGACTTGTCATCAGATGGAATACCCTTCAAATGTTTGATTTAGCGAGATATTATACATGGGATTTAGTTAATGTAGCTTAATCCAATGAGCATCTGTGCATCAAACAGTATCATGAACATGACATAATCTGTTACCTATGTGATCCATTGTTAAGTAAATATGTTCATCAAGAAACCCCCGTGACTGCAGCTTGTATATGACCAGTACTCGTAAGGTACTTGTGTGGGGGTATGATTCAGCCCGACTACAATCATTTGGTCCAGTACTGTGTACCAGTATTTAATAAGTTAAAATGAATGTTGTGAAAACTACCACATGCCATCTGGACCTTACTATAGGATATATAATTAATTTAATGGACTGGTTTGCTAAGAGTCGCCAAGAGGAAATTAAGACCCTTCCGGTGTACTGGTGCCTAGTAATTTGTTGCAATATTAGCCTAAGGATAAATTGATGAACTTGGTTGTTATAATTTTTTACTATGCCAAGATTAAAGTCTGTTTTCACGAATTGTTTGTTGGGATCATTTATTAAATGTCTTATCCTTTATTGGAGGTTAACAAATTTTTATTATTGTATGTTGTATATATGTGAAATATAATGTATAATATACATTCATATAAAATATTTCATTTTGTTAAAATGTGTTTGCATCTGGTTTACTTTGGAGAATCCCTAACATCCTGACAATTAAGATGTTAGTGTTTAAGATTTTTCTTATTTTTAATATGCACTTGTGTTACATACCGGTACTTTAACAGTACTTTTAAAATCCGAAATTTGCCTGAAAATTTTAGAAGTATAGCGGTAAGCGAGTTGGGGTTGTTTGGTTTGAAACACCGGTCCAATGTTGGATTAATGTTGGCCCATCATCTGCAATGCTGGCAACATTAGGTCACACAGCGCATGGACAGACGTTTAAAGTCTGTCCCCACACTAAAAGATTTATAATATTTTTAATTACCGTAGACCCTTAACATATGTATTCAAAAGAAGCATGTATAGCTAACTAAGACATGATGATTGCTAATCGAAAAAACCCTTTGGTCTCCATGGTTTGTAGTAAAATACTTCAGCGTTGTAAAAGTTAAGATCCTAGCAAGCAGTGTTCTAAAACATAAATAAGTCAAGCTGATCGCTAAAGATTTCCTATACCTATCGTTTTCAGAAGGTAAATTCTCATAGAAATGTTTTAATAAAATATCTTTTTTTCATTTGGCACTTTTTTATCTTTATCCACTACAAGTCGAGAATTGTGATTGCAATTCGCGGCTTATAGTGGATGGAGATAACGATGGTAAATTCAGGCTTGGAAGGGTTCGCCAGTTCACATTTTAAATTAGCTTGGCTTAACCCTTAGAGCTCTGAACAATTCAATTTAAATTGTCAAATTTTGTGACAGACAACTTCCGAGGGACTGAAAAATTTTGTCCAAACTTATATCAGTGTTCATCTAAGACGTACTGTAGATCTGCTAATTTTCACTTGTTTATATAATTTCGTGATTTTCTGATTTTGCGACTTTTCATTGATTCAGAATTCGCAAATTTTCATTTTTTTTCAGTAGCGCTAGTATTATAATAATTTATGTGAGATTCTTAAAAGTTGTCCTCGCGAAATTCGCGAAAATTAAAACCTCGCAAATATTACCAGATCTACAGTATTTTCTTTTAATCAAGTGGTTATACAGTTACCATTAAAAGCAAAGAATGGCTATTGTGCTCTAAGATTTATGATTGCCTGATCACACTTTACCTTGACCCAGTATTGTGTATTGTAAACTCAGTATTGTGGGTAGCCTCCGTGACCGCGAGGCAGCGTGCTCGGCCTCAGACCTCCAGGGTTTGAATTTCGAATCCTGTGTCTGGAGGGCGGTGTCATCTCGCCATCCTCTGGAGGTTCTCCTGGTCCAATTTAGCCTGTATGTGCACAAAAGTGGCCTAAAACCTGATTCATTTCGTTTTTACCTTGACTCAGATGTTGTTTTTTTTGGTCAACTGCCATTAAAGCCACAGGGTGAACATTAACCCTCACAACACTGAAATAATAATTGTATAGACCATGGGGACCACTTTGAAATCATCATAACTGTCTTGTTTAACTCTTAACACTTCATTTGAATACCTGTTGTTATGTGTCTACGGCCATTAAAAATATTTTAATTTTCTCAGCGGGGGGATCATCTTTAGATGTGGAAATCTGAGGTCTAATGACGGTCCTCGCACTGAAGGAGTAAAACAACCATTATTCAAATGTGTTGTTAGTGCTGTGAATACTGACCTAGCAGGACAAGGGTTATTTACAAAACGGCAAGGTGCCCTTTCGTATAATCTGTGGATGATCAGTGTTTTACAATTTTTTCCACCAAAATATTTTTGGGACTTGGTATTGAACTGATCAAAACGACAATTTTTGTCAGGGGTGTCTCATCATCATGTGAGGTCAAACGCCCTTTCTGGAGGTTTCATAATTTATGGATGTGGAGGGGGGGGGGGGGGGGGTTTAAGAGGCTATTTTCAAAAACTTGAGTACTAAAGTCTCAACACACCCCCCCCCCACACACACAAATAAATGTATAAAATTAATAATCCTACCTCAAAGATCTGGTACAATATCCATGCCCCACCCCATTAGAAATTAATATCATGCCACAATTCCGATACATTATATTATCTGAGCTTTAATTAATTATTTTCCCGTCATTTTATCAATATTTTTTGTCTAAAATTTATGGCGACATCTGGGCCCCTTCTGTGACATCGGTCCAATATTAAATCAACGTGGGTTCAATACCTCCTGTTTAATTGTGTGGCATACCCGGTGGCTGTCTTCGCAGATGATATTAAAAGTTAACCCTTGTCACAACTTTTTTGTTGGAGGGGGGGGGGGGGTGATAAAATTTATTTAAGGAAGGGTGGTTCGGTGGCTTGATAACGGCAAAATGTGTCACAAAGGGGGTGTATCATGACCCCCCCCCCCCCATACACACACTTGTTTGACCTGTGAATGGCTTGTTTTAACCCTTAAAGCGCTGAAATATTTTCATATAGGCCTATAAACTATGGAGACACTAAAATTCTTTTTTTTCAATTTGCAATCATCTTAAATGTCTTTTATAGTTAGGTCTTCCCCTTTATTTGAATATCTTACTTATGGGTCTACTGCCATCAAAAATATTTTTTAATAACACCCCTGGAATAAACCCCCCAGAATATTCTGAGAGGGGGGGGGGGGGGTCCGTACCCCTCTAATTCCCCCCCTGGAATAAACACTGTTAATTGCATTTTATTTTGTCTGAAAACGTATATTATACGGCTCTAGCAGCAGAAGGGTTAGGCTGATTGTTAAGTTCGTCTTCAGTCTTTGACCGCCGATCCCAATTATGTTCTTTTTTTTTTAATTTTGTATCAACACATTAGGTACCACACTTTAAGCACGTTGAAGATAAAACATGGCATAAATGAGGAAGATTTGAAAATAATAACCCTCCATTTGGTCAAATCTTGATAATTTTCACTCACTTGAAGTTGTGGGTCGCGTCAGCGACGCGCAACTTTAAGTGAGTGAAAATTCCAATTAACTAATTTGGCGGTTAAAGGGTTAAATTATCAGCTCCATGATTTGGTTGCCATGGCAATTTTGAAAAACAAATTTATATGATGTTATATAACTTGCTGAACTTGACTAAAAATTTAAAAAAAAATCTCCAAAGAAATTCAAAAGCACTGGAAAGCACAGGAAGTTTTATTGGGGAGGTGCGTTTCAGTATATTATGGACCTTAACTCGGCTGATTTTGCATGGCATTTTTTGGAAAAATAAGCATACACACTAAATAAAGCATTCTTGCGACATATTTACACAGAATCAAGCAATCTCACAAGTAATCATTAGTACAAATCAACTTTACCGGTATCTATAAAAAAATCAATCCAAGAATGTCGAGGCGGCCATTCAGGGGGATGGCCCCCGGAAAATTTTGAAAAATACAGACTATAATAGCACTTTCTGGTGATATATTTACAGGGAATAAAGAAATCAAACAATCTCACAAGTGATCATTAGTAGAAATTAGGGTGGGCCTATCTAAAAAAAGGTAACCTTAGAATGTGGACATTTAAAATCATCACAAATGTCTAATTTTACTCTTTCCGGTTCATTTGAACTCATATGTTATTGGTCTACGACCAATAGAAAACTTTTACATTTTCATTTTTTTTCAACCCGCCGAGACCGGGAACCGAACCCCGAACTCTGGCGTGAAGGGCAGCGGTGCTAACCACTACCCTAGGGCCCTCGCCCCACCACACAAAATACCAGCCCCATTGAAATACATGTAAAATGCATCAATTCCACAGACCGATTCTACTTCTTTCTGCCCTAACCCCTATCAAGTGCCGCACATCATATTGAAGCCTGGACAGAACTGATATGGGTCTGCTACCCAGACAGATTTTTAGCAAGGCCCGCTGGTGTGTAAAAAAAGTCACCATAGTTCAAATTAGGCTTAAATTCATATCCTCTTTCACAGACCAGACACGCATCCTATTAACCCACTGTATCCCTTTCAGATTGTCAAAAAAACAGCTATATCTGGTATCCGACATGATGTAGACATCGTGTACTTATTAAATATCCACAGAAATTTAACTTCTTTGTATGTATGTATTTTTAATAACAACAGAGGTTGAAAAAGCCGCATTGAAAATATTTTGTGTCTTGATTCCATCATTAGTAGACACCTCCCTCACCAGACATCCAGAGCCACCTGTTGAGTGATCAGAAACATTCAGTTTATCATCTTTATATCTTGATGTATGAAAATGGGCATCTTTAGTCTTTTTATTTTAACAAGAAAAATCCATTTCAAAATACCATTTTCTTCAATACTTCGAATTGCTAGCACTTCACCTTCTCAAATTATAGCTTACAAATATACAAGAACCTGAATTGTATTATTATGTTGTTTTCCATGGAATCTAAAAAATTAAATATTTGATGAAATCACTAATAACTAACCCTACAACATTTAAAGGGTTGGTCCACATCTATAAATGAAACAATATTGTATGTATGGAAGATAATTAAAACACATTTATATTCATTTTGTGAATATTATATACTTTATGAGTAATACCAATGTATTATCTGTCTGTTTCAGATCCATGCCAACTGCCGAATCCGACGCGTCTACTTCTCAGATCGCCTCTACTCAGAAGATGAATTACCGGCAGAATTCAAATTATATCTCCCTGTTCAGCAGCAACAACGGAAAAACTAGCACTACTATTAGATAAACCCTCTCCTCCCAAAGACACTCTTATTTCATTTATATTCTGGTCTATTTTAGACTTGAAGACTTCAGACTTGTCATCAGATGGAATACCCTTCAAATGTTTGATTTTGCGAGATATTATACATGGGATTTAGTTAATGTAGCTTAATCCAATGAGCATCTGTGCATCAAACAGTATCATGAACATGACATAATCTGTTACCTATGTGATCCATTGTTAAGTAAATATGTTCATCAAGAAACCCCCGTGACTGCAGCTTGTATATGACCAGTACTCGTAAGGTACTTGTGTGGGGGTATGATTCAGCCCGACTACAATCATTTGGTCCAGTACTGTGTACCAGTATTTAATAAGTTAAAATGAATGTCGTGAAAACTACCACATGCCATCTGGACCTTACTATAGGATATATAATTAATTTAATGGACTGGTTTGCTAAGAGTCGCCAAGAGGAAATTAAGACCCTTCCGGTGTACTGGTGCCTAGTAATTTGTTGCAATATTAGCCTAAGGATAAATTGATGAACTTGGTTGTTATAATTTTTTACTATGCCAAGATTAAAGTCTGTTTTCACGAATTGTTTGTTGGGATCATTTATTAAATGTCTCATCCTTTATTGGAGGTTAACAAATTTTTATTATTGTATGTTGTATATATGTGAAATATAATGTATAATATACATTCATATAAAATATTTCATTTTGTTAAAATGTGTTTGCATCTGGTTTACTTTGGAGAATCCCTAACATCCTGACAATTAAGATGTTAGTGTTTAAGATTTTTCTTATTTTTAATATGCACTTGTGTTACATACCGGTACTTTAACAGTACTTTTAAAATCCGAAATTTGCCTGAAAATTTTAGAAGTATAGCGGTAAGCGAGTTGGGGTTGTTTGGTTTGAAACACCGGTCCAATGTTGGATTAATGTTGGCCCATCATCTGCAATGCTGGCAACATTAGGTCACACAGCGCATGGACAGACGTTTAAAGTCTGTCCCCACACTAAAAGATTTATAATATTTTTAATTACCGTAGACCCTTAACATATGTATTCAAAAGAAGCATGTATAGCTAACTAAGACATGATGATTGCTAATCGAAAAAACCCTTTGGTCTCCATGGTTTGTAGTAAAATACTTCAGCGTTGTAAAAGTTAAGATCCTAGCAAGCAGTGTTCTAAAACATAAATAAGTCAAGCTGATCGCTAAAGATTTCCTATACCTATCGTTTTCAGAAGGTAAATTCTCATAGAAATGTTTTAATAAAATATCTTTTTTTCATTTGGCACTTTTTTATCTTTATCCACTACAAGTCGAGAATTGTGATTGCAATTCGCGGCTTATAGTGGATGGAGATAACGATGGTAAATTCAGGCTTGGAAGGGTTCGCCAGTTCACATTTTAAATTAGCTTGGCTTAACCCTTAGAGCTCTGAACAATTCAATTTAAATTGTCAAATTTTGTGACAGACAACTTCCGAGGGACTGAAAAATTTTGTCCAAACTTATATCAGTGTTCATCTAAGACGTACTGTAGATCTGCTAATTTTCACTTGTTTATATAATTTCGTGATTTTCTGATTTTGCGACTTTTCATTGATTCAGAATTCGCAAATTTTCATTTTTTTTCAGTAGCGCTAGTATTATAATAATTTATGTGAGATTCTTAAAAGTTGTCCTCGCGAAATTCGCGAAAATTAAAACCTCGCAAATATTACCAGATCTACAGTATTTTCTTTTAATCAAGTGGTTATACAGTTACCATTAAAAGCAAAGAATGGCTATTGTGCTCTAAGATTTATGATTGCCTGATCACACTTTACCTTGACCCAGTATTGTGTATTGTAAACTCAGTATTGTGGGTAGCCTCCGTGACCGCGAGGCAGCGTGCTCGGCCTCAGACCTCCAGGGTTTGAATTTCGAATCCTGTGTCTGGAGGGCGGTGTCATCTCACCATCCTCTGGAGGTTCTCCTGGTCCAATTTAGCCTGTATGTGCACAAAAGTGGCCTAAAACCTGATTCATTTCGTTTTTACCTTGACTCAGATGTTGTTTTTTTTGGTCAACTGCCATTAAAGCCACAGGGTGAACATTAACCCTCACAACACTGAAATAATAATTGTATAGACCATGGGGACCACTTTGAAATCATCATAACTGTCTTGTTTAACTCTTAACACTTCATTTGAATACCTGTTGTTATGTGTCTACGGCCATTAAAAATATTTTAATTTTCTCAGCGGGGGGATCATCTTTAGATGTGGAAATCTGAGGTCTAATGACGGTCCTCGCACTGAAGGAGTAAAACAACCATTATTCAAATGTGTTGTTAGTGCTGTGAATACTGACCTAGCAGGACAAGGGTTATTTACAAAACGGCAAGGTGCCCTTTCGTATAATCTGTGGATGATCAGTGTTTTACAATTTTTTCCACCAAAATATTTTTGGGACTTGGTATTGAACTGATCAAAACGACAATTTTTGTCAGGGGTGTCTCATCATCATGTGAGGTCAAACGCCCTTTCTGGAGGTTTCATAATTTATGGATGTGGAGGGGGGGGGGGGTTTAAGAGGCTATTTTCAAAAACTTGAGTACTAAAGTCTCAACACACCCCCCCCCACACACACAAATAAATGTATAAAATTAATAATCCTACCTCAAAGATCTGGTACAATATCCATGCCCCACCCCATTAGAAATTAATATCATGCCACAATTCCGATACATTATATTATCTGAGCTTTAATTAATTATTTTCCCGTCATTTTATCAATATTTTTTGTCTAAAATTTATGGCGACATCTGGGCCCCTTCTGTGACATCGGTCCAATATTAAATCAACGTGGGTTCAATACCTCCTGTTTAATTGTGTGGCATACCCGGTGGCTGTCTTCGCAGATGATATTAAAAGTTAACCCTTGTCACAACTTTTTTGTTGGAGGGGGGGGGGGGGGTGATAAAATTTATTTAAGGAAGGGTGGTTCGGTGGCTTGATAACGGCAAAATGTGTCACAAAGGGGGTGTATCATGACCCCCCCCCCCCATACACACACTTGTTTGACCTGTGAATGGCTTGTTTTAACCCTTAAAGCGCTGAAATATTTTCATATAGGCCTATAAACTATGGAGACACTAAAATTCTTTTTTTTCAATTTGCAATCATCTTAAATGTCTTTTATAGTTAGGTCTTCCCCTTTATTTGAATATCTTACTTATGGGTCTACTGCCATCAAAAATATTTTTTAATAACACCCCTGGAATAAACCCCCCAGAATATTCTGAGAGGGGGGGGGGGGGGTCCGTACCCCTCTAATTCCCCCCCTGGAATAAACACTGTTAATTGCATTTTATTTTGTCTGAAAACGTATATTATACGGCTCTAGCAGCAGAAGGGTTAGGCTGATTGTTAAGTTCGTCTTCAGTCTTTGACCGCCGATCCCAATTATGTTCTTTTTTTTTTAATTTTGTATCAACACATTAGGTACCACACTTTAAGCACGTTGAAGATAAAACATGGCATAAATGAGGAAGATTTGAAAATAATAACCCTCCATTTGGTCAAATCTTGATAATTTTCACTCACTTGAAGTTGTGGGTCGCGTCAGCGACGCGCAACTTTAAGTGAGTGAAAATTCCAATTAACTAATTTGGCGGTTAAAGGGTTAAATTATCAGCTCCATGATTTGGTTGCCATGGCAATTTTGAAAAACAAATTTATATGATGTTATATAACTTGCTGAACTTGACTAAAAATTTAAAAAAAAATCTCCAAAGAAATTCAAAAGCACTGGAAAGCACAGGAAGTTTTATTGGGGAGGTGCGTTTCAGTATATTATGGACCTTAACTCGGCTGATTTTGCATGGCATTTTTTGGAAAAATAAGCATACACACTAAATAAAGCATTCTTGCGACATATTTACACAGAATCAAGCAATCTCACAAGTAATCATTAGTACAAATCAACTTTACCGGTATCTATAAAAAAATCAATCCAAGAATGTCGAGGCGGCCATTCAGGGGGATGGCCCCCGGAAAATTTTGAAAAATACAGACTATAATAGCACTTTCTGGTGATATATTTACAGGGAATAAAGAAATCAAACAATCTCACAAGTGATCATTAGTAGAAATTAGGGTGGGCCTATCTAAAAAAAGGTAACCTTAGAATGTGGACATTTAAAATCATCACAAATGTCTAATTTTACTCTTTCCGGTTCATTTGAACTCATATGTTATTGGTCTACGACCAATAGAAAACTTTTACATTTTCATTTTTTTTCAACCCGCCGAGACCGGGAACCGAACCCCGAACTCTGGCGTGAAGGGCAGCGGTGCTAACCACTACCCTAGGGCCCTCGCCCCACCACACAAAATACCAGCCCCATTGAAATACATGTAAAATGCATCAATTCCACAGACCGATTCTACTTCTTTCTGCCCTAACCCCTATCAAGTGCCGCACATCATATTGAAGCCTGGACAGAACTGATATGGGTCTGCTACCCAGACAGATTTTTAGCAAGGCCCGCTGGTGTGTAAAAAAAGTCACCATAGTTCAAATTAGGCTTAAATTCATATCCTCTTTCACAGACCAGACACGCATCCTATTAACCCACTGTATCCCTTTCAGATTGTCAAAAAAACAGCTATATCTGGTATCCGACATGATGTAGACATCGTGTACTTATTAAATATCCACAGAAATTTAACTTCTTTGTATGTATGTATTTTTAATAACAACAGAGGTTGAAAAAGCCGCATTGAAAATATTTTGTGTCTTGATTCCATCATTAGTAGACACCTCCCTCACCAGACATCCAGAGCCACCTGTTGAGTGATCAGAAACATTCAGTTTATCATCTTTATATCTTGATGTATGAAAATGGGCATCTTTAGTCTTTTTATTTTAACAAGAAAAATCCATTTCAAAATACCATTTTCTTCAATACTTCGAATTGCTAGCACTTCACCTTCTCAAATTATAGCTTACAAATATACAAGAACCTGAATTGTATTATTATGTTGTTTTCCATGGAATCTAAAAAATTAAATATTTGATGAAATCACTAATAACTAACCCTACAACATTTAAAGGGTTGGTCCACATCTATAAATGAAACAATATTGTATGTATGGAAGATAATTAAAACACATTTATATTCATTTTGTGAATATTATATACTTTATGAGTAATACCAATGTATTATCTGTCTGTTTCAGATCCATGCCAACTGCCGAATCCGACGCGTCTACTTCTCAGATCGCCTCTACTCAGAAGATGAATTACCGGCAGAATTCAAATTATATCTCCCTGTTCAGCAGCAACAACGGAAAAACTAGCACTACTATTAGATAAACCCTCTCCTCCCAAAGACACTCTTATTTCATTTATATTCTGGTCTATTTTAGACTTGAAGACTTCAGACTTGTCATCAGATGGAATACCCTTCAAATGTTTGATTTTGCGAGATATTATACATGGGATTTAGTTAATGTAGCTTAATCCAATGAGCATCTGTGCATCAAACAGTATCATGAACATGACATAATCTGTTACCTATGTGATCCATTGTTAAGTAAATATGTTCATCAAGAAACCCCCGTGACTGCAGCTTGTATATGACCAGTACTCGTAAGGTACTTGTGTGGGGGTATGATTCAGCCCGACTACAATCATTTGGTCCAGTACTGTGTACCAGTATTTAATAAGTTAAAATGAATGTCGTGAAAACTACCACATGCCATCTGGACCTTACTATAGGATATATAATTAATTTAATGGACTGGTTTGCTAAGAGTCGCCAAGAGGAAATTAAGACCCTTCCGGTGTACTGGTGCCTAGTAATTTGTTGCAATATTAGCCTAAGGATAAATTGATGAACTTGGTTGTTATAATTTTTTACTATGCCAAGATTAAAGTCTGTTTTCACGAATTGTTTGTTGGGATCATTTATTAAATGTCTCATCCTTTATTGGAGGTTAACAAATTTTTATTATTGTATGTTGTATATATGTGAAATATAATGTATAATATACATTCATATAAAATATTTCATTTTGTTAAAATGTGTTTGCATCTGGTTTACTTTGGAGAATCCCTAACATCCTGACAATTAAGATGTTAGTGTTTAAGATTTTTCTTATTTTTAATATGCACTTGTGTTACATACCGGTACTTTAACAGTACTTTTAAAATCCGAAATTTGCCTGAAAATTTTAGAAGTATAGCGGTAAGCGAGTTGGGGTTGTTTGGTTTGAAACACCGGTCCAATGTTGGATTAATGTTGGCCCATCATCTGCAATGCTGGCAACATTAGGTCACACAGCGCATGGACAGACGTTTAAAGTCTGTCCCCACACTAAAAGATTTATAATATTTTTAATTACCGTAGACCCTTAACATATGTATTCAAAAGAAGCATGTATAGCTAACTAAGACATGATGATTGCTAATCGAAAAAACCCTTTGGTCTCCATGGTTTGTAGTAAAATACTTCAGCGTTGTAAAAGTTAAGATCCTAGCAAGCAGTGTTCTAAAACATAAATAAGTCAAGCTGATCGCTAAAGATTTCCTATACCTATCGTTTTCAGAAGGTAAATTCTCATAGAAATGTTTTAATAAAATATCTTTTTTTCATTTGGCACTTTTTTATCTTTATCCACTACAAGTCGAGAATTGTGATTGCAATTCGCGGCTTATAGTGGATGGAGATAACGATGGTAAATTCAGGCTTGGAAGGGTTCGCCAGTTCACATTTTAAATTAGCTTGGCTTAACCCTTAGAGCTCTGAACAATTCAATTTAAATTGTCAAATTTTGTGACAGACAACTTCCGAGGGACTGAAAAATTTTGTCCAAACTTATATCAGTGTTCATCTAAGACGTACTGTAGATCTGCTAATTTTCACTTGTTTATATAATTTCGTGATTTTCTGATTTTGCGACTTTTCATTGATTCAGAATTCGCAAATTTTCATTTTTTTTCAGTAGCGCTAGTATTATAATAATTTATGTGAGATTCTTAAAAGTTGTCCTCGCGAAATTCGCGAAAATTAAAACCTCGCAAATATTACCAGATCTACAGTATTTTCTTTTAATCAAGTGGTTATACAGTTACCATTAAAAGCAAAGAATGGCTATTGTGCTCTAAGATTTATGATTGCCTGATCACACTTTACCTTGACCCAGTATTGTGTATTGTAAACTCAGTATTGTGGGTAGCCTCCGTGACCGCGAGGCAGCGTGCTCGGCCTCAGACCTCCAGGGTTTGAATTTCGAATCCTGTGTCTGGAGGGCGGTGTCATCTCACCATCCTCTGGAGGTTCTCCTGGTCCAATTTAGCCTGTATGTGCACAAAAGTGGCCTAAAACCTGATTCATTTCGTTTTTACCTTGACTCAGATGTTGTTTTTTTTGGTCAACTGCCATTAAAGCCACAGGGTGAACATTAACCCTCACAACACTGAAATAATAATTGTATAGACCATGGGGACCACTTTGAAATCATCATAACTGTCTTGTTTAACTCTTAACACTTCATTTGAATACCTGTTGTTATGTGTCTACGGCCATTAAAAATATTTTAATTTTCTCAGCGGGGGGATCATCTTTAGATGTGGAAATCTGAGGTCTAATGACGGTCCTCGCACTGAAGGAGTAAAACAACCATTATTCAAATGTGTTGTTAGTGCTGTGAATACTGACCTAGCAGGACAAGGGTTATTTACAAAACGGCAAGGTGCCCTTTCGTATAATCTGTGGATGATCAGTGTTTTACAATTTTTTCCACCAAAATATTTTTGGGACTTGGTATTGAACTGATCAAAACGACAATTTTTGTCAGGGGTGTCTCATCATCATGTGAGGTCAAACGCCCTTTCTGGAGGTTTCATAATTTATGGATGTGGAGGGGGGGGGGGGGTTTAAGAGGCTATTTTCAAAAACTTGAGTACTAAAGTCTCAACACACCCCCCCCCACACACACAAATAAATGTATAAAATTAATAATCCTACCTCAAAGATCTGGTACAATATCCATGCCCCACCCCATTAGAAATTAATATCATGCCACAATTCCGATACATTATATTATCTGAGCTTTAATTAATTATTTTCCCGTCATTTTATCAATATTTTTTGTCTAAAATTTATGGCGACATCTGGGCCCCTTCTGTGACATCGGTCCAATATTAAATCAACGTGGGTTCAATACCTCCTGTTTAATTGTGTGGCATACCCGGTGGCTGTCTTCGCAGATGATATTAAAAGTTAACCCTTGTCACAACTTTTTTGTTGGAGGGGGGGGGGGGGGTGATAAAATTTATTTAAGGAAGGGTGGTTCGGTGGCTTGATAACGGCAAAATGTGTCACAAAGGGGGTGTATCATGACCCCCCCCCCCCATACACACACTTGTTTGACCTGTGAATGGCTTGTTTTAACCCTTAAAGCGCTGAAATATTTTCATATAGGCCTATAAACTATGGAGACACTAAAATTCTTTTTTTTCAATTTGCAATCATCTTAAATGTCTTTTATAGTTAGGTCTTCCCCTTTATTTGAATATCTTACTTATGGGTCTACTGCCATCAAAAATATTTTTTAATAACACCCCTGGAATAAACCCCCCAGAATATTCTGAGAGGGGGGGGGGGGGGTCCGTACCCCTCTAATTCCCCCCCTGGAATAAACACTGTTAATTGCATTTTATTTTGTCTGAAAACGTATATTATACGGCTCTAGCAGCAGAAGGGTTAGGCTGATTGTTAAGTTCGTCTTCAGTCTTTGACCGCCGATCCCAATTATGTTCTTTTTTTTTTAATTTTGTATCAACACATTAGGTACCACACTTTAAGCACGTTGAAGATAAAACATGGCATAAATGAGGAAGATTTGAAAATAATAACCCTCCATTTGGTCAAATCTTGATAATTTTCACTCACTTGAAGTTGTGGGTCGCGTCAGCGACGCGCAACTTTAAGTGAGTGAAAATTCCAATTAACTAATTTGGCGGTTAAAGGGTTAAATTATCAGCTCCATGATTTGGTTGCCATGGCAATTTTGAAAAACAAATTTATATGATGTTATATAACTTGCTGAACTTGACTAAAAATTTAAAAAAAAATCTCCAAAGAAATTCAAAAGCACTGGAAAGCACAGGAAGTTTTATTGGGGAGGTGCGTTTCAGTATATTATGGACCTTAACTCGGCTGATTTTGCATGGCATTTTTTGGAAAAATAAGCATACACACTAAATAAAGCATTCTTGCGACATATTTACACAGAATCAAGCAATCTCACAAGTAATCATTAGTACAAATCAACTTTACCGGTATCTATAAAAAAATCAATCCAAGAATGTCGAGGCGGCCATTCAGGGGGATGGCCCCCGGAAAATTTTGAAAAATACAGACTATAATAGCACTTTCTGGTGATATATTTACAGGGAATAAAGAAATCAAACAATCTCACAAGTGATCATTAGTAGAAATTAGGGTGGGCCTATCTAAAAAAAGGTAACCTTAGAATGTGGACATTTAAAATCATCACAAATGTCTAATTTTACTCTTTCCGGTTCATTTGAACTCATATGTTATTGGTCTACGACCAATAGAAAACTTTTACATTTTCATTTTTTTTCAACCCGCCGAGACCGGGAACCGAACCCCGAACTCTGGCGTGAAGGGCAGCGGTGCTAACCACTACCCTAGGGCCCTCGCCCCACCACACAAAATACCAGCCCCATTGAAATACATGTAAAATGCATCAATTCCACAGACCGATTCTACTTCTTTCTGCCCTAACCCCTATCAAGTGCCGCACATCATATTGAAGCCTGGACAGAACTGATATGGGTCTGCTACCCAGACAGATTTTTAGCAAGGCCCGCTGGTGTGTAAAAAAAGTCACCATAGTTCAAATTAGGCTTAAATTCATATCCTCTTTCACAGACCAGACACGCATCCTATTAACCCACTGTATCCCTTTCAGATTGTCAAAAAAACAGCTATATCTGGTATCCGACATGATGTAGACATCGTGTACTTATTAAATATCCACAGAAATTTAACTTCTTTGTATGTATGTATTTTTAATAACAACAGAGGTTGAAAAAGCCGCATTGAAAATATTTTGTGTCTTGATTCCATCATTAGTAGACACCTCCCTCACCAGACATCCAGAGCCACCTGTTGAGTGATCAGAAACATTCAGTTTATCATCTTTATATCTTGATGTATGAAAATGGGCATCTTTAGTCTTTTTATTTTAACAAGAAAAATCCATTTCAAAATACCATTTTCTTCAATACTTCGAATTGCTAGCACTTCACCTTCTCAAATTATAGCTTACAAATATACAAGAACCTGAATTGTATTATTATGTTGTTTTCCATGGAATCTAAAAAATTAAATATTTGATGAAATCACTAATAACTAACCCTACAACATTTAAAGGGTTGGTCCACATCTATAAATGAAACAATATTGTATGTATGGAAGATAATTAAAACACATTTATATTCATTTTGTGAATATTATATACTTTATGAGTAATACCAATGTATTATCTGTCTGTTTCAGATCCATGCCAACTGCCGAATCCGACGCGTCTACTTCTCAGATCGCCTCTACTCAGAAGATGAATTACCGGCAGAATTCAAATTATATCTCCCTGTTCAGCAGCAACAACGGAAAAACTAGCACTACTATTAGATAGACCCTCTCCTCCCAAAGACACTCTTATTTCAATTATATTCTGGTCTATTTTAGACTTGAAGACTTCAGACTTGTCATCAGATGAAATACCCTTCAAATGTTTGATTTTGCGAGATATTATACATGGGATTTAGTTAATGTAGCTTAATCCAATGAGCATCTGTGCATCAAACAGTATCATGAACATGACATAATCTGTTACCTATGTGATCCATTGTTAAGTAAATATGTTCATCAAGAAACCCCCGTGACTGCAGCTTGTATATGACCAGTACTCGTAAGGTACTTGTGTGGGGGTATGATTCAGCCCGACTACAATCATTTGGTCCAGTACTGTGTACCAGTATTTAATAAGTTAAAATGAATGTCGTGAAAACTACCACATGCCATCTGGACCTTACTATAGGATATATAATTAATTTAATGGACTGGTTTGCTAAGAGTCGCCAAGAGGAAATTAAGACCCTTCCGGTGTACTGGTGCCTAGTAATTTGTTGCAATATTAGCCTAAGGATAAATTGATGAACTTGGTTGTTATAATTTTTTACTATGCCAAGATTAAAGTCTGTTTTCACGAATTGTTTGTTGGGATCATTTATTAAATGTCTCATCCTTTATTGGAGGTTAACAAATTTTTATTATTGTATGTTGTATATATGTGAAATATAATGTATAATATACATTCATATAAAATATTTCATTTTGTTAAAATGTGTTTGCATCTGGTTTACTTTGGAGAATCCCTAACATCCTGACAATTAAGATGTTAGTGTTTAAGATTTTTCTTATTTTTAATATGCACTTGTGTTACATACCGGTACTTTAACAGTACTTTTAAAATCCGAAATTTGCCTGAAAATTTTAGAAGTATAGCGGTAAGCGAGTTGGGGTTGTTTGGTTTGAAACACCGGTCCAATGTTGGATTAATGTTGGCCCATCATCTGCAATGCTGGCAACATTAGGTCACACAGCGCATGGACAGACGTTTAAAGTCTGTCCCCACACTAAAAGATTTATAATATTTTTAATTACCGTAGACCCTTAACATATGTATTCAAAAGAAGCATGTATAGCTAACTAAGACATGATGATTGCTAATCGAAAAAACCCTTTGGTCTCCATGGTTTGTAGTAAAATACTTCAGCGTTGTAAAAGTTAAGATCCTAGCAAGCAGTGTTCTAAAACATAAATAAGTCAAGCTGATCGCTAAAGATTTCCTATACCTATCGTTTTCAGAAGGTAAATTCTCATAGAAATGTTTTAATAAAATATCTTTTTTTCATTTGGCACTTTTTTATCTTTATCCACTACAAGTCGAGAATTGTGATTGCAATTCGCGGCTTATAGTGGATGGAGATAACGATGGTAAATTCAGGCTTGGAAGGGTTCGCCAGTTCACATTTTAAATTAGCTTGGCTTAACCCTTAGAGCTCTGAACAATTCAATTTAAATTGTCAAATTTTGTGACAGACAACTTCCGAGGGACTGAAAAATTTTGTCCAAACTTATATCAGTGTTCATCTAAGACGTACTGTAGATCTGCTAATTTTCACTTGTTTATATAATTTCGTGATTTTCTGATTTTGCGACTTTTCATTGATTCAGAATTCGCAAATTTTCATTTTTTTTCAGTAGCGCTAGTATTATAATAATTTATGTGAGATTCTTAAAAGTTGTCCTCGCGAAATTCGCGAAAATTAAAACCTCGCAAATATTACCAGATCTACAGTATTTTCTTTTAATCAAGTGGTTATACAGTTACCATTAAAAGCAAAGAATGGCTATTGTGCTCTAAGATTTATGATTGCCTGATCACACTTTACCTTGACCCAGTATTGTGTATTGTAAACTCAGTATTGTGGGTAGCCTCCGTGACCGCGAGGCAGCGTGCTCGGCCTCAGACCTCCAGGGTTTGAATTTCGAATCCTGTGTCTGGAGGGCGGTGTCATCTCACCATCCTCTGGAGGTTCTCCTGGTCCAATTTAGCCTGTATGTGCACAAAAGTGGCCTAAAACCTGATTCATTTCGTTTTTACCTTGACTCAGATGTTGTTTTTTTTGGTCAACTGCCATTAAAGCCACAGGGTGAACATTAACCCTCACAACACTGAAATAATAATTGTATAGACCATGGGGACCACTTTGAAATCATCATAACTGTCTTGTTTAACTCTTAACACTTCATTTGAATACCTGTTGTTATGTGTCTACGGCCATTAAAAATATTTTAATTTTCTCAGCGGGGGGATCATCTTTAGATGTGGAAATCTGAGGTCTAATGACGGTCCTCGCACTGAAGGAGTAAAACAACCATTATTCAAATGTGTTGTTAGTGCTGTGAATACTGACCTAGCAGGACAAGGGTTATTTACAAAACGGCAAGGTGCCCTTTCGTATAATCTGTGGATGATCAGTGTTTTACAATTTTTTCCACCAAAATATTTTTGGGACTTGGTATTGAACTGATCAAAACGACAATTTTTGTCAGGGGTGTCTCATCATCATGTGAGGTCAAACGCCCTTTCTGGAGGTTTCATAATTTATGGATGTGGAGGGGGGGGGGGGTTTAAGAGGCTATTTTCAAAAACTTGAGTACTAAAGTCTCAACACACCCCCCCCCACACACACAAATAAATGTATAAAATTAATAATCCTACCTCAAAGATCTGGTACAATATCCATGCCCCACCCCATTAGAAATTAATATCATGCCACAATTCCGATACATTATATTATCTGAGCTTTAATTAATTATTTTCCCGTCATTTTATCAATATTTTTTGTCTAAAATTTATGGCGACATCTGGGCCCCTTCTGTGACATCGGTCCAATATTAAATCAACGTGGGTTCAATACCTCCTGTTTAATTGTGTGGCATACCCGGTGGCTGTCTTCGCAGATGATATTAAAAGTTAACCCTTGTCACAACTTTTTTGTTGGAGGGGGGGGGGGGGTGATAAAATTTATTTAAGGAAGGGTGGTTCGGTGGCTTGATAACGGCAAAATGTGTCACAAAGGGGGTGTATCATGACCCCCCCCCCCCATACACACACTTGTTTGACCTGTGAATGGCTTGTTTTAACCCTTAAAGCGCTGAAATATTTTCATATAGGCCTATAAACTATGGAGACACTAAAATTCTTTTTTTTCAATTTGCAATCATCTTAAATGTCTTTTATAGTTAGGTCTTCCCCTTTATTTGAATATCTTACTTATGGGTCTACTGCCATCAAAAATATTTTTTAATAACACCCCTGGAATAAACCCCCCAGAATATTCTGAGAGGGGGGGGGGGGGGTCCGTACCCCTCTAATTCCCCCCCTGGAATAAACACTGTTAATTGCATTTTATTTTGTCTGAAAACGTATATTATACGGCTCTAGCAGCAGAAGGGTTAGGCTGATTGTTAAGTTCGTCTTCAGTCTTTGACCGCCGATCCCAATTATGTTCTTTTTTTTTTAATTTTGTATCAACACATTAGGTACCACACTTTAAGCACGTTGAAGATAAAACATGGCATAAATGAGGAAGATTTGAAAATAATAACCCTCCATTTGGTCAAATCTTGATAATTTTCACTCACTTGAAGTTGTGGGTCGCGTCAGCGACGCGCAACTTTAAGTGAGTGAAAATTCCAATTAACTAATTTGGCGGTTAAAGGGTTAAATTATCAGCTCCATGATTTGGTTGCCATGGCAATTTTGAAAAACAAATTTATATGATGTTATATAACTTGCTGAACTTGACTAAAAATTTAAAAAAAAATCTCCAAAGAAATTCAAAAGCACTGGAAAGCACAGGAAGTTTTATTGGGGAGGTGCGTTTCAGTATATTATGGACCTTAACTCGGCTGATTTTGCATGGCATTTTTTGGAAAAATAAGCATACACACTAAATAAAGCATTCTTGCGACATATTTACACAGAATCAAGCAATCTCACAAGTAATCATTAGTACAAATCAACTTTACCGGTATCTATAAAAAAATCAATCCAAGAATGTCGAGGCGGCCATTCAGGGGGATGGCCCCCGGAAAATTTTGAAAAATACAGACTATAATAGCACTTTCTGGTGATATATTTACAGGGAATAAAGAAATCAAACAATCTCACAAGTGATCATTAGTAGAAATTAGGGTGGGCCTATCTAAAAAAAGGTAACCTTAGAATGTGGACATTTAAAATCATCACAAATGTCTAATTTTACTCTTTCCGGTTCATTTGAACTCATATGTTATTGGTCTACGACCAATAGAAAACTTTTACATTTTCATTTTTTTTCAACCCGCCGAGACCGGGAACCGAACCCCGAACTCTGGCGTGAAGGGCAGCGGTGCTAACCACTACCCTAGGGCCCTCGCCCCACCACACAAAATACCAGCCCCATTGAAATACATGTAAAATGCATCAATTCCACAGACCGATTCTACTTCTTTCTGCCCTAACCCCTATCAAGTGCCGCACATCATATTGAAGCCTGGACAGAACTGATATGGGTCTGCTACCCAGACAGATTTTTAGCAAGGCCCGCTGGTGTGTAAAAAAAGTCACCATAGTTCAAATTAGGCTTAAATTCATATCCTCTTTCACAGACCAGACACGCATCCTATTAACCCACTGTATCCCTTTCAGATTGTCAAAAAAACAGCTATATCTGGTATCCGACATGATGTAGACATCGTGTACTTATTAAATATCCACAGAAATTTAACTTCTTTGTATGTATGTATTTTTAATAACAACAGAGGTTGAAACAGCCGCATTGAAAATATTTTGTGTCTTGATTCCATCATTAGTAGACACCTCCCTCACCAGACATCCAGAGCCACCTGTTGAGTGATCAGAAACATTCAGTTTATCATCTTTATATCTTGATGTATGAAAATGGGCATCTTTAGTCTTTTTATTTTAACAAGAAAAATCCATTTCAAAATACCATTTTCTTCAATACTTCGAATTGCTAGCACTTCACCTTCTCAAATTATAGCTTACAAATATACAAGAACCTGAATTGTATTATTATGTTGTTTTCCATGGAATCTAAAAAATTAAATATTTGATGAAATCACTAATAACTAACCCTACAACATTTAAAGGGTTGGTCCACATCTATAAATGAAACAATATTGTATGTATGGAAGATAATTAAAACACATTTATATTCATTTTGTGAATATTATATACTTTATGAGTAATACCAATGTATTATCTGTCTGTTTCAGATCCATGCCAACTGCCGAATCCGACGCGTCTACTTCTCAGATCGCCTCTACTCAGAAGATGAATTACCGGCAGAATTCAAATTATATCTCCCTGTTCAGCAGCAACAACGGAAAAACTAGCACTACTATTAGATAGACCCTCTCCTCCCAAAGACACTCTTATTTCAATTATATTCTGGTCTATTTTAGACTTGAAGACTTCAGACTTGTCATCAGATGAAATACCCTTCAAATGTTTGATTTTGCGAGATATTATACATGGGATTTAGTTAATGTAGCTTAATCCAATGAGCATCTGTGCATCAAACAGTATCATGAACATGACATAATCTGTTACCTATGTGATCCATTGTTAAGTAAATATGTTCATCAAGAAACCCCCGTGACTGCAGCTTGTATATGACCAGTACTCGTAAGGTACTTGTGTGGGGGTATGATTCAGCCCGACTACAATCATTTGGTCCAGTACTGTGTACCAGTATTTAATAAGTTAAAATGAATGTCGTGAAAACTACCACATGCCATCTGGACCTTACTATAGGATATATAATTAATTTAATGGACTGGTTTGCTAAGAGTCGCCAAGAGGAAATTAAGACCCTTCCGGTGTACTGGTGCCTAGTAATTTGTTGCAATATTAGCCTAAGGATAAATTGATGAACTTGGTTGTTATAATTTTTTACTATGCCAAGATTAAAGTCTGTTTTCACGAATTGTTTGTTGGGATCATTTATTAAATGTCTCATCCTTTATTGGAGGTTAACAAATTTTTATTATTGTATGTTGTATATATGTGAAATATAATGTATAATATACATTCATATAAAATATTTCATTTTGTTAAAATGTGTTTGCATCTGGTTTACTTTGGAGAATCCCTAACATCCTGACAATTAAGATGTTAGTGTTTAAGATTTTTCTTATTTTTAATATGCACTTGTGTTACATACCGGTACTTTAACAGTACTTTTAAAATCCGAAATTTGCCTGAAAATTTTAGAAGTATAGCGGTAAGCGAGTTGGGGTTGTTTGGTTTGAAACACCGGTCCAATGTTGGATTAATGTTGGCCCATCATCTGCAATGCTGGCAACATTAGGTCACACAGCGCATGGACAGACGTTTAAAGTCTGTCCCCACACTAAAAGATTTATAATATTTTTAATTACCGTAGACCCTTAACATATGTATTCAAAAGAAGCATGTATAGCTAACTAAGACATGATGATTGCTAATCGAAAAAACCCTTTGGTCTCCATGGTTTGTAGTAAAATACTTCAGCGTTGTAAAAGTTAAGATCCTAGCAAGCAGTGTTCTAAAACATAAATAAGTCAAGCTGATCGCTAAAGATTTCCTATACCTATCGTTTTCAGAAGGTAAATTCTCATAGAAATGTTTTAATAAAATATCTTTTTTTCATTTGGCACTTTTTTATCTTTATCCACTACAAGTCGAGAATTGTGATTGCAATTCGCGGCTTATAGTGGATGGAGATAACGATGGTAAATTCAGGCTTGGAAGGGTTCGCCAGTTCACATTTTAAATTAGCTTGGCTTAACCCTTAGAGCTCTGAACAATTCAATTTAAATTGTCAAATTTTGTGACAGACAACTTCCGAGGGACTGAAAAATTTTGTCCAAACTTATATCAGTGTTCATCTAAGACGTACTGTAGATCTGCTAATTTTCACTTGTTTATATAATTTCGTGATTTTCTGATTTTGCGACTTTTCATTGATTCAGAATTCGCAAATTTTCATTTTTTTTCAGTAGCGCTAGTATTATAATAATTTATGTGAGATTCTTAAAAGTTGTCCTCGCGAAATTCGCGAAAATTAAAACCTCGCAAATATTACCAGATCTACAGTATTTTCTTTTAATCAAGTGGTTATACAGTTACCATTAAAAGCAAAGAATGGCTATTGTGCTCTAAGATTTATGATTGCCTGATCACACTTTACCTTGACCCAGTATTGTGTATTGTAAACTCAGTATTGTGGGTAGCCTCCGTGACCGCGAGGCAGCGTGCTCGGCCTCAGACCTCCAGGGTTTGAATTTCGAATCCTGTGTCTGGAGGGCGGTGTCATCTCACCATCCTCTGGAGGTTCTCCTGGTCCAATTTAGCCTGTATGTGCACAAAAGTGGCCTAAAACCTGATTCATTTCGTTTTTACCTTGACTCAGATGTTGTTTTTTTTGGTCAACTGCCATTAAAGCCACAGGGTGAACATTAACCCTCACAACACTGAAATAATAATTGTATAGACCATGGGGACCACTTTGAAATCATCATAACTGTCTTGTTTAACTCTTAACACTTCATTTGAATACCTGTTGTTATGTGTCTACGGCCATTAAAAATATTTTAATTTTCTCAGCGGGGGGATCATCTTTAGATGTGGAAATCTGAGGTCTAATGACGGTCCTCGCACTGAAGGAGTAAAACAACCATTATTCAAATGTGTTGTTAGTGCTGTGAATACTGACCTAGCAGGACAAGGGTTATTTACAAAACGGCAAGGTGCCCTTTCGTATAATCTGTGGATGATCAGTGTTTTACAATTTTTTCCACCAAAATATTTTTGGGACTTGGTATTGAACTGATCAAAACGACAATTTTTGTCAGGGGTGTCTCATCATCATGTGAGGTCAAACGCCCTTTCTGGAGGTTTCATAATTTATGGATGTGGAGGGGGGGGGGGGGTTTAAGAGGCTATTTTCAAAAACTTGAGTACTAAAGTCTCAACACACCCCCCCCCACACACACAAATAAATGTATAAAATTAATAATCCTACCTCAAAGATCTGGTACAATATCCATGCCCCACCCCATTAGAAATTAATATCATGCCACAATTCCGATACATTATATTATCTGAGCTTTAATTAATTATTTTCCCGTCATTTTATCAATATTTTTTGTCTAAAATTTATGGCGACATCTGGGCCCCTTCTGTGACATCGGTCCAATATTAAATCAACGTGGGTTCAATACCTCCTGTTTAATTGTGTGGCATACCCGGTGGCTGTCTTCGCAGATGATATTAAAAGTTAACCCTTGTCACAACTTTTTTGTTGGAGGGGGGGGGGGGTGATAAAATTTATTTAAGGAAGGGTGGTTCGGTGGCTTGATAACGGCAAAATGTGTCACAAAGGGGGTGTATCATGACCCCCCCCCCCATACACACACTTGTTTGACCTGTGAATGGCTTGTTTTAACCCTTAAAGCGCTGAAATATTTTCATATAGGCCTATAAACTATGGAGACACTAAAATTCTTTTTTTTCAATTTGCAATCATCTTAAATGTCTTTTATAGTTAGGTCTTCCCCTTTATTTGAATATCTTACTTATGGGTCTACTGCCATCAAAAATATTTTTTAATAACACCCCTGGAATAAACCCCCCAGAATATTCTGAGAGGGGGGGGGGGGGGTCCGTACCCCTCTAATTCCCCCCCTGGAATAAACACTGTTAATTGCATTTTATTTTGTCTGAAAACGTATATTATACGGCTCTAGCAGCAGAAGGGTTAGGCTGATTGTTAAGTTCGTCTTCAGTCTTTGACCGCCGATCCCAATTATGTTCTTTTTTTTTTAATTTTGTATCAACACATTAGGTACCACACTTTAAGCACGTTGAAGATAAAACATGGCATAAATGAGGAAGATTTGAAAATAATAACCCTCCATTTGGTCAAATCTTGATAATTTTCACTCACTTGAAGTTGTGGGTCGCGTCAGCGACGCGCAACTTTAAGTGAGTGAAAATTCCAATTAACTAATTTGGCGGTTAAAGGGTTAAATTATCAGCTCCATGATTTGGTTGCCATGGCAATTTTGAAAAACAAATTTATATGATGTTATATAACTTGCTGAACTTGACTAAAAATTTAAAAAAAAATCTCCAAAGAAATTCAAAAGCACTGGAAAGCACAGGAAGTTTTATTGGGGAGGTGCGTTTCAGTATATTATGGACCTTAACTCGGCTGATTTTGCATGGCATTTTTTGGAAAAATAAGCATACACACTAAATAAAGCATTCTTGCGACATATTTACACAGAATCAAGCAATCTCACAAGTAATCATTAGTACAAATCAACTTTACCGGTATCTATAAAAAAATCAATCCAAGAATGTCGAGGCGGCCATTCAGGGGGATGGCCCCCGGAAAATTTTGAAAAATACAGACTATAATAGCACTTTCTGGTGATATATTTACAGGGAATAAAGAAATCAAACAATCTCACAAGTGATCATTAGTAGAAATTAGGGTGGGCCTATCTAAAAAAAGGTAACCTTAGAATGTGGACATTTAAAATCATCACAAATGTCTAATTTTACTCTTTCCGGTTCATTTGAACTCATATGTTATTGGTCTACGACCAATAGAAAACTTTTACATTTTCATTTTTTTTCAACCCGCCGAGACCGGGAACCGAACCCCGAACTCTGGCGTGAAGGGCAGCGGTGCTAACCACTACCCTAGGGCCCTCGCCCCACCACACAAAATACCAGCCCCATTGAAATACATGTAAAATGCATCAATTCCACAGACCGATTCTACTTCTTTCTGCCCTAACCCCTATCAAGTGCCGCACATCATATTGAAGCCTGGACAGAACTGATATGGGTCTGCTACCCAGACAGATTTTTAGCAAGGCCCGCTGGTGTGTAAAAAAAGTCACCATAGTTCAAATTAGGCTTAAATTCATATCCTCTTTCACAGACCAGACACGCATCCTATTAACCCACTGTATCCCTTTCAGATTGTCAAAAAAACAGCTATATCTGGTATCCGACATGATGTAGACATCGTGTACTTATTAAATATCCACAGAAATTTAACTTCTTTGTATGTATGTATTTTTAATAACAACAGAGGTTGAAACAGCCGCATTGAAAATATTTTGTGTCTTGATTCCATCATTAGTAGACACCTCCCTCACCAGACATCCAGAGCCACCTGTTGAGTGATCAGAAACATTCAGTTTATCATCTTTATATCTTGATGTATGAAAATGGGCATCTTTAGTCTTTTTATTTTAACAAGAAAAATCCATTTCAAAATACCATTTTCTTCAATACTTCGAATTGCTAGCACTTCACCTTCTCAAATTATAGCTTACAAATATACAAGAACCTGAATTGTATTATTATGTTGTTTTCCATGGAATCTAAAAAATTAAATATTTGATGAAATCACTAATAACTAACCCTACAACATTTAAAGGGTTGGTCCACATCTATAAATGAAACAATATTGTATGTATGGAAGATAATTAAAACACATTTATATTCATTTTGTGAATATTATATACTTTATGAGTAATACCAATGTATTATCTGTCTGTTTCAGATCCATGCCAACTGCCGAATCCGACGCGTCTACTTCTCAGATCGCCTCTACTCAGAAGATGAATTACCGGCAGAATTCAAATTATATCTCCCTGTTCAGCAGCAACAACGGAAAAACTAGCACTACTATTAGATAGACCCTCTCCTCCCAAAGACACTCTTATTTCAATTATATTCTGGTCTATTTTAGACTTGAAGACTTCAGACTTGTCATCAGATGAAATACCCTTCAAATGTTTGATTTTGCGAGATATTATACATGGGATTTAGTTAATGTAGCTTAATCCAATGAGCATCTGTGCATCAAACAGTATCATGAACATGACATAATCTGTTACCTATGTGATCCATTGTTAAGTAAATATGTTCATCAAGAAACCCCCGTGACTGCAGCTTGTATATGACCAGTACTCGTAAGGTACTTGTGTGGGGGTATGATTCAGCCCGACTACAATCATTTGGTCCAGTACTGTGTACCAGTATTTAATAAGTTAAAATGAATGTCGTGAAAACTACCACATGCCATCTGGACCTTACTATAGGATATATAATTAATTTAATGGACTGGTTTGCTAAGAGTCGCCAAGAGGAAATTAAGACCCTTCCGGTGTACTGGTGCCTAGTAATTTGTTGCAATATTAGCCTAAGGATAAATTGATGAACTTGGTTGTTATAATTTTTTACTATGCCAAGATTAAAGTCTGTTTTCACGAATTGTTTGTTGGGATCATTTATTAAATGTCTCATCCTTTATTGGAGGTTAACAAATTTTTATTATTGTATGTTGTATATATGTGAAATATAATGTATAATATACATTCATATAAAATATTTCATTTTGTTAAAATGTGTTTGCATCTGGTTTACTTTGGAGAATCCCTAACATCCTGACAATTAAGATGTTAGTGTTTAAGATTTTTCTTATTTTTAATATGCACTTGTGTTACATACCGGTACTTTAACAGTACTTTTAAAATCCGAAATTTGCCTGAAAATTTTAGAAGTATAGCGGTAAGCGAGTTGGGGTTGTTTGGTTTGAAACACCGGTCCAATGTTGGATTAATGTTGGCCCATCATCTGCAATGCTGGCAACATTAGGTCACACAGCGCATGGACAGACGTTTAAAGTCTGTCCCCACACTAAAAGATTTATAATATTTTTAATTACCGTAGACCCTTAACATATGTATTCAAAAGAAGCATGTATAGCTAACTAAGACATGATGATTGCTAATCGAAAAAACCCTTTGGTCTCCATGGTTTGTAGTAAAATACTTCAGCGTTGTAAAAGTTAAGATCCTAGCAAGCAGTGTTCTAAAACATAAATAAGTCAAGCTGATCGCTAAAGATTTCCTATACCTATCGTTTTCAGAAGGTAAATTCTCATAGAAATGTTTTAATAAAATATCTTTTTTTCATTTGGCACTTTTTTATCTTTATCCACTACAAGTCGAGAATTGTGATTGCAATTCGCGGCTTATAGTGGATGGAGATAACGATGGTAAATTCAGGCTTGGAAGGGTTCGCCAGTTCACATTTTAAATTAGCTTGGCTTAACCCTTAGAGCTCTGAACAATTCAATTTAAATTGTCAAATTTTGTGACAGACAACTTCCGAGGGACTGAAAAATTTTGTCCAAACTTATATCAGTGTTCATCTAAGACGTACTGTAGATCTGCTAATTTTCACTTGTTTATATAATTTCGTGATTTTCTGATTTTGCGACTTTTCATTGATTCAGAATTCGCAAATTTTCATTTTTTTTCAGTAGCGCTAGTATTATAATAATTTATGTGAGATTCTTAAAAGTTGTCCTCGCGAAATTCGCGAAAATTAAAACCTCGCAAATATTACCAGATCTACAGTATTTTCTTTTAATCAAGTGGTTATACAGTTACCATTAAAAGCAAAGAATGGCTATTGTGCTCTAAGATTTATGATTGCCTGATCACACTTTACCTTGACCCAGTATTGTGTATTGTAAACTCAGTATTGTGGGTAGCCTCCGTGACCGCGAGGCAGCGTGCTCGGCCTCAGACCTCCAGGGTTTGAATTTCGAATCCTGTGTCTGGAGGGCGGTGTCATCTCACCATCCTCTGGAGGTTCTCCTGGTCCAATTTAGCCTGTATGTGCACAAAAGTGGCCTAAAACCTGATTCATTTCGTTTTTACCTTGACTCAGATGTTGTTTTTTTTGGTCAACTGCCATTAAAGCCACAGGGTGAACATTAACCCTCACAACACTGAAATAATAATTGTATAGACCATGGGGACCACTTTGAAATCATCATAACTGTCTTGTTTAACTCTTAACACTTCATTTGAATACCTGTTGTTATGTGTCTACGGCCATTAAAAATATTTTAATTTTCTCAGCGGGGGGATCATCTTTAGATGTGGAAATCTGAGGTCTAATGACGGTCCTCGCACTGAAGGAGTAAAACAACCATTATTCAAATGTGTTGTTAGTGCTGTGAATACTGACCTAGCAGGACAAGGGTTATTTACAAAACGGCAAGGTGCCCTTTCGTATAATCTGTGGATGATCAGTGTTTTACAATTTTTTCCACCAAAATATTTTTGGGACTTGGTATTGAACTGATCAAAACGACAATTTTTGTCAGGGGTGTCTCATCATCATGTGAGGTCAAACGCCCTTTCTGGAGGTTTCATAATTTATGGATGTGGAGGGGGGGGGGGGGGTTTAAGAGGCTATTTTCAAAAACTTGAGTACTAAAGTCTCAACACACCCCCCCCCACACACACAAATAAATGTATAAAATTAATAATCCTACCTCAAAGATCTGGTACAATATCCATGCCCCACCCCATTAGAAATTAATATCATGCCACAATTCCGATACATTATATTATCTGAGCTTTAATTAATTATTTTCCCGTCATTTTATCAATATTTTTTGTCTAAAATTTATGGCGACATCTGGGCCCCTTCTGTGACATCGGTCCAATATTAAATCAACGTGGGTTCAATACCTCCTGTTTAATTGTGTGGCATACCCGGTGGCTGTCTTCGCAGATGATATTAAAAGTTAACCCTTGTCACAACTTTTTTGTTGGAGGGGGGGGGGGGGTGATAAAATTTATTTAAGGAAGGGTGGTTCGGTGGCTTGATAACGGCAAAATGTGTCACAAAGGGGGTGTATCATGACCCCCCCCCCCATACACACACTTGTTTGACCTGTGAATGGCTTGTTTTAACCCTTAAAGCGCTGAAATATTTTCATATAGGCCTATAAACTATGGAGACACTAAAATTCTTTTTTTTCAATTTGCAATCATCTTAAATGTCTTTTATAGTTAGGTCTTCCCCTTTATTTGAATATCTTACTTATGGGTCTACTGCCATCAAAAATATTTTTTAATAACACCCCTGGAATAAACCCCCCAGAATATTCTGAGAGGGGGGGGGGGGTCCGTACCCCTCTAATTCCCCCCCTGGAATAAACACTGTTAATTGCATTTTATTTTGTCTGAAAACGTATATTATACGGCTCTAGCAGCAGAAGGGTTAGGCTGATTGTTAAGTTCGTCTTCAGTCTTTGACCGCCGATCCCAATTATGTTCTTTTTTTTTTAATTTTGTATCAACACATTAGGTACCACACTTTAAGCACGTTGAAGATAAAACATGGCATAAATGAGGAAGATTTGAAAATAATAACCCTCCATTTGGTCAAATCTTGATAATTTTCACTCACTTGAAGTTGTGGGTCGCGTCAGCGACGCGCAACTTTAAGTGAGTGAAAATTCCAATTAACTAATTTGGCGGTTAAAGGGTTAAATTATCAGCTCCATGATTTGGTTGCCATGGCAATTTTGAAAAACAAATTTATATGATGTTATATAACTTGCTGAACTTGACTAAAAATTTAAAAAAAAATCTCCAAAGAAATTCAAAAGCACTGGAAAGCACAGGAAGTTTTATTGGGGAGGTGCGTTTCAGTATATTATGGACCTTAACTCGGCTGATTTTGCATGGGATTTTTTGGAAAAATAAGCATACACACTAAATAAAGCATTCTTGCGACATATTTACACAGAATCAAGCAATCTCACAAGTAATCATTAGTACAAATCAACTTTACCGGTATCTATAAAAAAATCAATCCAAGAATGTCGAGGCGGCCATTCAGGGGGATGGCCCCCGGAAAATTTTGAAAAATACAGACTATAATAGCACTTTCTGGTGATATATTTACAGGGAATAAAGAAATCAAACAATCTCACAAGTGATCATTAGTAGAAATTAGGGTGGGCCTATCTAAAAAAAGGTAACCTTAGAATGTGGACATTTAAAATCATCACAAATGTCTAATTTTACTCTTTCCGGTTCATTTGAACTCATATGTTATTGGTCTACGACCAATAGAAAACTTTTACATTTTCATTTTTTTTCAACCCGCCGAGACCGGGAACCGAACCCCGAACTCTGGCGTGAAGGGCAGCGGTGCTAACCACTACCCTAGGGCCCTCGCCCCACCACACAAAATACCAGCCCCATTGAAATACATGTAAAATGCATCAATTCCACAGACCGATTCTACTTCTTTCTGCCCTAACCCCTATCAAGTGCCGCACATCATATTGAAGCCTGGACAGAACTGATATGGGTCTGCTACCCAGACAGATTTTTAGCAAGGCCCGCTGGTGTGTAAAAAAAGTCACCATAGTTCAAATTAGGCTTAAATTCATATCCTCTTTCACAGACCAGACACGCATCCTATTAACCCACTGTATCCCTTTCAGATTGTCAAAAAAACAGCTATATCTGGTATCCGACATGATGTAGACATCGTGTACTTATTAAATATCCACAGAAATTTAACTTCTTTGTATGTATGTATTTTTAATAACAACAGAGGTTGAAACAGCCGCATTGAAAATATTTTGTGTCTTGATTCCATCATTAGTAGACACCTCCCTCACCAGACATCCAGAGCCACCTGTTGAGTGATCAGAAACATTCAGTTTATCATCTTTATATCTTGATGTATGAAAATGGGCATCTTTAGTCTTTTTATTTTAACAAGAAAAATCCATTTCAAAATACCATTTTCTTCAATACTTCGAATTGCTAGCACTTCACCTTCTCAAATTATAGCTTACAAATATACAAGAACCTGAATTGTATTATTATGTTGTTTTCCATGGAATCTAAAAAATTAAATATTTGATGAAATCACTAATAACTAACCCTACAACATTTAAAGGGTTGGTCCACATCTATAAATGAAACAATATTGTATGTATGGAAGATAATTAAAACACATTTATATTCATTTTGTGAATATTATATACTTTATGAGTAATACCAATGTATTATCTGTCTGTTTCAGATCCATGCCAACTGCCGAATCCGACGCGTCTACTTCTCAGATCGCCTCTACTCAGAAGATGAATTACCGGCAGAATTCAAATTATATCTCCCTGTTCAGCAGCAACAACGGAAAAACTAGCACTACTATTAGATAGACCCTCTCCTCCCAAAGACACTCTTATTTCAATTATATTCTGGTCTATTTTAGACTTGAAGACTTCAGACTTGTCATCAGATGGAATACCCTTCAAATGTTTGATTTTGCGAGATATTATACATGGGATTTAGTTAATGTAGCTTAATCCAATGAGCATCTGTGCATCAAACAGTATCATGAACATGACATAATCTGTTACCTATGTGATCCATTGTTAAGTAAATATGTTCATCAAGAAACCCCCGTGACTGCAGCTTGTATATGACCAGTACTCGTAAGGTACTTGTGTGGGGGTATGATTCAGCCCGACTACAATCATTTGGTCCAGTACTGTGTACCAGTATTTAATAAGTTAAAATGAATGTCGTGAAAACTACCACATGCCATCTGGACCTTACTATAGGATATATAATTAATTTAATGGACTGGTTTGCTAAGAGTCGCCAAGAGGAAATTAAGACCCTTCCGGTGTACTGGTGCCTAGTAATTTGTTGCAATATTAGCCTAAGGATAAATTGATGAACTTGGTTGTTATAATTTTTTACTATGCCAAGATTAAAGTCTGTTTTCACGAATTGTTTGTTGGGATCATTTATTAAATGTCTCATCCTTTATTGGAGGTTAACAAATTTTTATTATTGTATGTTGTATATATGTGAAATATAATGTATAATATACATTCATATAAAATATTTCATTTTGTTAAAATGTGTTTGCATCTGGTTTACTTTGGAGAATCCCTAACATCCTGACAATTAAGATGTTAGTGTTTAAGATTTTTCTTATTTTTAATATGCACTTGTGTTACATACCGGTACTTTAACAGTACTTTTAAAATCCGAAATTTGCCTGAAAATTTTAGAAGTATAGCGGTAAGCGAGTTGGGGTTGTTTGGTTTGAAACACCGGTCCAATGTTGGATTAATGTTGGCCCATCATCTGCAATGCTGGCAACATTAGGTCACACAGCGCATGGACAGACGTTTAAAGTCTGTCCCCACACTAAAAGATTTATAATATTTTTAATTACCGTAGACCCTTAACATATGTATTCAAAAGAAGCATGTATAGCTAACTAAGACATGATGATTGCTAATCGAAAAAACCCTTTGGTCTCCATGGTTTGTAGTAAAATACTTCAGCGTTGTAAAAGTTAAGATCCTAGCAAGCAGTGTTCTAAAACATAAATAAGTCAAGCTGATCGCTAAAGATTTCCTATACCTATCGTTTTCAGAAGGTAAATTCTCATAGAAATGTTTTAATAAAATATCTTTTTTTCATTTGGCACTTTTTTATCTTTATCCACTACAAGTCGAGAATTGTGATTGCAATTCGCGGCTTATAGTGGATGGAGATAACGATGGTAAATTCAGGCTTGGAAGGGTTCGCCAGTTCACATTTTAAATTAGCTTGGCTTAACCCTTAGAGCTCTGAACAATTCAATTTAAATTGTCAAATTTTGTGACAGACAACTTCCGAGGGACTGAAAAATTTTGTCCAAACTTATATCAGTGTTCATCTAAGACGTACTGTAGATCTGCTAATTTTCACTTGTTTATATAATTTCGTGATTTTCTGATTTTGCGACTTTTCATTGATTCAGAATTCGCAAATTTTCATTTTTTTTCAGTAGCGCTAGTATTATAATAATTTATGTGAGATTCTTAAAAGTTGTCCTCGCGAAATTCGCGAAAATTAAAACCTCGCAAATATTACCAGATCTACAGTATTTTCTTTTAATCAAGTGGTTATACAGTTACCATTAAAAGCAAAGAATGGCTATTGTGCTCTAAGATTTATGATTGCCTGATCACACTTTACCTTGACCCAGTATTGTGTATTGTAAACTCAGTATTGTGGGTAGCCTCCGTGACCGCGAGGCAGCGTGCTCGGCCTCAGACCTCCAGGGTTTGAATTTCGAATCCTGTGTCTGGAGGGCGGTGTCATCTCACCATCCTCTGGAGGTTCTCCTGGTCCAATTTAGCCTGTATGTGCACAAAAGTGGCCTAAAACCTGATTCATTTCGTTTTTACCTTGACTCAGATGTTGTTTTTTTTGGTCAACTGCCATTAAAGCCACAGGGTGAACATTAACCCTCACAACACTGAAATAATAATTGTATAGACCATGGGGACCACTTTGAAATCATCATAACTGTCTTGTTTAACTCTTAACACTTCATTTGAATACCTGTTGTTATGTGTCTACGGCCATTAAAAATATTTTAATTTTCTCAGCGGGGGGATCATCTTTAGATGTGGAAATCTGAGGTCTAATGACGGTCCTCGCACTGAAGGAGTAAAACAACCATTATTCAAATGTGTTGTTAGTGCTGTGAATACTGACCTAGCAGGACAAGGGT
This sequence comes from Flabesymbios commensalis, assembly GCA_964017125.1. Classification (NCBI taxonomy): domain Eukaryota; kingdom Metazoa; phylum Annelida; class Polychaeta; order Terebellida; family Flabelligeridae; genus Flabesymbios; species Flabesymbios commensalis. The sequence goes on from OZ024909.1 coordinate 79,592,115, forward strand.
TATTTACAAAACGGCAAGGTGCCCTTTCGTATAATCTGTGGATGATCAGTGTTTTACAATTTTTTCCACCAAAATATTTTTGGGACTTGGTATTGAACTGATCAAAACGACAATTTTTGTCAGGGGTGTCTCATCATCATGTGAGGTCAAACGCCCTTTCTGGAGGTTTCATAATTTATGGATGTGGAGGGGGGGGGGGGGGTTTAAGAGGCTATTTTCAAAAACTTGAGTACTAAAGTCTCAACACACCCCCCCCCACACACACAAATAAATGTATAAAATTAATAATCCTACCTCAAAGATCTGGTACAATATCCATGCCCCACCCCATTAGAAATTAATATCATGCCACAATTCCGATACATTATATTATCTGAGCTTTAATTAATTATTTTCCCGTCATTTTATCAATATTTTTTGTCTAAAATTTATGGCGACATCTGGGCCCCTTCTGTGACATCGGTCCAATATTAAATCAACGTGGGTTCAATACCTCCTGTTTAATTGTGTGGCATACCCGGTGGCTGTCTTCGCAGATGATATTAAAAGTTAACCCTTGTCACAACTTTTTTGTTGGAGGGGGGGGGGGGTGATAAAATTTATTTAAGGAAGGGTGGTTCGGTGGCTTGATAACGGCAAAATGTGTCACAAAGGGGGTGTATCATGACCCCCCCCCCCCATACACACACTTGTTTGACCTGTGAATGGCTTGTTTTAACCCTTAAAGCGCTGAAATATTTTCATATAGGCCTATAAACTATGGAGACACTAAAATTCTTTTTTTTCAATTTGCAATCATCTTAAATGTCTTTTATAGTTAGGTCTTCCCCTTTATTTGAATATCTTACTTATGGGTCTACTGCCATCAAAAATATTTTTTAATAACACCCCTGGAATAAACCCCCCAGAATATTCTGAGAGGGGGGGGGGGGGGTCCGTACCCCTCTAATTCCCCCCCTGGAATAAACACTGTTAATTGCATTTTATTTTGTCTGAAAACGTATATTATACGGCTCTAGCAGCAGAAGGGTTAGGCTGATTGTTAAGTTCGTCTTCAGTCTTTGACCGCCGATCCCAATTATGTTCTTTTTTTTTTAATTTTGTATCAACACATTAGGTACCACACTTTAAGCACGTTGAAGATAAAACATGGCATAAATGAGGAAGATTTGAAAATAATAACCCTCCATTTGGTCAAATCTTGATAATTTTCACTCACTTGAAGTTGTGGGTCGCGTCAGCGACGCGCAACTTTAAGTGAGTGAAAATTCCAATTAACTAATTTGGCGGTTAAAGGGTTAAATTATCAGCTCCATGATTTGGTTGCCATGGCAATTTTGAAAAACAAATTTATATGATGTTATATAACTTGCTGAACTTGACTAAAAATTTAAAAAAAAATCTCCAAAGAAATTCAAAAGCACTGGAAAGCACAGGAAGTTTTATTGGGGAGGTGCGTTTCAGTATATTATGGACCTTAACTCGGCTGATTTTGCATGGCATTTTTTGGAAAAATAAGCATACACACTAAATAAAGCATTCTTGCGACATATTTACACAGAATCAAGCAATCTCACAAGTAATCATTAGTACAAATCAACTTTACCGGTATCTATAAAAAAATCAATCCAAGAATGTCGAGGCGGCCATTCAGGGGGATGGCCCCCGGAAAATTTTGAAAAATACAGACTATAATAGCACTTTCTGGTGATATATTTACAGGGAATAAAGAAATCAAACAATCTCACAAGTGATCATTAGTAGAAATTAGGGTGGGCCTATCTAAAAAAAGGTAACCTTAGAATGTGGACATTTAAAATCATCACAAATGTCTAATTTTACTCTTTCCGGTTCATTTGAACTCATATGTTATTGGTCTACGACCAATAGAAAACTTTTACATTTTCATTTTTTTTCAACCCGCCGAGACCGGGAACCGAACCCCGAACTCTGGCGTGAAGGGCAGCGGTGCTAACCACTACCCTAGGGCCCTCGCCCCACCACACAAAATACCAGCCCCATTGAAATACATGTAAAATGCATCAATTCCACAGACCGATTCTACTTCTTTCTGCCCTAACCCCTATCAAGTGCCGCACATCATATTGAAGCCTGGACAGAACTGATATGGGTCTGCTACCCAGACAGATTTTTAGCAAGGCCCGCTGGTGTGTAAAAAAAGTCACCATAGTTCAAATTAGGCTTAAATTCATATCCTCTTTCACAGACCAGACACGCATCCTATTAACCCACTGTATCCCTTTCAGATTGTCAAAAAAACAGCTATATCTGGTATCCGACATGATGTAGACATCGTGTACTTATTAAATATCCACAGAAATTTAACTTCTTTGTATGTATGTATTTTTAATAACAACAGAGGTTGAAACAGCCGCATTGAAAATATTTTGTGTCTTGATTCCATCATTAGTAGACACCTCCCTCACCAGACATCCAGAGCCACCTGTTGAGTGATCAGAAACATTCAGTTTATCATCTTTATATCTTGATGTATGAAAATGGGCATCTTTAGTCTTTTTATTTTAACAAGAAAAATCCATTTCAAAATACCATTTTCTTCAATACTTCGAATTGCTAGCACTTCACCTTCTCAAATTATAGCTTACAAATATACAAGAACCTGAATTGTATTATTATGTTGTTTTCCATGGAATCTAAAAAATTAAATATTTGATGAAATCACTAATAACTAACCCTACAACATTTAAAGGGTTGGTCCACATCTATAAATGAAACAATATTGTATGTATGGAAGATAATTAAAACACATTTATATTCATTTTGTGAATATTATATACTTTATGAGTAATACCAATGTATTATCTGTCTGTTTCAGATCCATGCCAACTGCCGAATCCGACGCGTCTACTTCTCAGATCGCCTCTACTCAGAAGATGAATTACCGGCAGAATTCAAATTATATCTCCCTGTTCAGCAGCAACAACGGAAAAACTAGCACTACTATTAGATAGACCCTCTCCTCCCAAAGACACTCTTATTTCAATTATATTCTGGTCTATTTTAGACTTGAAGACTTCAGACTTGTCATCAGATGAAATACCCTTCAAATGTTTGATTTTGCGAGATATTATACATGGGATTTAGTTAATGTAGCTTAATCCAATGAGCATCTGTGCATCAAACAGTATCATGAACATGACATAATCTGTTACCTATGTGATCCATTGTTAAGTAAATATGTTCATCAAGAAACCCCCGTGACTGCAGCTTGTATATGACCAGTACTCGTAAGGTACTTGTGTGGGGGTATGATTCAGCCCGACTACAATCATTTGGTCCAGTACTGTGTACCAGTATTTAATAAGTTAAAATGAATGTCGTGAAAACTACCACATGCCATCTGGACCTTACTATAGGATATATAATTAATTTAATGGACTGGTTTGCTAAGAGTCGCCAAGAGGAAATTAAGACCCTTCCGGTGTACTGGTGCCTAGTAATTTGTTGCAATATTAGCCTAAGGATAAATTGATGAACTTGGTTGTTATAATTTTTTACTATGCCAAGATTAAAGTCTGTTTTCACGAATTGTTTGTTGGGATCATTTATTAAATGTCTCATCCTTTATTGGAGGTTAACAAATTTTTATTATTGTATGTTGTATATATGTGAAATATAATGTATAATATACATTCATATAAAATATTTCATTTTGTTAAAATGTGTTTGCATCTGGTTTACTTTGGAGAATCCCTAACATCCTGACAATTAAGATGTTAGTGTTTAAGATTTTTCTTATTTTTAATATGCACTTGTGTTACATACCGGTACTTTAACAGTACTTTTAAAATCCGAAATTTGCCTGAAAATTTTAGAAGTATAGCGGTAAGCGAGTTGGGGTTGTTTGGTTTGAAACACCGGTCCAATGTTGGATTAATGTTGGCCCATCATCTGCAATGCTGGCAACATTAGGTCACACAGCGCATGGACAGACGTTTAAAGTCTGTCCCCACACTAAAAGATTTATAATATTTTTAATTACCGTAGACCCTTAACATATGTATTCAAAAGAAGCATGTATAGCTAACTAAGACATGATGATTGCTAATCGAAAAAACCCTTTGGTCTCCATGGTTTGTAGTAAAATACTTCAGCGTTGTAAAAGTTAAGATCCTAGCAAGCAGTGTTCTAAAACATAAATAAGTCAAGCTGATCGCTAAAGATTTCCTATACCTATCGTTTTCAGAAGGTAAATTCTCATAGAAATGTTTTAATAAAATATCTTTTTTTCATTTGGCACTTTTTTATCTTTATCCACTACAAGTCGAGAATTGTGATTGCAATTCGCGGCTTATAGTGGATGGAGATAACGATGGTAAATTCAGGCTTGGAAGGGTTCGCCAGTTCACATTTTAAATTAGCTTGGCTTAACCCTTAGAGCTCTGAACAATTCAATTTAAATTGTCAAATTTTGTGACAGACAACTTCCGAGGGACTGAAAAATTTTGTCCAAACTTATATCAGTGTTCATCTAAGACGTACTGTAGATCTGCTAATTTTCACTTGTTTATATAATTTCGTGATTTTCTGATTTTGCGACTTTTCATTGATTCAGAATTCGCAAATTTTCATTTTTTTTCAGTAGCGCTAGTATTATAATAATTTATGTGAGATTCTTAAAAGTTGTCCTCGCGAAATTCGCGAAAATTAAAACCTCGCAAATATTACCAGATCTACAGTATTTTCTTTTAATCAAGTGGTTATACAGTTACCATTAAAAGCAAAGAATGGCTATTGTGCTCTAAGATTTATGATTGCCTGATCACACTTTACCTTGACCCAGTATTGTGTATTGTAAACTCAGTATTGTGGGTAGCCTCCGTGACCGCGAGGCAGCGTGCTCGGCCTCAGACCTCCAGGGTTTGAATTTCGAATCCTGTGTCTGGAGGGCGGTGTCATCTCACCATCCTCTGGAGGTTCTCCTGGTCCAATTTAGCCTGTATGTGCACAAAAGTGGCCTAAAACCTGATTCATTTCGTTTTTACCTTGACTCAGATGTTGTTTTTTTTGGTCAACTGCCATTAAAGCCACAGGGTGAACATTAACCCTCACAACACTGAAATAATAATTGTATAGACCATGGGGACCACTTTGAAATCATCATAACTGTCTTGTTTAACTCTTAACACTTCATTTGAATACCTGTTGTTATGTGTCTACGGCCATTAAAAATATTTTAATTTTCTCAGCGGGGGGATCATCTTTAGATGTGGAAATCTGAGGTCTAATGACGGTCCTCGCACTGAAGGAGTAAAACAACCATTATTCAAATGTGTTGTTAGTGCTGTGAATACTGACCTAGCAGGACAAGGGTTATTTACAAAACGGCAAGGTGCCCTTTCGTATAATCTGTGGATGATCAGTGTTTTACAATTTTTTCCACCAAAATATTTTTGGGACTTGGTATTGAACTGATCAAAACGACAATTTTTGTCAGGGGTGTCTCATCATCATGTGAGGTCAAACGCCCTTTCTGGAGGTTTCATAATTTATGGATGTGGAGGGGGGGGGGGGGTTTAAGAGGCTATTTTCAAAAACTTGAGTACTAAAGTCTCAACACACCCCCCCCCACACACACAAATAAATGTATAAAATTAATAATCCTACCTCAAAGATCTGGTACAATATCCATGCCCCACCCCATTAGAAATTAATATCATGCCACAATTCCGATACATTATATTATCTGAGCTTTAATTAATTATTTTCCCGTCATTTTATCAATATTTTTTGTCTAAAATTTATGGCGACATCTGGGCCCCTTCTGTGACATCGGTCCAATATTAAATCAACGTGGGTTCAATACCTCCTGTTTAATTGTGTGGCATACCCGGTGGCTGTCTTCGCAGATGATATTAAAAGTTAACCCTTGTCACAACTTTTTTGTTGGAGGGGGGGGGGGGTGATAAAATTTATTTAAGGAAGGGTGGTTCGGTGGCTTGATAACGGCAAAATGTGTCACAAAGGGGGTGTATCATGACCCCCCCCCCCCATACACACACTTGTTTGACCTGTGAATGGCTTGTTTTAACCCTTAAAGCGCTGAAATATTTTCATATAGGCCTATAAATTATGGAGACACTAAAATTCTTTTTTTTCAATTTGCAATCATCTTAAATGTCTTTTATAGTTAGGTCTTCCCCTTTATTTGAATATCTTACTTATGGGTCTACTGCCATCAAAAATATTTTTTAATAACACCCCTGGAATAAACCCCCCAGAATATTCTGAGAGGGGGGGGGGGGGGTCCGTACCCCTCTAATTCCCCCCCTGGAATAAACACTGTTAATTGCATTTTATTTTGTCTGAAAACGTATATTATACGGCTCTAGCAGCAGAAGGGTTAGGCTGATTGTTAAGTTCGTCTTCAGTCTTTGACCGCCGATCCCAATTATGTTCTTTTTTTTTTAATTTTGTATCAACACATTAGGTACCACACTTTAAGCACGTTGAAGATAAAACATGGCATAAATGAGGAAGATTTGAAAATAATAACCCTCCATTTGGTCAAATCTTGATAATTTTCACTCACTTGAAGTTGTGGGTCGCGTCAGCGACGCGCAACTTTAAGTGAGTGAAAATTCCAATTAACTAATTTGGCGGTTAAAGGGTTAAATTATCAGCTCCATGATTTGGTTGCCATGGCAATTTTGAAAAACAAATTTATATGATGTTATATAACTTGCTGAACTTGACTAAAAATTTAAAAAAAAATCTCCAAAGAAATTCAAAAGCACTGGAAAGCACAGGAAGTTTTATTGGGGAGGTGCGTTTCAGTATATTATGGACCTTAACTCGGCTGATTTTGCATGGCATTTTTTGGAAAAATAAGCATACACACTAAATAAAGCATTCTTGCGACATATTTACACAGAATCAAGCAATCTCACAAGTAATCATTAGTACAAATCAACTTTACCGGTATCTATAAAAAAATCAATCCAAGAATGTCGAGGCGGCCATTCAGGGGGATGGCCCCCGGAAAATTTTGAAAAATACAGACTATAATAGCACTTTCTGGTGATATATTTACAGGGAATAAAGAAATCAAACAATCTCACAAGTGATCATTAGTAGAAATTAGGGTGGGCCTATCTAAAAAAAGGTAACCTTAGAATGTGGACATTTAAAATCATCACAAATGTCTAATTTTACTCTTTCCGGTTCATTTGAACTCATATGTTATTGGTCTACGACCAATAGAAAACTTTTACATTTTCATTTTTTTTCAACCCGCCGAGACCGGGAACCGAACCCCGAACTCTGGCGTGAAGGGCAGCGGTGCTAACCACTACCCTAGGGCCCTCGCCCCACCACACAAAATACCAGCCCCATTGAAATACATGTAAAATGCATCAATTCCACAGACCGATTCTACTTCTTTCTGCCCTAACCCCTATCAAGTGCCGCACATCATATTGAAGCCTGGACAGAACTGATATGGGTCTGCTACCCAGACAGATTTTTAGCAAGGCCCGCTGGTGTGTAAAAAAAGTCACCATAGTTCAAATTAGGCTTAAATTCATATCCTCTTTCACAGACCAGACACGCATCCTATTAACCCACTGTATCCCTTTCAGATTGTCAAAAAAACAGCTATATCTGGTATCCGACATGATGTAGACATCGTGTACTTATTAAATATCCACAGAAATTTAACTTCTTTGTATGTATGTATTTTTAATAACAACAGAGGTTGAAAAAGCCGCATTGAAAATATTTTGTGTCTTGATTCCATCATTAGTAGACACCTCCCTCACCAGACATCCAGAGCCACCTGTTGAGTGATCAGAAACATTCAGTTTATCATCTTTATATCTTGATGTATGAAAATGGGCATCTTTAGTCTTTTTATTTTAACAAGAAAAATCCATTTCAAAATACCATTTTCTTCAATACTTCGAATTGCTAGCACTTCACCTTCTCAAATTATAGCTTACAAATATACAAGAACCTGAATTGTATTATTATGTTGTTTTCCATGGAATCTAAAAAATTAAATATTTGATGAAATCACTAATAACTAACCCTACAACATTTAAAGGGTTGGTCCACATCTATAAATGAAACAATATTGTATGTATGGAAGATAATTAAAACACATTTATATTCATTTTGTGAATATTATATACTTTATGAGTAATACCAATGTATTATCTGTCTGTTTCAGATCCATGCCAACTGCCGAATCCGACGCGTCTACTTCTCAGATCGCCTCTACTCAGAAGATGAATTACCGGCAGAATTCAAATTATATCTCCCTGTTCAGCAGCAACAACGGAAAAACTAGCACCACTATTTGATAGACCCTCTCCTCCCAAAGACACTCTTATTTCAATTATATTCTGGTCTATTTTAGACTTGAAGACTTCAGACTTGTCATCAGATGAAATACCCTTCAAATGTTTGATTTTGCGAGATATTATACATGGGATTTAGTTAATGTAGCTTAATCCAATGAGCATCTGTGCATCAAACAGTATCATGAACATGACATAATCTGTTACCTATGTGATCCATTGTTAAGTAAATATGTTCATCAAGAAACCCCCGTGACTGCAGCTTGTATATGACCAGTACTCGTAAGGTACTTGTGTGGGGGTATGATTCAGCCCGACTACAATCATTTGGTCCAGTACTGTGTACCAGTATTTAATAAGTTAAAATGAATGTCGTGAAAACTACCACATGCCATCTGGACCTTACTATAGGATATATAATTAATTTAATGGACTGGTTTGCTAAGAGTCGCCAAGAGGAAATTAAGACCCTTCCGGTGTACTGGTGCCTAGTAATTTGTTGCAATATTAGCCTAAGGATAAATTGATGAACTTGGTTGTTATAATTTTTTACTATGCCAAGATTAAAGTCTGTTTTCACGAATTGTTTGTTGGGATCATTTATTAAATGTCTCATCCTTTATTGGAGGTTAACAAATTTTTATTATTGTATGTTGTATATATGTGAAATATAATGTATAATATACATTCATATAAAATATTTCATTTTGTTAAAATGTGTTTGCATCTGGTTTACTTTGGAGAATCCCTAACATCCTGACAATTAAGATGTTAGTGTTTAAGATTTTTCTTATTTTTAATATGCACTTGTGTTACATACCGGTACTTTAACAGTACTTTTAAAATCCGAAATTTGCCTGAAAATTTTAGAAGTATAGCGGTAAGCGAGTTGGGGTTGTTTGGTTTGAAACACCGGTCCAATGTTGGATTAATGTTGGCCCATCATCTGCAATGCTGGCAACATTAGGTCACACAGCGCATGGACAGACGTTTAAAGTCTGTCCCCACACTAAAAGATTTATAATATTTTTAATTACCGTAGACCCTTAACATATGTATTCAAAAGAAGCATGTATAGCTAACTAAGACATGATGATTGCTAATCGAAAAAACCCTTTGGTCTCCATGGTTTGTAGTAAAATACTTCAGCGTTGTAAAAGTTAAGATCCTAGCAAGCAGTGTTCTAAAACATAAATAAGTCAAGCTGATCGCTAAAGATTTCCTATACCTATCGTTTTCAGAAGGTAAATTCTCATAGAAATGTTTTAATAAAATATCTTTTTTTCATTTGGCACTTTTTTATCTTTATCCACTACAAGTCGAGAATTGTGATTGCAATTCGCGGCTTATAGTGGATGGAGATAACGATGGTAAATTCAGGCTTGGAAGGGTTCGCCAGTTCACATTTTAAATTAGCTTGGCTTAACCCTTAGAGCTCTGAACAATTCAATTTAAATTGTCAAATTTTGTGACAGACAACTTCCGAGGGACTGAAAAATTTTGTCCAAACTTATATCAGTGTTCATCTAAGACGTACTGTAGATCTGCTAATTTTCACTTGTTTATATAATTTCGTGATTTTCTGATTTTGCGACTTTTCATTGATTCAGAATTCGCAAATTTTCATTTTTTTTCAGTAGCGCTAGTATTATAATAATTTATGTGAGATTCTTAAAAGTTGTCCTCGCGAAATTCGCGAAAATTAAAACCTCGCAAATATTACCAGATCTACAGTATTTTCTTTTAATCAAGTGGTTATACAGTTACCATTAAAAGCAAAGAATGGCTATTGTGCTCTAAGATTTATGATTGCCTGATCACACTTTACCTTGACCCAGTATTGTGTATTGTAAACTCAGTATTGTGGGTAGCCTCCGTGACCGCGAGGCAGCGTGCTCGGCCTCAGACCTCCAGGGTTTGAATTTCGAATCCTGTGTCTGGAGGGCGGTGTCATCTCACCATCCTCTGGAGGTTCTCCTGGTCCAATTTAGCCTGTATGTGCACAAAAGTGGCCTAAAACCTGATTCATTTCGTTTTTACCTTGACTCAGATGTTGTTTTTTTTGGTCAACTGCCATTAAAGCCACAGGGTGAACATTAACCCTCACAACACTGAAATAATAATTGTATAGACCATGGGGACCACTTTGAAATCATCATAACTGTCTTGTTTAACTCTTAACACTTCATTTGAATACCTGTTGTTATGTGTCTACGGCCATTAAAAATATTTTAATTTTCTCAGCGGGGGGATCATCTTTAGATGTGGAAATCTGAGGTCTAATGACGGTCCTCGCACTGAAGGAGTAAAACAACCATTATTCAAATGTGTTGTTAGTGCTGTGAATACTGACCTAGCAGGACAAGGGTTATTTACAAAACGGCAAGGTGCCCTTTCGTATAATCTGTGGATGATCAGTGTTTTACAATTTTTTCCACCAAAATATTTTTGGGACTTGGTATTGAACTGATCAAAACGACAATTTTTGTCAGGGGTGTCTCATCATCATGTGAGGTCAAACGCCCTTTCTGGAGGTTTCATAATTTATGGATGTGGAGGGGGGGGGGGGGGGGGTTTAAGAGGCTATTTTCAAAAACTTGAGTACTAAAGTCTCAACACACCCCCCCCCACACACACAAATAAATGTATAAAATTAATAATCCTACCTCAAAGATCTGGTACAATATCCATGCCCCACCCCATTAGAAATTAATATCATGCCACAATTCCGATACATTATATTATCTGAGCTTTAATTAATTATTTTCCCGTCATTTTATCAATATTTTTTGTCTAAAATTTATGGCGACATCTGGGCCCCTTCTGTGACATCGGTCCAATATTAAATCAACGTGGGTTCAATACCTCCTGTTTAATTGTGTGGCATACCCGGTGGCTGTCTTCGCAGATGATATTAAAAGTTAACCCTTGTCACAACTTTTTTGTTGGAGGGGGGGGGGGGTGATAAAATTTATTTAAGGAAGGGTGGTTCGGTGGCTTGATAACGGCAAAATGTGTCACAAAGGGGGTGTATCATGACCCCCCCCCCCATACACACACTTGTTTGACCTGTGAATGGCTTGTTTTAACCCTTAAAGCGCTGAAATATTTTCATATAGGCCTATAAACTATGGAGACACTAAAATTCTTTTTTTTCAATTTGCAATCATCTTAAATGTCTTTTATAGTTAGGTCTTCCCCTTTATTTGAATATCTTACTTATGGGTCTACTGCCATCAAAAATATTTTTTAATAACACCCCTGGAATAAACCCCCCAGAATATTCTGAGAGGGGGGGGGGGGGTCCGTACCCCTCTAATTCCCCCCCTGGAATAAACACTGTTAATTGCATTTTATTTTGTCTGAAAACGTATATTATACGGCTCTAGCAGCAGAAGGGTTAGGCTGATTGTTAAGTTCGTCTTCAGTCTTTGACCGCCGATCCCAATTATGTTCTTTTTTTTTTAATTTTGTATCAACACATTAGGTACCACACTTTAAGCACGTTGAAGATAAAACATGGCATAAATGAGGAAGATTTGAAAATAATAACCCTCCATTTGGTCAAATCTTGATAATTTTCACTCACTTGAAGTTGTGGGTCGCGTCAGCGACGCGCAACTTTAAGTGAGTGAAAATTCCAATTAACTAATTTGGCGGTTAAAGGGTTAAATTATCAGCTCCATGATTTGGTTGCCATGGCAATTTTGAAAAACAAATTTATATGATGTTATATAACTTGCTGAACTTGACTAAAAATTTAAAAAAAAATCTCCAAAGAAATTCAAAAGCACTGGAAAGCACAGGAAGTTTTATTGGGGAGGTGCGTTTCAGTATATTATGGACCTTAACTCGGCTGATTTTGCATGGCATTTTTTGGAAAAATAAGCATACACACTAAATAAAGCATTCTTGCGACATATTTACACAGAATCAAGCAATCTCACAAGTAATCATTAGTACAAATCAACGTTACCGGTATCTATAAAAAAATCAATCCAAGAATGTCGAGGCGGCCATTCAGGGGGATGGCCCCCGGAAAATTTTGAAAAATACAGACTATAATAGCACTTTCTGGTGATATATTTACAGGGAATAAAGAAATCAAACAATCTCACAAGTGATCATTAGTAGAAATTAGGGTGGGCCTATCTAAAAAAAGGTAACCTTAGAATGTGGACATTTAAAATCATCACAAATGTCTAATTTTACTCTTTCCGGTTCATTTGAACTCATATGTTATTGGTCTACGACCAATAGAAAACTTTTACATTTTCATTTTTTTTCAACCCGCCGAGACCGGGAACCGAACCCCGAACTCTGGCGTGAAGGGCAGCGGTGCTAACCACTACCCTAGGGCCCTCGCCCCACCACACAAAATACCAGCCCCATTGAAATACATGTAAAATGCATCAATTCCACAGACCGATTCTACTTCTTTCTGCCCTAACCCCTATCAAGTGCCGCACATCATATTGAAGCCTGGACAGAACTGATATGGGTCTGCTACCCAGACAGATTTTTAGCAAGGCCCGCTGGTGTGTAAAAAAAGTCACCATAGTTCAAATTAGGCTTAAATTCATATCCTCTTTCACAGACCAGACACGCATCCTATTAACCCACTGTATCCCTTTCAGATTGTCAAAAAAACAGCTATATCTGGTATCCGACATGATGTAGACATCGTGTACTTATTAAATATCCACAGAAATTTAACTTCTTTGTATGTATGTATTTTTAATAACAACAGAGGTTGAAAAAGCCGCATTGAAAATATTTTGTGTCTTGATTCCATCATTAGTAGACACCTCCCTCACCAGACATCCAGAGCCACCTGTTGAGTGATCAGAAACATTCAGTTTATCATCTTTATATCTTGATGTATGAAAATGGGCATCTTTAGTCTTTTTATTTTAACAAGAAAAATCCATTTCAAAATACCATTTTCTTCAATACTTCGAATTGCTAGCACTTCACCTTCTCAAATTATAGCTTACAAATATACAAGAACCTGAATTGTATTATTATGTTGTTTTCCATGGAATCTAAAAAATTAAATATTTGATGAAATCACTAATAACTAACCCTACAACATTTAAAGGGTTGGTCCACATCTATAAATGAAACAATATTGTATATATGGAAGATAATTAAAACACATTTATATTCATTTTGTGAATATTATATACTTTATGAGTAATACCAATGTATTATCTGTCTGTTTCAGATCCATGCCAACTGCCGAATCCGACGCGTCTACTTCTCAGATCGCCTCTACTCAGAAGATGAATTACCGGCAGAATTCAAATTATATCTCCCTGTTCAGCAGCAACAACGGAAAAACTAGCACTACTATTAGATAGACCCTCTCCTCCCAAAGACACTCTTATTTCAATTATATTCTGGTCTATTTTAGACTTGAAGACTTCAGACTTGTCATCAGATGAAATACCCTTCAAATGTTTGATTTTGCGAGATATTATACATGGGATTTAGTTAATGTAGCTTAATCCAATGAGCATCTGTGCATCAAACAGTATCATGAACATGACATAATCTGTTACCTATGTGATCCATTGTTAAGTAAATATGTTCATCAAGAAACCCCCGTGACTGCAGCTTCTATATGACCAGTACTCGTAAGGTACTTGTGTGGGGGTATGATTCAGCCCGACTACAATCATTTGGTCCAGTACTGTGTACCAGTATTTAATAAGTTAAAATGAATGTCGTGAAAACTACCACATGCCATCTGGACCTTACTATAGGATATATAATTAATTTAATGGACTGGTTTGCTAAGAGTCGCCAAGAGGAAATTAAGACCCTTCCGGTGTACTGGTGCCTAGTAATTTGTTGCAATATTAGCCTAAGGATAAATTGATGAACTTGGTTGTTATAATTTTTTACTATGCCAAGATTAAAGTCTGTTTTCACGAATTGTTTGTTGGGATCATTTATTAAATGTCTCATCCTTTATTGGAGGTTAACAAATTTTTATTATTGTATGTTGTATATATGTGAAATATAATGTATAATATACATTCATATAAAATATTTCATTTTGTTAAAATGTGTTTGCATCTGGTTTACTTTGGAGAATCCCTAACATCCTGACAATTAGGATGTTAGTGTTTAAGATTTTTCTTATTTTTAATATGCACTTGTGTTACATACCGGTACTTTAACAGTACTTTTAAAATCCGAAATTTGCCTGAAAATTTTAGAAGTATAGCGGTAAGCGAGTTGGGGTTGTTTGGTTTGAAACACCGGTCCAATGTTGGATTAATGTTGGCCCATCATCTGCAATGCTGGCAACATTAGGTCACACAGCGCATGGACAGACGTTTAAAGTCTGTCCCCACACTAAAAGATTTATAATATTTTTAATTACCGTAGACCCTTAACATATGTATTCAAAAGAAGCATGTATAGCTAACTAAGACATGATGATTGCTAATCGAAAAAACCCTTTGGTCTCCATGGTTTGTAGTAAAATACTTCAGCGTTGTAAAAGTTAAGATCCTAGCAAGCAGTGTTCTAAAACATAAATAAGTCAAGCTGATCGCTAAAGATTTCCTATACCTATCGTTTTCAGAAGGTAAATTCTCATAGAAATGTTTTAATAAAATATCTTTTTTTCATTTGGCACTTTTTTATCTTTATCCACTACAAGTCGAGAATTGTGATTGCAATTCGCGGCTTATAGTGGATGGAGATAACGATGGTAAATTCAGGCTTGGAAGGGTTCGCCAGTTCACATTTTAAATTAGCTTGGCTTAACCCTTAGAGCTCTGAACAATTCAATTTAAATTGTCAAATTTTGTGACAGACAACTTCCGAGGGACTGAAAAATTTTGTCCAAACTTATATCAGTGTTCATCTAAGACGTACTGTAGATCTGCTAATTTTCACTTGTTTATATAATTTCGTGATTTTCTGATTTTGCGACTTTTCATTGATTCAGAATTCGCAAATTTTCATTTTTTTTCAGTAGCGCTAGTATTATAATAATTTATGTGAGATTCTTAAAAGTTGTCCTCGCGAAATTCGCGAAAATTAAAACCTCGCAAATATTACCAGATCTACAGTATTTTCTTTTAATCAAGTGGTTATACAGTTACCATTAAAAGCAAAGAATGGCTATTGTGCTCTAAGATTTATGATTGCCTGATCACACTTTACCTTGACCCAGTATTGTGTATTGTAAACTCAGTATTGTGGGTAGCCTCCGTGACCGCGAGGCAGCGTGCTCGGCCTCAGACCTCCAGGGTTTGAATTTCGAATCCTGTGTCTGGAGGGCGGTGTCATCTCACCATCCTCTGGAGGTTCTCCTGGTCCAATTTAGCCTGTATGTGCACAAAAGTGGCCTAAAACCTGATTCATTTCGTTTTTACCTTGACTCAGATGTTGTTTTTTTTGGTCAACTGCCATTAAAGCCACAGGGTGAACATTAACCCTCACAACACTGAAATAATAATTGTATAGACCATGGGGACCACTTTGAAATCATCATAACTGTCTTGTTTAACTCTTAACACTTCATTTGAATACCTGTTGCTTTGTGTCTACGGCCATTAAAAATATTTTAATTTTCTCAGCGGGGGGATCATCTTTAGATGTGGAAATCTGAGGTCTAATGACGGTCCTCGCACTGAAGGAGTAAAACAACCATTATTCAAATGTGTTGTTAGTGCTGTGAATACTGACCTAGCAGGACAAGGGTTATTTACAAAACGGCAAGGTGCCCTTTCGTATAATCTGTGGATGATCAGTGTTTTACAATTTTTTCCACCAAAATATTTTTGGGACTTGGTATTGAACTGATCAAAACGACAATTTTTGTCAGGGGTGTCTCATCATCATGTGAGGTCAAACGCCCTTTCTGGAGGTTTCATAATTTATGGATGTGGAGGGGGGGGGGGGGTTTAAGAGGCTATTTTCAAAAACTTGAGTACTAAAGTCTCAACACACCCCCCCCCACACACACAAATAAATGTATAAAATTAATAATCCTACCTCAAAGATCTGGTACAATATCCATGCCCCACCCCATTAGAAATTAATATCATGCCACAATTCCGATACATTATATTATCTGAGCTTTAATTAATTATTTTCCCGTCATTTTATCAATATTTTTTGTCTAAAATTTATGGCGACATCTGGGCCCCTTCTGTGACATCGGTCCAATATTAAATCAACGTGGGTTCAATACCTCCTGTTTAATTGTGTGGCATACCCGGTGGCTGTCTTCGCAGATGATATTAAAAGTTAACCCTTGTCACAACTTTTTTGTTGGAGGGGGGGGGGTGATAAAATTTATTTAAGGAAGGGTGGTTCGGTGGCTTGATAACGGCAAAATGTGTCACAAAGGGGGTGTATCATGACCCCCCCCCCATACACACACTTGTTTGACCTGTGAATGGCTTGTTTTAACCCTTAAAGCGCTGAAATATTTTCATATAGGCCTATAAACTATGGAGACACTAAAATTCTTTTTTTTCAATTTGCAATCATCTTAAATGTCTTTTATAGTTAGGTCTTCCCCTTTATTTGAATATCTTACTTATGGGTCTACTGCCATCAAAAATATTTTTTAATAACACCCCTGGAATAAACCCCCCAGAATATTCTGAGAGGGGGGGGGGGGGGGGGTCCGTACCCCTCTAATTCCCCCCCTGGAATAAACACTGTTAATTGCATTTTATTTTGTCTGAAAACGTATATTATACGGCTCTAGCAGCAGAAGGGTTAGGCTGATTGTTAAGTTCGTCTTCAGTCTTTGACCGCCGATCCCAATTATGTTCTTTTTTTTTTAATTTTGTATCAACACATTAGGTACCACACTTTAAGCACGTTGAAGATAAAACATGGCATAAATGAGGAAGATTTGAAAATAATAACCCTCCATTTGGTCAAATCTTGATAATTTTCACTCACTTGAAGTTGTGGGTCGCGTCAGCGACGCGCAACTTTAAGTGAGTGAAAATTCCAATTAACTAATTTGGCGGTTAAAGGGTTAAATTATCAGCTCCATGATTTGGTTGCCATGGCAATTTTGAAAAACAAATTTATATGATGTTATATAACTTGCTGAACTTGACTAAAAATTTAAAAAAAAATCTCCAAAGAAATTCAAAAGCACTGGAAAGCACAGGAAGTTTTATTGGGGAGGTGCGTTTCAGTATATTATGGACCTTAACTCGGCTGATTTTGCATGGCATTTTTTGGAAAAATAAGCATACACACTAAATAAAGCATTCTTGCGACATATTTACACAGAATCAAGCAATCTCACAAGTAATCATTAGTACAAATCAACTTTACCGGTATCTATAAAAAAATCAATCCAAGAATGTCGAGGCGGCCATTCAGGGGGATGGCCCCCGGAAAATTTTGAAAAATACAGACTATAATAGCACTTTCTGGTGATATATTTACAGGGAATAAAGAAATCAAACAATCTCACAAGTGATCATTAGTAGAAATTAGGGTGGGCCTATCTAAAAAAAGGTAACCTTAGAATGTGGACATTTAAAATCATCACAAATGTCTAATTTTACTCTTTCCGGTTCATTTGAACTCATATGTTATTGGTCTACGACCAATAGAAAACTTTTACATTTTCATTTTTTTTCAACCCGCCGAGACCGGGAACCGAACCCCGAACTCTGGCGTGAAGGGCAGCGGTGCTAACCACTACCCTAGGGCCCTCGCCCCACCACACAAAATACCAGCCCCATTGAAATACATGTAAAATGCATCAATTCCACAGACCGATTCTACTTCTTTCTGCCCTAACCCCTATCAAGTGCCGCACATCATATTGAAGCCTGGACAGAACTGATATGGGTCTGCTACCCAGACAGATTTTTAGCAAGGCCCGCTGGTGTGTAAAAAAAGTCACCATAGTTCAAATTAGGCTTAAATTCATATCCTCTTTCACAGACCAGACACGCATCCTATTAACCCACTGTATCCCTTTCAGATTGTCAAAAAAACAGCTATATCTGGTATCCGACATGATGTAGACATCGTGTACTTATTAAATATCCACAGAAATTTAACTTCTTTGTATGTATGTATTTTTAATAACAACAGAGGTTGAAAAAGCCGCATTGAAAATATTTTGTGTCTTGATTCCATCATTAGTAGACACCTCCCTCACCAGACATCCAGAGCCACCTGTTGAGTGATCAGAAACATTCAGTTTATCATCTTTATATCTTGATGTATGAAAATGGGCATCTTTAGTCTTTTTATTTTAACAAGAAAAATCCATTTCAAAATACCATTTTCTTCAATACTTCGAATTGCTAGCACTTCACCTTCTCAAATTATAGCTTACAAATATACAAGAACCTGAATTGTATTATTATGTTGTTTTCCATGGAATCTAAAAAATTAAATATTTGATGAAATCACTAATAACTAACCCTACAACATTTAAAGGGTTGGTCCACATCTATAAATGAAACAATATTGTATGTATGGAAGATAATTAAAACACATTTATATTCATTTTGTGAATATTATATACTTTATGAGTAATACCAATGTATTATCTGTCTGTTTCAGATCCATGCCAACTGCCGAATCCGACGCGTCTACTTCTCAGATCGCCTCTACTCAGAAGATGAATTACCGGCAGAATTCAAATTATATCTCCCTGTTCAGCAGCAACAACGGAAAAACTAGCACTACTATTAGATAGGCCCTCTCCTCCCAAATACACTCTTATTTCAATTATATTCTGGTCTATTTTAGACTTGAAGACTTCAGACTTGTCATCAGATGGAATACCCTTCAAATGTTTGATTTTGCGAGATATTATACATGGGATTTAGTTAATGTAGCTTAATCCAATGAGCATCTGTGCATCAAACAGTATCATGAACATGACATAATCTGTTACCTATGTGATCCATTGTTAAGTAAATATGTTCATCAAGAAACCCCCGTGACTGCAGCTTGTATATGACCAGTACTCGTAAGGTACTTGTGTGGGGGTATGATTCAGCCCGACTACAATCATTTGGTCCAGTACTGTGTACCAGTATTTAATAAGTTAAAATGAATGTTGTGAAAACTACCACATGCCATCTGGACCTTACTATAGGATATATAATTAATTTAATGGACTGGTTTGCTAAGAGTCGCCAAGAGGAAATTAAGACCCTTCCGGTGTACTGGTGCCTAGTAATTTGTTGCAATATTAGCCTAAGGATAAATTGATGAACTTGGTTGTTATAATTTTTTACTATGCCAAGATTAAAGTCTGTTTTCACGAATTGTTTGTTGGGATCATTTATTAAATGTCTCATCCTTTATTGGAGGTTAACAAATTTTTATTATTGTATGTTGTATATATGTGAAATATAATGTATAATATACATTCATATAAAATATTTCATTTTGTTAAAATGTGTTTGCATTTGGTTTACTTTGGAGAATCCCTAACATCCTGACAATTAAGATGTTAGTGTTTAATCTTTTGTTATTTTCAAAATGCACTTGTGTTACATACCGGTACTTTAACAGTACTTTTCAAATCCGAAATTTGCCTGAAAATTTTAGAAGTATAGCGGTAAGCGAGTTGGGGTTGTTTGGTTTGAAACACCGGTCCAATGTTGGATTAATGTTGGCCCATCATCTGCAATGCTGGCAACATCAGGTCACACAGCGCATGGACAGACGTTTAAAGTCTGTCCCCACACCTAAAGATATAAAATATTTTTAATGGCCGTAGCCCCTTAACATATGTATTCAAAAAAAGCATATATATAGCTAACTAAGACATGATGATTGCTAATCAAAAAAACCCCTTTGGTCTCCATGGTTTGTAGTAAAATACTTCAGCGTTGTAAAAGTTAAGATCCTAGCAAGCAGTGTTCTAAAACATAACTAAGTCAAGCTGATCGCTAAAGATTTCCTATACCTATCGTTTTCAGAAGGTAAATTTTCATAGAAATGTTTTAATAAAATATCTTTTTTTCATTTGGCACTTTTTTATCTTTATCCACTACAAGTCGAGAATTGTGATTGCAATTCGCGGCTTATAGTGGATGGAGATAACGATGGTAAATTCAGGCTTGGAAGGGTTCGCCAGTTCACATTTAAAATTAGCTTGGCTTAACCCTTGGAGCTCTGAACAATTCAATTTAGATTGTCAAATTTTGTGACAGACAACTTCCGAGGGACTGAAAAATTTTGTCCAAACTTATATCAGTGTTCATCTAAGACGTACTGTAGATCTGCTAATTTTCACTTGTTTATATAATTTCGTGATTTTCTGATTTTGCGACTTTTCATTGATTCAGATCTACAGTATTTTCTTTTAATCAAGTGGTTATACAGTTACCATTAAAAGCACAGAATGGCTATTGTGCTCTAAGATTTATGATTGCCTGATCACACTTTATTCGAATCCTGTGTCTGGAGGGCGGTGTCATCTCACCATCCTCTGGAGGTTCTCCTGGTCCAATTTAGCCTGTATGTGCACAAAAGTGGCCTAAAACCTGATTCATTTCGTTTTTACCTTGACTGAATGTTGTTTTTTTTTTAGTCAACTGCCATTAAAGCCACAGGGTGAACATTAACCCTCACAACACTGAAATAATAATTGTATAGACCATGGGGACCACTTTGAAATCATCATAACTGTCTTGTTTAACTCTTAACACTTCATTTGAATACCTGTTGTTATGTGTCTACGGCCATTAAAAATACTTTACTTTTCTCAGCGGGGGGATCATCTTTAGATGTGGAAATCTGAGGTCTAAAGACGGTCCTCGCACTGAAGGAGTAAAACAACCATTATTCAAATGTGTTGTTAGTGCTGTGAATACTGACCTAGCAGGATAAAGGTTATTTACAAAACGGCAAGGTGCCCTTTCGTATAATCTGTGGATGATCAGTGTTTTACAATTTTTTCCACCAAAATATTTTGGGGACTTGGTATTGAACTGATCAAAAGGACAATTTTTGTCAGGGGTGTCTCATCATCATGTGAGGTCAATCGCCCTTTCTGGAGGTTTCATAATTTATGGATGTGGAGGGGAGGGTGGGGGGGGTTAAGAGGTTATTTTCGAAAACTTGAATACTAAAGTCTCAACCCCCCCCCCCCCCCGACACACACACATAAATGTATAAAATTAATAATCCTACCTTCAAGATCTGGTACAATATCCATGCCCCACCCCGTTAGAAATTAATATCATGCCAGAATTCTAATACATTATATTATCTGAGCTTTAATTAATAATTTTCCCGTCATTTTATAAATATTTTTTGTCTAAAATTTATGGCGACATTTGGGCCCCTTCTGTGACATCGGTCCAATATTAAATCAACATGGGTTCAATACCTCCTGTTTAATTGTGTGGCATACCCGGTGGCTGTCTTCGCAGATGATATTAAAAGTTAACCCTTGTCACAACTTTTTTGTTGGGGCGGGGGGAGGGGGGTGGTAAAATTTATTTAAGGAAGGGAGGTTCGGTGGCTTGATAACGGCAAAATGTGTCACAAAGGGGGTGTATCATGACCCCCCCCCATACACACACTTGTTTGACCTGTGAATGGCTTGTTTTAACCCTTGAAGCGCTGAAATATTTTCATATAGGCCTATAAACCATGGAGACACAAAAATTATTTTTTTTCAATTTGCAATCATCTTAAATGTCTTTTATAGTTAGGTCTTCCCCTTTATTTGAATATCTTAGTTATGGGTCTACTGCCATCAAAAATAATTTTTAATACCACCCCTGGAATAAACCCCCCAGAATATTCTGATAGGGGGGAGGGTCCGTACCCCTCTAATCCCCCCCCTGGAATAAACACTGTTAAGTGTATTTTATTTTGTCTGAAAACGTATATTATACGGCTCTAGCAGCAGAAGGGTTGGGCTGATTGTTAAGTTCGTCTTCAGTCTTTGACCGCCGATCCCAATTATGTTCGATTTTTTTAATTTTTGTATCAACACATTAGGTACCACACTTTAAGCACGTTGAAGATAGAACATGACATAAATGAGGAAAATAATAACCCTCCATTTGGTCAAATCTTGATAATTTTCACTCACTTGAAGTTGTGGGTCGCGTCAGCGACGCACAACTTCAAGTGTGTGAAAATTACAATTAACTAATTTGGCGGTTAAAGGGTTAAATTATCAGCTCCATGATTTGGTTGTCATGAAAAACAAATTTATATGATGTTATATAACTTGCTGAACTTTACTAAAAATTTAAAAAGAAATCACCAAAGAAATTCAAAAGCACTGGAAATCACAGGAAGTTTTATTGGGGAGGTGCGTTTCAGTATATTATGGACCTTAACTCGGCTGATTTTGCATGGGATTTTTTGGAAAAATAAGCATACACACTTAATAAAGCATTCTTGCGACATATTTACACAGAATCACAAGTAATCATTAGTACAAATCAACTTTACTGGTATCTATAAAAAAATCAATCCAAGAATGTCGAGGCGGCCGTTTTATGTAGGGAGGGGGTATTGGGGAATTCCCCCCGAAATATTTTGAAAAATACACACTAAATAACGCTTTGTGGCGACATATTTACAAAGAATTAAGGAATCAAGCAATCTCATAAGTGATCATTAGTAGAAATTAGGGTAGGCCTATCTAAAGAAAGGTAACCTTAGAATGTGGACTTCCCCCCCCCCCCCGATACGGGCCTGATACTGAACTACTTTTATTTCTATGTCGTATATTGCCATGTGAACAAAACTGTGTGACAGTGCGTTATACAACACTTTATACCACAAATACTACCCTTACAACGCCGAACTGTTTTGTATAAACCATAGAGAACAAAGGTTTTTTTACATTTAAAATCATCACAAATGTCTAATTTTACTCTTTCCGATTTATTTGAACTCATATGTTATTGGTCTACGACCAATAGAAAACTTTAAAATTTTCGTTTTTTTCCAACCCGCCGAGACCGGGAACCGAACCCCGAACTCTGGCGTGAAAGGCAGCGGTGCTAACCACTACCCTAGGGCCCTCGCCCGGCCACACCAAATACCAGCCCCATTGAAATACATGTAAAATGGATCAATTCCACAGGCCGATTCTACTTCTTTCTGCCCTAACCCCTATCAAGTGCCGCACATCATATTGAAGCCTGGACTGTGTTTTTTTCAAGAAAAAACCAGCTCTGATATGGGTCTGCTACCCAGACAGATTTTTAGCTAGGCCCGCTGGTGTGTAAACAAAGTCACCATAGTTCAAATTAGGCTTAAATTCATATCCTCTTTCACAGACCAGACACGCATCCTTTTAACCCACTGTATCCCTTTCAGATTGTCAAAAAACAGCTATATCTGATATCCGACATGATGTAGACATCGTGTACTTATTAAATATCCACAGAAATATAACTTCTTTGTATGTATGTGTTTTTAATAACAACAGAGGTTGAAACAGCCGCATTGAAACTATTTTGTGTCATGATTCCATCATTAGTAGACACCTCCCTCACCAGACATCCAGAGACACCTGTTGAGTGATCAGAAACATTCAGTTTATCATCTTTATATCTTGATGTATGAAAATGGGCATTTTTAGTCTTTTTATTTTAACAAGAAAAATCCATTTCAAAATACCATTTTCTTCAATACTTCGAATTGCTAGCACTTCACCTTTTCAAATTATAGCTTACAAATATACAAGAACCCGAATTGTATTATTATGTTGTTTTCCATGGAATCTAAAAAAATAAATATTTGATGAAATCACTAATAACTAACCCTACAACATTTAAAGGGTTGGTCCACATCTATAAATGAAACAATATTGTATACATGTATGGAAGATGATTAGAACACATTTATATCCATTTTGTGAATATTATATACTTTATGAGTAATACCAATGTATTATCTGTCTGTTTCAGATCCATGCCAACTGCCGAATCCGACGCGTCTACTTCTCAGATCGCCTCTACTCAGAAGATGAATTACCGGCAGAATTCAAATTATATCTCCCTGTTCAGCAGCAACAACGGAAAAACTAGCACTACTATTAGATAGGCCCTCTCCTCCCAAATACACTCTTATTTCAATTATATTCTGGTCTATTTTAGACTTGAAGACTTCAGACTTGTCATCAGATGGAATACCCTTCAAATGTTTGATTTTGCGAGATATTATACATGGGATTTAGTTAATGTAGCTTAATCCAATGAGCATCTGTGCATCAAACAGTATCATGAACATGACATAATCTGTTACCTATGTGATCCATTGTTAAGTAAATATGTTCATCAAGAAACCCCCGTGACTGCAGCTTGTATATGACCAGTACTCGTAAGGTACTTGTGTGGGGGTATGATTCAGCCCGACTACAATCATTTGGTCCAGTACTGTGTACCAGTATTTAATAAGTTAAAATGAATGTTGTGAAAACTACCACATGCCATCTGGACCTTACTATAGGATATATAATTAATTTAATGGACTGGTTTGCTAAGAGTCGCCAAGAGGAAATTAAGACCCTTCCGGTGTACTGGTGCCTAGTAATTTGTTGCAATATTAGCCTAAGGATAAATTGATGAACTTGGTTGTTATAATTTTTTACTATGCCAAGATTAAAGTCTGTTTTCACGAATTGTTTGTTGGGATCATTTATTAAATGTCTCATCCTTTATTGGAGGTTAACAAATTTTTATTATTGTATGTTGTATATATGTGAAATATAATGTATAATATACATTCATATAAAATATTTCATTTTGTTAAAATGTGTTTGCATTTGGTTTACTTTGGAGAATCCCTAACATCCTGACAATTAAGATGTTAGTGTTTAATCTTTTGTTATTTTCAAAATGCACTTGTGTTACATACCGGTACTTTAACAGTACTTTTCAAATCCGAAATTTGCCTGAAAATTTTAGAAGTATAGCGGTAAGCGAGTTGGGGTTGTTTGGTTTGAAACACCGGTCCAATGTTGGATTAATGTTGGCCCATCATCTGCAATGCTGGCAACATCAGGTCACACAGCGCATGGACAGACGTTTAAAGTCTGTCCCCACACCTAAAGATATAAAATATTTTTAATGGCCGTAGCCCCTTAACATATGTATTCAAAAAAAGCATATATATAGCTAACTAAGACATGATGATTGCTAATCAAAAAAACCCCTTTGGTCTCCATGGTTTGTAGTAAAATACTTCAGCGTTGTAAAAGTTAAGATCCTAGCAAGCAGTGTTCTAAAACATAACTAAGTCAAGCTGATCGCTAAAGATTTCCTATACCTATCGTTTTCAGAAGGTAAATTTTCATAGAAATGTTTTAATAAAATATCTTTTTTTCATTTGGCACTTTTTTATCTTTATCCACTACAAGTCGAGAATTGTGATTGCAATTCGCGGCTTATAGTGGATGGAGATAACGATGGTAAATTCAGGCTTGGAAGGGTTCGCCAGTTCACATTTAAAATTAGCTTGGCTTAACCCTTGGAGCTCTGAACAATTCAATTTAGATTGTCAAATTTTGTGACAGACAACTTCCGAGGGACTGAAAAATTTTGTCCAAACTTATATCAGTGTTCATCTAAGACGTACTGTAGATCTGCTAATTTTCACTTGTTTATATAATTTCGTGATTTTCTGATTTTGCGACTTTTCATTGATTCAGATCTACAGTATTTTCTTTTAATCAAGTGGTTATACAGTTACCATTAAAAGCACAGAATGGCTATTGTGCTCTAAGATTTATGATTGCCTGATCACACTTTATTCGAATCCTGTGTCTGGAGGGCGGTGTCATCTCACCATCCTCTGGAGGTTCTCCTGGTCCAATTTAGCCTGTATGTGCACAAAAGTGGCCTAAAACCTGATTCATTTCGTTTTTACCTTGACTGAATGTTGTTTTTTTTTTAGTCAACTGCCATTAAAGCCACAGGGTGAACATTAACCCTCACAACACTGAAATAATAATTGTATAGACCATGGGGACCACTTTGAAATCATCATAACTGTCTTGTTTAACTCTTAACACTTCATTTGAATACCTGTTGTTATGTGTCTACGGCCATTAAAAATACTTTACTTTTCTCAGCGGGGGGATCATCTTTAGATGTGGAAATCTGAGGTCTAAAGACGGTCCTCGCACTGAAGGAGTAAAACAACCATTATTCAAATGTGTTGTTAGTGCTGTGAATACTGACCTAGCAGGATAAAGGTTATTTACAAAACGGCAAGGTGCCCTTTCGTATAATCTGTGGATGATCAGTGTTTTACAATTTTTTCCACCAAAATATTTTGGGGACTTGGTATTGAACTGATCAAAAGGACAATTTTTGTCAGGGGTGTCTCATCATCATGTGAGGTCAATCGCCCTTTCTGGAGGTTTCATAATTTATGGATGTGGAGGGGAGGGTGGGGGGGGTTAAGAGGTTATTTTCGAAAACTTGAATACTAAAGTCTCAACCCCCCCCCCCCCCCGACACACACACATAAATGTATAAAATTAATAATCCTACCTTCAAGATCTGGTACAATATCCATGCCCCACCCCGTTAGAAATTAATATCATGCCAGAATTCTAATACATTATATTATCTGAGCTTTAATTAATAATTTTCCCGTCATTTTATAAATATTTTTTGTCTAAAATTTATGGCGACATTTGGGCCCCTTCTGTGACATCGGTCCAATATTAAATCAACATGGGTTCAATACCTCCTGTTTAATTGTGTGGCATACCCGGTGGCTGTCTTCGCAGATGATATTAAAAGTTAACCCTTGTCACAACTTTTTTGTTGGGGCGGGGGGAGGGGGGTGGTAAAATTTATTTAAGGAAGGGAGGTTCGGTGGCTTGATAACGGCAAAATGTGTCACAAAGGGGGTGTATCATGACCCCCCCCCATACACACACTTGTTTGACCTGTGAATGGCTTGTTTTAACCCTTGAAGCGCTGAAATATTTTCATATAGGCCTATAAACCATGGAGACACAAAAATTATTTTTTTTCAATTTGCAATCATCTTAAATGTCTTTTATAGTTAGGTCTTCCCCTTTATTTGAATATCTTAGTTATGGGTCTACTGCCATCAAAAATAATTTTTAATACCACCCCTGGAATAAACCCCCCAGAATATTCTGATAGGGGGGAGGGTCCGTACCCCTCTAATCCCCCCCCTGGAATAAACACTGTTAAGTGTATTTTATTTTGTCTGAAAACGTATATTATACGGCTCTAGCAGCAGAAGGGTTGGGCTGATTGTTAAGTTCGTCTTCAGTCTTTGACCGCCGATCCCAATTATGTTCGATTTTTTTAATTTTTGTATCAACACATTAGGTACCACACTTTAAGCACGTTGAAGATAGAACATGACATAAATGAGGAAAATAATAACCCTCCATTTGGTCAAATCTTGATAATTTTCACTCACTTGAAGTTGTGGGTCGCGTCAGCGACGCACAACTTCAAGTGTGTGAAAATTACAATTAACTAATTTGGCGGTTAAAGGGTTAAATTATCAGCTCCATGATTTGGTTGTCATGAAAAACAAATTTATATGATGTTATATAACTTGCTGAACTTTACTAAAAATTTAAAAAGAAATCACCAAAGAAATTCAAAAGCACTGGAAATCACAGGAAGTTTTATTGGGGAGGTGCGTTTCAGTATATTATGGACCTTAACTCGGCTGATTTTGCATGGGATTTTTTGGAAAAATAAGCATACACACTTAATAAAGCATTCTTGCGACATATTTACACAGAATCACAAGTAATCATTAGTACAAATCAACTTTACTGGTATCTATAAAAAAATCAATCCAAGAATGTCGAGGCGGCCGTTTTATGTAGGGAGGGGGTATTGGGGAATTCCCCCCGAAATATTTTGAAAAATACACACTAAATAACGCTTTGTGGCGACATATTTACAAAGAATTAAGGAATCAAGCAATCTCATAAGTGATCATTAGTAGAAATTAGGGTAGGCCTATCTAAAGAAAGGTAACCTTAGAATGTGGACTTCCCCCCCCCCCCCGATACGGGCCTGATACTGAACTACTTTTATTTCTATGTCGTATATTGCCATGTGAACAAAACTGTGTGACAGTGCGTTATACAACACTTTATACCACAAATACTACCCTTACAACGCCGAACTGTTTTGTATAAACCATAGAGAACAAAGGTTTTTTTACATTTAAAATCATCACAAATGTCTAATTTTACTCTTTCCGATTTATTTGAACTCATATGTTATTGGTCTACGACCAATAGAAAACTTTAAAATTTTCGTTTTTTTCCAACCCGCCGAGACCGGGAACCGAACCCCGAACTCTGGCGTGAAAGGCAGCGGTGCTAACCACTACCCTAGGGCCCTCGCCCGGCCACACCAAATACCAGCCCCATTGAAATACATGTAAAATGGATCAATTCCACAGGCCGATTCTACTTCTTTCTGCCCTAACCCCTATCAAGTGCCGCACATCATATTGAAGCCTGGACTGTGTTTTTTTCAAGAAAAAACCAGCTCTGATATGGGTCTGCTACCCAGACAGATTTTTAGCTAGGCCCGCTGGTGTGTAAACAAAGTCACCATAGTTCAAATTAGGCTTAAATTCATATCCTCTTTCACAGACCAGACACGCATCCTTTTAACCCACTGTATCCCTTTCAGATTGTCAAAAAACAGCTATATCTGATATCCGACATGATGTAGACATCGTGTACTTATTAAATATCCACAGAAATATAACTTCTTTGTATGTATGTGTTTTTAATAACAACAGAGGTTGAAACAGCCGCATTGAAACTATTTTGTGTCATGATTCCATCATTAGTAGACACCTCCCTCACCAGACATCCAGAGACACCTGTTGAGTGATCAGAAACATTCAGTTTATCATCTTTATATCTTGATGTATGAAAATGGGCATTTTTAGTCTTTTTATTTTAACAAGAAAAATCCATTTCAAAATACCATTTTCTTCAATACTTCGAATTGCTAGCACTTCACCTTTTCAAATTATAGCTTACAAATATACAAGAACCCGAATTGTATTATTATGTTGTTTTCCATGGAATCTAAAAAAATAAATATTTGATGAAATCACTAATAACTAACCCTACAACATTTAAAGGGTTGGTCCACATCTATAAATGAAACAATATTGTATACATGTATGGAAGATGATTAGAACACATTTATATCCATTTTGTGAATATTATATACTTTATGAGTAATACCAATGTATTATCTGTCTGTTTCAGATCCATGCCAACTGCCGAATCCGACGCGTCTACTTCTCAGATCGCCTCTACTCAGAAGATGAATTACCGGCAGAATTCAAATTATATCTCCCTGTTCAGCAGCAACAACGGAAAAACTAGCACTACTATTAGATAGGCCCTCTCCTCCCAAATACACTCTTATTTCAATTATATTCTGGTCTATTTTAGACTTGAAGACTTCAGACTTGTCATCAGATGGAATACCCTTCAAATGTTTGATTTTGCGAGATATTATACATGGGATTTAGTTAATGTAGCTTAATCCAATGAGCATCTGTGCATCAAACAGTATCATGAACATGACATAATCTGTTACCTATGTGATCCATTGTTAAGTAAATATGTTCATCAAGAAACCCCCGTGACTGCAGCTTGTATATGACCAGTACTCGTAAGGTACTTGTGTGGGGGTATGATTCAGCCCGACTACAATCATTTGGTCCAGTACTGTGTACCAGTATTTAATAAGTTAAAATGAATGTTGTGAAAACTACCACATGCCATCTGGACCTTACTATAGGATATATAATTAATTTAATGGACTGGTTTGCTAAGAGTCGCCAAGAGGAAATTAAGACCCTTCCGGTGTACTGGTGCCTAGTAATTTGTTGCAATATTAGCCTAAGGATAAATTGATGAACTTGGTTGTTATAATTTTTTACTATGCCAAGATTAAAGTCTGTTTTCACGAATTGTTTGTTGGGATCATTTATTAAATGTCTCATCCTTTATTGGAGGTTAACAAATTTTTATTATTGTATGTTGTATATATGTGAAATATAATGTATAATATACATTCATATAAAATATTTCATTTTGTTAAAATGTGTTTGCATTTGGTTTACTTTGGAGAATCCCTAACATCCTGACAATTAAGATGTTAGTGTTTAATCTTTTGTTATTTTCAAAATGCACTTGTGTTACATACCGGTACTTTAACAGTACTTTTCAAATCCGAAATTTGCCTGAAAATTTTAGAAGTATAGCGGTAAGCGAGTTGGGGTTGTTTGGTTTGAAACACCGGTCCAATGTTGGATTAATGTTGGCCCATCATCTGCAATGCTGGCAACATCAGGTCACACAGCGCATGGACAGACGTTTAAAGTCTGTCCCCACACCTAAAGATATAAAATATTTTCAATGGCCGTAGCCCCTTAACATATGTATTCAAAAAAAGCATATATATAGCTAACTAAGACATGATGATTGCTAATCAAAAAAACCCCTTTGGTCTCCATGGTTTGTAGTAAAATACTTCAGCGTTGTAAAAGTTAAGATCCTAGCAAGCAGTGTTCTAAAACATAACTAAGTCAAGCTGATCGCTAAAGATTTCCTATACCTATCGTTTTCAGAAGGTAAATTTTCATAGAAATGTTTTAATAAAATATCTTTTTTTCATTTGGCACTTTTTTATCTTTATCCACTACAAGTCGAGAATTGTGATTGCAATTCGCGGCTTATAGTGGATGGAGATAACGATGGTAAATTCAGGCTTGGAAGGGTTCGCCAGTTCACATTTAAAATTAGCTTGGCTTAACCCTTGGAGCTCTGAACAATTCAATTTAGATTGTCAAATTTTGTGACAGACAACTTCCGAGGGACTGAAAAATTTTGTCCAAACTTATATCAGTGTTCATCTAAGACGTACTGTAGATCTGCTAATTTTCACTTGTTTATATAATTTCGTGATTTTCTGATTTTGCGACTTTTCATTGATTCAGATCTACAGTATTTTCTTTTAATCAAGTGGTTATACAGTTACCATTAAAAGCACAGAATGGCTATTGTGCTCTAAGATTTATGATTGCCTGATCACACTTTAT
Organism: Flabesymbios commensalis; assembly: GCA_964017125.1. Taxonomy (NCBI): domain Eukaryota; kingdom Metazoa; phylum Annelida; class Polychaeta; order Terebellida; family Flabelligeridae; genus Flabesymbios; species Flabesymbios commensalis. Next base: position 79,623,560 of record OZ024909.1, read on the forward strand.
TCGAATCCTGTGTCTGGAGGGCGGTGTCATCTCACCATCCTCTGGAGGTTCTCCTGGTCCAATTTAGCCTGTATGTGCACAAAAGTGGCCTAAAACCTGATTCATTTCGTTTTTACCTTGACTGAATGTTGTTTTTTTTTTAGTCAACTGCCATTAAAGCCACAGGGTGAACATTAACCCTCACAACACTGAAATAATAATTGAATAGACCATGGGGACCACTTTGAAATCATCATAACTGTCTTGTTTAACTCTTAACACTTCATTTGAATACCTGTTGTTATGTGTCTACGGCCATTAAAAATACTTTACTTTTCTCAGCGGGGGGATCATCTTTAGATGTGGAAATCTGAGGTCTAAAGACGGTCCTCGCACTGAAGGAGTAAAACAACCATTATTCAAATGTGTTGTTAGTGCTGTGAATACTGACCTAGCAGGATAAAGGTTATTTACAAAACGGCAAGGTGCCCTTTCGTATAATCTGTGGATGATCAGTGTTTTACAATTTTTTCCACCAAAATATTTTGGGGACTTGGTATTGAACTGATCAAAAGGACAATTTTTGTCAGGGGTGTCTCATCATCATGTGAGGTCAATCGCCCTTTCTGGAGGTTTCATAATTTATGGATGTGGAGGGGAGGGTGGGGGGGGTTAAGAGGTTATTTTCGAAAACTTGAATACTAAAGTCTCAACCCCCCCCCCCCCGACACACACACATAAATGTATAAAATTAATAATCCTACCTTCAAGATCTGGTACAATATCCATGCCCCACCCCGTTAGAAATTAATATCATGCCAGAATTCTAATACATTATATTATCTGAGCTTTAATTAATAATTTTCCCGTCATTTTATAAATATTTTTTGTCTAAAATTTATGGCGACATTTGGGCCCCTTCTGTGACATCGGTCCAATATTAAATCAACATGGGTTCAATACCTCCTGTTTAATTGTGTGGCATACCCGGTGGCTGTCTTCGCAGATGATATTAAAAGTTAACCCTTGTCACAACTTTTTTGTTGGGGCGGGGGGAGGGGGGTGGTAAAATTTATTTAAGGAAGGGAGGTTCGGTGGCTTGATAACGGCAAAATGTGTCACAAAGGGGGTGTATCATGACCCCCCCCCATACACACACTTGTTTGACCTGTGAATGGCTTGTTTTAACCCTTGAAGCGCTGAAATATTTTCATATAGGCCTATAAACCATGGAGACACAAAAATTATTTTTTTTCAATTTGCAATCATCTTAAATGTCTTTTATAGTTAGGTCTTCCCCTTTATTTGAATATCTTAGTTATGGGTCTACTGCCATCAAAAATAATTTTTAATACCACCCCTGGAATAAACCCCCCAGAATATTCTGATAGGGGGGAGGGTCCGTACCCCTCTAATCCCCCCCCTGGAATAAACACTGTTAAGTGTATTTTATTTTGTCTGAAAACGTATATTATACGGCTCTAGCAGCAGAAGGGTTGGACTGATTGTTAAGTTCGTCTTCAGTCTTTGACCGCCGATCCCAATTATGTTCGATTTTTTTAATTTTTGTATCAACACATTAGGTACCACACTTTAAGCACGTTGAAGATAGAACATGACATAAATGAGGAAAATAATAACCCTCCATTTGGTCAAATCTTGATAATTTTCACTCACTTGAAGTTGTGGGTCGCGTCAGCGACGCACAACTTCAAGTGTGTGAAAATTACAATTAACTAATTTGGCGGTTAAAGGGTTAAATTATCAGCTCCATGATTTGGTTGTCATGAAAAACAAATTTATATGATGTTATATAACTTGCTGAACTTTACTAAAAATTTAAAAAGAAATCACCAAAGAAATTCAAAAGCACTGGAAATCACAGGAAGTTTTATTGGGGAGGTGCGTTTCAGTATATTATGGACCTTAACTCGGCTGATTTTGCATGGGATTTTTTGGAAAAATAAGCATACACACTTAATAAAGCATTCTTGCGACATATTTACACAGAATCACAAGTAATCATTAGTACAAATCAACTTTACTGGTATCTATAAAAAAATCAATCCAAGAATGTCGAGGCGGCCGTTTTATGTAGGGAGGGGGTATTGGGGAATTCCCCCCGAAATATTTTGAAAAATACACACTAAATAACGCTTTGTGGCGACATATTTACAAAGAATTAAGGAATCAAGCAATCTCATAAGTGATCATTAGTAGAAATTAGGGTAGGCCTATCTAAAGAAAGGTAACCTTAGAATGTGGACTTCCCCCCCCCCCGATACGGGCCTGATACTGAACTACTTTTATTTCTATGTCGTATATTGCCATGTGAACAAAACTGTGTGACAGTGCGTTATACAACACTTTATACCACAAATACTACCCTTACAACGCCGAACTGTTTTGTATAAACCATAGAGAACAAAGGTTTTTTTACATTTAAAATCATCACAAATGTCTAATTTTACTCTTTCCGATTTATTTGAACTCATATGTTATTGGTCTACGACCAATAGAAAACTTTAAAATTTTCGTTTTTTTCCAACCCGCCGAGACCGGGAACCGAACCCCGAACTCTGGCGTGAAAGGCAGCGGTGCTAACCACTACCCTAGGGCCCTCGCCCGGCCACACCAAATACCAGCCCCATTGAAATACATGTAAAATGGATCAATTCCACAGGCCGATTCTACTTCTTTCTGCCCTAACCCCTATCAAGTGCCGCACATCATATTGAAGCCTGGACTGTGTTTTTTTCAAGAAAAAACCAGCTCTGATATGGGTCTGCTACCCAGACAGATTTTTAGCTAGGCCCGCTGGTGTGTAAACAAAGTCACCATAGTTCAAATTAGGCTTAAATTCATATCCTCTTTCACAGACCAGACACGCATCCTTTTAACCCACTGTATCCCTTTCAGATTGTCAAAAAACAGCTATATCTGATATCCGACATGATGTAGACATCGTGTACTTATTAAATATCCACAGAAATATAACTTCTTTGTATGTATGTGTTTTTAATAACAACAGAGGTTGAAACAGCCGCATTGAAACTATTTTGTGTCATGATTCCATCATTAGTAGACACCTCCCTCACCAGACATCCAGAGACACCTGTTGAGTGATCAGAAACATTCAGTTTATCATCTTTATATCTTGATGTATGAAAATGGGCATTTTTAGTCTTTTTATTTTAACAAGAAAAATCCATTTCAAAATACCATTTTCTTCAATACTTCGAATTGCTAGCACTTCACCTTTTCAAATTATAGCTTACAAATATACAAGAACCCGAATTGTATTATTATGTTGTTTTCCATGGAATCTAAAAAAATAAATATTTGATGAAATCACTAATAACTAACCCTACAACATTTAAAGGGTTGGTCCACATCTATAAATGAAACAATATTGTATACATGTATGGAAGATGATTAGAACACATTTATATCCATTTTGTGAATATTATATACTTTATGAGTAATACCAATGTATTATCTGTCTGTTTCAGATCCATGCCAACTGCCGAATCCGACGCGTCTACTTCTCAGATCGCCTCTACTCAGAAGATGAATTACCGGCAGAATTCAAATTATATCTCCCTGTTCAGCAGCAACAACGGAAAAACTAGCACTACTATTAGATAGGCCCTCTCCTCCCAAATACACTCTTATTTCAATTATATTCTGGTCTATTTTAGACTTGAAGACTTCAGACTTGTCATCAGATGGAATACCCTTCAAATGTTTGATTTTGCGAGATATTATACATGGGATTTAGTTAATGTAGCTTAATCCAATGAGCATCTGTGCATCAAACAGTATCATGAACATGACATAATCTGTTACCTATGTGATCCATTGTTAAGTAAATATGTTCATCAAGAAACCCCCGTGACTGCAGCTTGTATATGACCAGTACTCGTAAGGTACTTGTGTGGGGGTATGATTCAGCCCGACTACAATCATTTGGTCCAGTACTGTGTACCAGTATTTAATAAGTTAAAATGAATGTTGTGAAAACTACCACATGCCATCTGGACCTTACTATAGGATATATAATTAATTTAATGGACTGGTTTGCTAAGAGTCGCCAAGAGGAAATTAAGACCCTTCCGGTGTACTGGTGCCTAGTAATTTGTTGCAATATTAGCCTAAGGATAAATTGATGAACTTGGTTGTTATAATTTTTTACTATGCCAAGATTAAAGTCTGTTTTCACGAATTGTTTGTTGGGATCATTTATTAAATGTCTCATCCTTTATTGGAGGTTAACAAATTTTTATTATTGTATGTTGTATATATGTGAAATATAATGTATAATATACATTCATATAAAATATTTCATTTTGTTAAAATGTGTTTGCATTTGGTTTACTTTGGAGAATCCCTAACATCCTGACAATTAAGATGTTAGTGTTTAATCTTTTGTTATTTTCAAAATGCACTTGTGTTACATACCGGTACTTTAACAGTACTTTTCAAATCCGAAATTTGCCTGAAAATTTTAGAAGTATAGCGGTAAGCGAGTTGGGGTTGTTTGGTTTGAAACACCGGTCCAATGTTGGATTAATGTTGGCCCATCATCTGCAATGCTGGCAACATCAGGTCACACAGCGCATGGACAGACGTTTAAAGTCTGTCCCCACACCTAAAGATATAAAATATTTTTAATGGCCGTAGCCCCTTAACATATGTATTCAAAAAAAGCATATATATAGCTAACTAAGACATGATGATTGCTAATCAAAAAAACCCCTTTGGTCTCCATGGTTTGTAGTAAAATACTTCAGCGTTGTAAAAGTTAAGATCCTAGCAAGCAGTGTTCTAAAACATAACTAAGTCAAGCTGATCGCTAAAGATTTCCTATACCTATCGTTTTCAGAAGGTAAATTTTCATAGAAATGTTTTAATAAAATATCTTTTTTTCATTTGGCACTTTTTTATCTTTATCCACTACAAGTCGAGAATTGTGATTGCAATTCGCGGCTTATAGTGGATGGAGATAACGATGGTAAATTCAGGCTTGGAAGGGTTCGCCAGTTCACATTTAAAATTAGCTTGGCTTAACCCTTGGAGCTCTGAACAATTCAATTTAGATTGTCAAATTTTGTGACAGACAACTTCCGAGGGACTGAAAAATTTTGTCCAAACTTATATCAGTGTTCATCTAAGACGTACTGTAGATCTGCTAATTTTCACTTGTTTATATAATTTCGTGATTTTCTGATTTTGCGACTTTTCATTGATTCAGATCTACAGTATTTTCTTTTAATCAAGTGGTTATACAGTTACCATTAAAAGCACAGAATGGCTATTGTGCTCTAAGATTTATGATTGCCTGATCACACTTTATTCGAATCCTGTGTCTGGAGGGCGGTGTCATCTCACCATCCTCTGGAGGTTCTCCTGGTCCAATTTAGCCTGTATGTGCACAAAAGTGGCCTAAAACCTGATTCATTTCGTTTTTACCTTGACTGAATGTTGTTTTTTTTTTAGTCAACTGCCATTAAAGCCACAGGGTGAACATTAACCCTCACAACACTGAAATAATAATTGTATAGACCATGGGGACCACTTTGAAATCATCATAACTGTCTTGTTTAACTCTTAACACTTCATTTGAATACCTGTTGTTATGTGTCTACGGCCATTAAAAATACTTTACTTTTCTCAGCGGGGGGATCATCTTTAGATGTGGAAATCTGAGGTCTAAAGACGGTCCTCGCACTGAAGGAGTAAAACAACCATTATTCAAATGTGTTGTTAGTGCTGTGAATACTGACCTAGCAGGATAAAGGTTATTTACAAAACGGCAAGGTGCCCTTTCGTATAATCTGTGGATGATCAGTGTTTTACAATTTTTTCCACCAAAATATTTTGGGGACTTGGTATTGAACTGATCAAAAGGACAATTTTTGTCAGGGGTGTCTCATCATCATGTGAGGTCAATCGCCCTTTCTGGAGGTTTCATAATTTATGGATGTGGAGGGGAGGGTGGGGGGGTTAAGAGGTTATTTTCGAAAACTTGAATACTAAAGTCTCAACCCCCCCCCCCCCCGACACACACACATAAATGTATAAAATTAATAATCCTACCTTCAAGATCTGGTACAATATCCATGCCCCACCCCGTTAGAAATTAATATCATGCCAGAATTCTAATACATTATATTATCTGAGCTTTAATTAATAATTTTCCCGTCATTTTATAAATATTTTTTGTCTAAAATTTATGGCGACATTTGGGCCCCTTCTGTGACATCGGTCCAATATTAAGTCAACATGGGTTCAATACCTCCTGTTTAATTGTGTGGCATACCCGGTGGCTGTCTTCGCAGATGATATTAAAAGTTAACCCTTGTCACAACTTTTTTGTTGGGGCGGGGGGAGGGGGGTGGTAAAATTTATTTAAGGAAGGGAGGTTCGGTGGCTTGATAACGGCAAAATGTGTCACAAAGGGGGTGTATCATGACCCCCCCCCATACACACACTTGTTTGACCTGTGAATGGCTTGTTTTAACCCTTGAAGCGCTGAAATATTTTCATATAGGCCTATAAACCATGGAGACACAAAAATTATTTTTTTTCAATTTGCAATCATCTTAAATGTCTTTTATAGTTAGGTCTTCCCCTTTATTTGAATATCTTAGTTATGGGTCTACTGCCATCAAAAATAATTTTTAATACCACCCCTGGAATAAACCCCCCAGAATATTCTGATAGGGGGGAGGGTCCGTACCCCTCTAATCCCCCCCCTGGAATAAACACTGTTAAGTGTATTTTATTTTGTCTGAAAACGTATATTATACGGCTCTAGCAGCAGAAGGGTTGGGCTGATTGTTAAGTTCGTCTTCAGTCTTTGACCGCCGATCCCAATTATGTTCGATTTTTTTAATTTTTGTATCAACACATTAGGTACCACACTTTAAGCACGTTGAAGATAGAACATGACATAAATGAGGAAAATAATAACCCTCCATTTGGTCAAATCTTGATAATTTTCACTCACTTGAAGTTGTGGGTCGCGTCAGCGACGCACAACTTCAAGTGTGTGAAAATTACAATTAACTAATTTGGCGGTTAAAGGGTTAAATTATCAGCTCCATGATTTGGTTGTCATGAAAAACAAATTTATATGATGTTATATAACTTGCTGAACTTTACTAAAAATTTAAAAAGAAATCACCAAAGAAATTCAAAAGCACTGGAAATCACAGGAAGTTTTATTGGGGAGGTGCGTTTCAGTATATTATGGACCTTAACTCGGCTGATTTTGCATGGGATTTTTTGGAAAAATAAGCATACACACTTAATAAAGCATTCTTGCGACATATTTACACAGAATCACAAGTAATCATTAGTACAAATCAACTTTACTGGTATCTATAAAAAAATCAATCCAAGAATGTCGAGGCGGCCGTTTTATGTAGGGAGGGGGTATTGGGGAATTCCCCCCGAAATATTTTGAAAAATACACACTAAATAACGCTTTGTGGCGACATATTTACAAAGAATTAAGGAATCAAGCAATCTCATAAGTGATCATTAGTAGAAATTAGGGTAGGCCTATCTAAAGAAAGGTAACCTTAGAATGTGGACTTCCCCCCCCCCCGATACGGGCCTGATACTGAACTACTTTTATTTCTATGTCGTATATTGCCATGTGAACAAAACTGTGTGACAGTGCGTTATACAACACTTTATACCACAAATACTACCCTTACAACGCCGAACTGTTTTGTATAAACCATAGAGAACAAAGGTTTTTTTACATTTAAAATCATCACAAATGTCTAATTTTACTCTTTCCGATTTATTTGAACTCATATGTTATTGGTCTACGACCAATAGAAAACTTTAAAATTTTCGTTTTTTTCCAACCCGCCGAGACCGGGAACCGAACCCCGAACTCTGGCGTGAAAGGCAGCGGTGCTAACCACTACCCTAGGGCCCTCGCCCGGCCACACCAAATACCAGCCCCATTGAAATACATGTAAAATGGATCAATTCCACAGGCCGATTCTACTTCTTTCTGCCCTAACCCCTATCAAGTGCCGCACATCATATTGAAGCCTGGACTGTGTTTTTTTCAAGAAAAAACCAGCTCTGATATGGGTCTGCTACCCAGACAGATTTTTAGCTAGGCCCGCTGGTGTGTAAACAAAGTCACCATAGTTCAAATTAGGCTTAAATTCATATCCTCTTTCACAGACCAGACACGCATCCTTTTAACCCACTGTATCCCTTTCAGATTGTCAAAAAACAGCTATATCTGATATCCGACATGATGTAGACATCGTGTACTTATTAAATATCCACAGAAATATAACTTCTTTGTATGTATGTGTTTTTAATAACAACAGAGGTTGAAACAGCCGCATTGAAACTATTTTGTGTCATGATTCCATCATTAGTAGACACCTCCCTCACCAGACATCCAGAGACACCTGTTGAGTGATCAGAAACATTCAGTTTATCATCTTTATATCTTGATGTATGAAAATGGGCATTTTTAGTCTTTTTATTTTAACAAGAAAAATCCATTTCAAAATACCATTTTCTTCAATACTTCGAATTGCTAGCACTTCACCTTTTCAAATTATAGCTTACAAATATACAAGAACCCGAATTGTATTATTATGTTGTTTTCCATGGAATCTAAAAAAATAAATATTTGATGAAATCACTAATAACTAACCCTACAACATTTAAAGGGTTGGTCCACATCTATAAATGAAACAATATTGTATACATGTATGGAAGATGATTAGAACACATTTATATCCATTTTGTGAATATTATATACTTTATGAGTAATACCAATGTATTATCTGTCTGTTTCAGATCCATGCCAACTGCCGAATCCGACGCGTCTACTTCTCAGATCGCCTCTACTCAGAAGATGAATTACCGGCAGAATTCAAATTATATCTCCCTGTTCAGCAGCAACAACGGAAAAACTAGCACTACTATTAGATAGGCCCTCTCCTCCCAAATACACTCTTATTTCAATTATATTCTGGTCTATTTTAGACTTGAAGACTTCAGACTTGTCATCAGATGGAATACCCTTCAAATGTTTGATTTTGCGAGATATTATACATGGGATTTAGTTAATGTAGCTTAATCCAATGAGCATCTGTGCATCAAACAGTATCATGAACATGACATAATCTGTTACCTATGTGATCCATTGTTAAGTAAATATGTTCATCAAGAAACCCCCGTGACTGCAGCTTGTATATGACCAGTACTCGTAAGGTACTTGTGTGGGGGTATGATTCAGCCCGACTACAATCATTTGGTCCAGTACTGTGTACCAGTATTTAATAAGTTAAAATGAATGTTGTGAAAACTACCACATGCCATCTGGACCTTACTATAGGATATATAATTAATTTAATGGACTGGTTTGCTAAGAGTCGCCAAGAGGAAATTAAGACCCTTCCGGTGTACTGGTGCCTAGTAATTTGTTGCAATATTAGCCTAAGGATAAATTGATGAACTTGGTTGTTATAATTTTTTACTATGCCAAGATTAAAGTCTGTTTTCACGAATTGTTTGTTGGGATCATTTATTAAATGTCTCATCCTTTATTGGAGGTTAACAAATTTTTATTATTGTATGTTGTATATATGTGAAATATAATGTATAATATACATTCATATAAAATATTTCATTTTGTTAAAATGTGTTTGCATTTGGTTTACTTTGGAGAATCCCTAACATCCTGACAATTAAGATGTTAGTGTTTAATCTTTTGTTATTTTCAAAATGCACTTGTGTTACATACCGGTACTTTAACAGTACTTTTCAAATCCGAAATTTGCCTGAAAATTTTAGAAGTATAGCGGTAAGCGAGTTGGGGTTGTTTGGTTTGAAACACCGGTCCAATGTTGGATTAATGTTGGCCCATCATCTGCAATGCTGGCAACATCAGGTCACACAGCGCATGGACAGACGTTTAAAGTCTGTCCCCACACCTAAAGATATAAAATATTTTTAATGGCCGTAGCCCCTTAACATATGTATTCAAAAAAAGCATATATATAGCTAACTAAGACATGATGATTGCTAATCAAAAAAACCCCTTTGGTCTCCATGGTTTGTAGTAAAATACTTCAGCGTTGTAAAAGTTAAGATCCTAGCAAGCAGTGTTCTAAAACATAACTAAGTCAAGCTGATCGCTAAAGATTTCCTATACCTATCGTTTTCAGAAGGTAAATTTTCATAGAAATGTTTTAATAAAATATCTTTTTTTCATTTGGCACTTTTTTATCTTTATCCACTACAAGTCGAGAATTGTGATTGCAATTCGCGGCTTATAGTGGATGGAGATAACGATGGTAAATTCAGGCTTGGAAGGGTTCGCCAGTTCACATTTAAAATTAGCTTGGCTTAACCCTTGGAGCTCTGAACAATTCAATTTAGATTGTCAAATTTTGTGACAGACAACTTCCGAGGGACTGAAAAATTTTGTCCAAACTTATATCAGTGTTCATCTAAGACGTACTGTAGATCTGCTAATTTTCACTTGTTTATATAATTTCGTGATTTTCTGATTTTGCGACTTTTCATTGATTCAGATCTACAGTATTTTCTTTTAATCAAGTGGTTATACAGTTACCATTAAAAGCACAGAATGGCTATTGTGCTCTAAGATTTATGATTGCCTGATCACACTTTATTCGAATCCTGTGTCTGGAGGGCGGTGTCATCTCACCATCCTCTGGAGGTTCTCCTGGTCCAATTTAGCCTGTATGTGCACAAAAGTGGCCTAAAACCTGATTCATTTCGTTTTTACCTTGACTGAATGTTGTTTTTTTTTTAGTCAACTGCCATTAAAGCCACAGGGTGAACATTAACCCTCACAACACTGAAATAATAATTGTATAGACCATGGGGACCACTTTGAAATCATCATAACTGTCTTGTTTAACTCTTAACACTTCATTTGAATACCTGTTGTTATGTGTCTACGGCCATTAAAAATACTTTACTTTTCTCAGCGGGGGGATCATCTTTAGATGTGGAAATCTGAGGTCTAAAGACGGTCCTCGCACTGAAGGAGTAAAACAACCATTATTCAAATGTGTTGTTAGTGCTGTGAATACTGACCTAGCAGGATAAAGGTTATTTACAAAACGGCAAGGTGCCCTTTCGTATAATCTGTGGATGATCAGTGTTTTACAATTTTTTCCACCAAAATATTTTGGGGACTTGGTATTGAACTGATCAAAAGGACAATTTTTGTCAGGGGTGTCTCATCATCATGTGAGGTCAATCGCCCTTTCTGGAGGTTTCATAATTTATGGATGTGGAGGGGAGGGTGGGGGGGTTAAGAGGTTATTTTCGAAAACTTGAATACTAAAGTCTCAACCCCCCCCCCCCCCGACACACACACATAAATGTATAAAATTAATAATCCTACCTTCAAGATCTGGTACAATATCCATGCCCCACCCCGTTAGAAATTAATATCATGCCAGAATTCTAATACATTATATTATCTGAGCTTTAATTAATAATTTTCCCGTCATTTTATAAATATTTTTTGTCTAAAATTTATGGCGACATTTGGGCCCCTTCTGTGACATCGGTCCAATATTAAATCAACATGGGTTCAATACCTCCTGTTTAATTGTGTGGCATACCCGGTGGCTGTCTTCGCAGATGATATTAAAAGTTAACCCTTGTCACAACTTTTTTGTTGGGGCGGGGGGAGGGGGGTGGTAAAATTTATTTAAGGAAGGGAGGTTCGGTGGCTTGATAACGGCAAAATGTGTCACAAAGGGGGTGTATCATGACCCCCCCCCATACACACACTTGTTTGACCTGTGAATGGCTTGTTTTAACCCTTGAAGCGCTGAAATATTTTCATATAGGCCTATAAACCATGGAGACACAAAAATTATTTTTTTTCAATTTGCAATCATCTTAAATGTCTTTTATAGTTAGGTCTTCCCCTTTATTTGAATATCTTAGTTATGGGTCTACTGCCATCAAAAATAATTTTTAATACCACCCCTGGAATAAACCCCCCAGAATATTCTGATAGGGGGGAGGGTCCGTACCCCTCTAATCCCCCCCCTGGAATAAACACTGTTAAGTGTATTTTATTTTGTCTGAAAACGTATATTATACGGCTCTAGCAGCAGAAGGGTTGGGCTGATTGTTAAGTTCGTCTTCAGTCTTTGACCGCCGATCCCAATTATGTTCGATTTTTTTAATTTTTGTATCAACACATTAGGTACCACACTTTAAGCACGTTGAAGATAGAACATGACATAAATGAGGAAAATAATAACCCTCCATTTGGTCAAATCTTGATAATTTTCACTCACTTGAAGTTGTGGGTCGCGTCAGCGACGCACAACTTCAAGTGTGTGAAAATTACAATTAACTAATTTGGCGGTTAAAGGGTTAAATTATCAGCTCCATGATTTGGTTGTCATGAAAAACAAATTTATATGATGTTATATAACTTGCTGAACTTTACTAAAAATTTAAAAAGAAATCACCAAAGAAATTCAAAAGCACTGGAAATCACAGGAAGTTTTATTGGGGAGGTGCGTTTCAGTATATTATGGACCTTAACTCGGCTGATTTTGCATGGGATTTTTTGGAAAAATAAGCATACACACTTAATAAAGCATTCTTGCGACATATTTACACAGAATCACAAGTAATCATTAGTACAAATCAACTTTACTGGTATCTATAAAAAAATCAATCCAAGAATGTCGAGGCGGCCGTTTTATGTAGGGAGGGGGTATTGGGGAATTCCCCCCGAAATATTTTGAAAAATACACACTAAATAACGCTTTGTGGCGACATATTTACAAAGAATTAAGGAATCAAGCAATCTCATAAGTGATCATTAGTAGAAATTAGGGTAGGCCTATCTAAAGAAAGGTAACCTTAGAATGTGGACTTCCCCCCCCCCGATACGGGCCTGATACTGAACTACTTTTATTTCTATGTCGTATATTGCCATGTGAACAAAACTGTGTGACAGTGCGTTATACAACACTTTATACCACAAATACTACCCTTACAACGCCGAACTGTTTTGTATAAACCATAGAGAACAAAGGTTTTTTTACATTTAAAATCATCACAAATGTCTAATTTTACTCTTTCCGATTTATTTGAACTCATATGTTATTGGTCTACGACCAATAGAAAACTTTAAAATTTTCGTTTTTTTCCAACCCGCCGAGACCGGGAACCGAACCCCGAACTCTGGCGTGAAAGGCAGCGGTGCTAACCACTACCCTAGGGCCCTCGCCCGGCCACACCAAATACCAGCCCCATTGAAATACATGTAAAATGGATCAATTCCACAGGCCGATTCTACTTCTTTCTGCCCTAACCCCTATCAAGTGCCGCACATCATATTGAAGCCTGGACTGTGTTTTTTTCAAGAAAAAACCAGCTCTGATATGGGTCTGCTACCCAGACAGATTTTTAGCTAGGCCCGCTGGTGTGTAAACAAAGTCACCATAGTTCAAATTAGGCTTAAATTCATATCCTCTTTCACAGACCAGACACGCATCCTTTTAACCCACTGTATCCCTTTCAGATTGTCAAAAAACAGCTATATCTGATATCCGACATGATGTAGACATCGTGTACTTATTAAATATCCACAGAAATATAACTTCTTTGTATGTATGTGTTTTTAATAACAACAGAGGTTGAAACAGCCGCATTGAAACTATTTTGTGTCATGATTCCATCATTAGTAGACACCTCCCTCACCAGACATCCAGAGACACCTGTTGAGTGATCAGAAACATTCAGTTTATCATCTTTATATCTTGATGTATGAAAATGGGCATTTTTAGTCTTTTTATTTTAACAAGAAAAATCCATTTCAAAATACCATTTTCTTCAATACTTCGAATTGCTAGCACTTCACCTTTTCAAATTATAGCTTACAAATATACAAGAACCCGAATTGTATTATTATGTTGTTTTCCATGGAATCTAAAAAAATAAATATTTGATGAAATCACTAATAACTAACCCTACAACATTTAAAGGGTTGGTCCACATCTATAAATGAAACAATATTGTATACATGTATGGAAGATGATTAGAACACATTTATATCCATTTTGTGAATATTATATACTTTATGAGTAATACCAATGTATTATCTGTCTGTTTCAGATCCATGCCAACTGCCGAATCCGACGCGTCTACTTCTCAGATCGCCTCTACTCAGAAGATGAATTACCGGCAGAATTCAAATTATATCTCCCTGTTCAGCAGCAACAACGGAAAAACTAGCACTACTATTAGATAGGCCCTCTCCTCCCAAAGACACTCTTATTTCAATTATATTCTGGTCTATTTTAGACTTGAAGACTTCAGACTTGTCATCAGATGGAATACCCTTCAAATGTTTGATTTTGCGAGATATTATACATGGGATTTAGTTAATGTAGCTTAATCCAATGAGCATCTGTGCATCAAACAGTATCATGAACATGACATAATCTGTTACCTATGTGATCCATTGTTAAGTAAATATGTTCATCAAGAAACCCCCGTGACTGCAGCTTGTATATGACCAGTACTCGTAAGGTACTTGTGTGGGGGTATGATTCAGCCCGACTACAATCATTTGGTCCAGTACTGTGTACCAGTATTTAATAAGTTAAAATGAATGTTGTGAAAACTACCACATGCCATCTGGACCTTACTATAGGATATATAATTAATTTAATGGACTGGTTTGCTAAGAGTCGCCAAGAGGAAATTAAGACCCTTCCGGTGTACTGGTGCCTAGTAATTTGTTGCAATATTAGCCTAAGGATAAATTGATGAACTTGGTTGTTATAATTTTTTACTATGCCAAGATTAAAGTCTGTTTTCACGAATTGTTTGTTGGGATCATTTATTAAATGTCTCATCCTTTATTGGAGGTTAACAAATTTTTATTATTGTATGTTGTATATATGTGAAATATAATGTATAATATACATTCATATAAAATATTTCATTTTGTTAAAATGTGTTTGCATTTGGTTTACTTTGGAGAATCCCTAACATCCTGACAATTAAGATGTTAGTGTTTAATCTTTTGTTATTTTCAAAATGCACTTGTGTTACATACCGGTACTTTAACAGTACTTTTCAAATCCGAAATTTGCCTGAAAATTTTAGAAGTATAGCGGTAAGCGAGTTGGGGTTGTTTGGTTTGAAACACCGGTCCAATGTTGGATTAATGTTGGCCCATCATCTGCAATGCTGGCAACATCAGGTCACACAGCGCATGGACAGACGTTTAAAGTCTGTCCCCACACCTAAAGATATAAAATATTTTTAATGGCCGTAGCCCCTTAACATATGTATTCAAAAAAAGCATATATATAGCTAACTAAGACATGATGATTGCTAATCAAAAAAACCCCTTTGGTCTCCATGGTTTGTAGTAAAATACTTCAGCGTTGTAAAAGTTAAGATCCTAGCAAGCAGTGTTCTAAAACATAACTAAGTCAAGCTGATCGCTAAAGATTTCCTATACCTATCGTTTTCAGAAGGTAAATTTTCATAGAAATGTTTTAATAAAATATCTTTTTTTCATTTGGCACTTTTTTATCTTTATCCACTACAAGTCGAGAATTGTGATTGCAATTCGCGGCTTATAGTGGATGGAGATAACGATGGTAAATTCAGGCTTGGAAGGGTTCGCCAGTTCACATTTAAAATTAGCTTGGCTTAACCCTTGGAGCTCTGAACAATTCAATTTAGATTGTCAAATTTTGTGACAGACAACTTCCGAGGGACTGAAAAATTTTGTCCAAACTTATATCAGTGTTCATCTAAGACGTACTGTAGATCTGCTAATTTTCACTTGTTTATATAATTTCGTGATTTTCTGATTTTGCGACTTTTCATTGATTCAGATCTACAGTATTTTCTTTTAATCAAGTGGTTATACAGTTACCATTAAAAGCACAGAATGGCTATTGTGCTCTAAGATTTATGATTGCCTGATCACACTTTATTCGAATCCTGTGTCTGGAGGGCGGTGTCATCTCACCATCCTCTGGAGGTTCTCCTGGTCCAATTTAGCCTGTATGTGCACAAAAGTGGCCTAAAACCTGATTCATTTCGTTTTTACCTTGACTGAATGTTGTTTTTTTTTTAGTCAACTGCCATTAAAGCCACAGGGTGAACATTAACCCTCACAACACTGAAATAATAATTGTATAGACCATGGGGACCACTTTGAAATCATCATAACTGTCTTGTTTAACTCTTAACACTTCATTTGAATACCTGTTGTTATGTGTCTACGGCCATTAAAAATACTTTACTTTTCTCAGCGGGGGGATCATCTTTAGATGTGGAAATCTGAGGTCTAAAGACGGTCCTCGCACTGAAGGAGTAAAACAACCATTATTCAAATGTGTTGTTAGTGCTGTGAATACTGACCTAGCAGGATAAAGGTTATTTACAAAACGGCAAGGTGCCCTTTCGTATAATCTGTGGATGATCAGTGTTTTACAATTTTTTCCACCAAAATATTTTGGGGACTTGGTATTGAACTGATCAAAAGGACAATTTTTGTCAGGGGTGTCTCATCATCATGTGAGGTCAATCGCCCTTTCTGGAGGTTTCATAATTTATGGATGTGGAGGGGAGGGTGGGGGGGTTAAGAGGTTATTTTCGAAAACTTGAATACTAAAGTCTCAACCCCCCCCCCCCGACACACACACATAAATGTATAAAATTAATAATCCTACCTTCAAGATCTGGTACAATATCCATGCCCCACCCCGTTAGAAATTAATATCATGCCAGAATTCTAATACATTATATTATCTGAGCTTTAATTAATAATTTTCCCGTCATTTTATAAATATTTTTTGTCTAAAATTTATGGCGACATTTGGGCCCCTTCTGTGACATCGGTCCAATATTAAATCAACATGGGTTCAATACCTCCTGTTTAATTGTGTGGCATACCCGGTGGCTGTCTTCGCAGATGATATTAAAAGTTAACCCTTGTCACAACTTTTTTGTTGGGGCGGGGGGAGGGGGGTGGTAAAATTTATTTAAGGAAGGGAGGTTCGGTGGCTTGATAACGGCAAAATGTGTCACAAAGGGGGTGTATCATGACCCCCCCCCATACACACACTTGTTTGACCTGTGAATGGCTTGTTTTAACCCTTGAAGCGCTGAAATATTTTCATATAGGCCTATAAACCATGGAGACACAAAAATTATTTTTTTTCAATTTGCAATCATCTTAAATGTCTTTTATAGTTAGGTCTTCCCCTTTATTTGAATATCTTAGTTATGGGTCTACTGCCATCAAAAATAATTTTTAATACCACCCCTGGAATAAACCCCCCAGAATATTCTGATAGGGGGGAGGGTCCGTACCCCTCTAATCCCCCCCCTGGAATAAACACTGTTAAGTGTATTTTATTTTGTCTGAAAACGTATATTATACGGCTCTAGCAGCAGAAGGGTTGGGCTGATTGTTAAGTTCGTCTTCAGTCTTTGACCGCCGATCCCAATTATGTTCGATTTTTTTAATTTTTGTATCAACACATTAGGTACCACACTTTAAGCACGTTGAAGATAGAACATGACATAAATGAGGAAAATAATAACCCTCCATTTGGTCAAATCTTGATAATTTTCACTCACTTGAAGTTGTGGGTCGCGTCAGCGACGCACAACTTCAAGTGTGTGAAAATTACAATTAACTAATTTGGCGGTTAAAGGGTTAAATTATCAGCTCCATGATTTGGTTGTCATGAAAAACAAATTTATATGATGTTATATAACTTGCTGAACTTTACTAAAAATTTAAAAAGAAATCACCAAAGAAATTCAAAAGCACTGGAAATCACAGGAAGTTTTATTGGGGAGGTGCGTTTCAGTATATTATGGACCTTAACTCGGCTGATTTTGCATGGGATTTTTTGGAAAAATAAGCATACACACTTAATAAAGCATTCTTGCGACATATTTACACAGAATCACAAGTAATCATTAGTACAAATCAACTTTACTGGTATCTATAAAAAAATCAATCCAAGAATGTCGAGGCGGCCGTTTTATGTAGGGAGGGGGTATTGGGGAATTCCCCCCGAAATATTTTGAAAAATACACACTAAATAACGCTTTGTGGCGACATATTTACAAAGAATTAAGGAATCAAGCAATCTCATAAGTGATCATTAGTAGAAATTAGGGTAGGCCTATCTAAAGAAAGGTAACCTTAGAATGTGGACTTCCCCCCCCCCGATACGGGCCTGATACTGAACTACTTTTATTTCTATGTCGTATATTGCCATGTGAACAAAACTGTGTGACAGTGCGTTATACAACACTTTATACCACAAATACTACCCTTACAACGCCGAACTGTTTTGTATAAACCATAGAGAACAAAGGTTTTTTTACATTTAAAATCATCACAAATGTCTAATTTTACTCTTTCCGATTTATTTGAACTCATATGTTATTGGTCTACGACCAATAGAAAACTTTAAAATTTTCGTTTTTTTCCAACCCGCCGAGACCGGGAACCGAACCCCGAACTCTGGCGTGAAAGGCAGCGGTGCTAACCACTACCCTAGGGCCCTCGCCCGGCCACACCAAATACCAGCCCCATTGAAATACATGTAAAATGGATCAATTCCACAGGCCGATTCTACTTCTTTCTGCCCTAACCCCTATCAAGTGCCGCACATCATATTGAAGCCTGGACTGTGTTTTTTTCAAGAAAAAACCAGCTCTGATATGGGTCTGCTACCCAGACAGATTTTTAGCTAGGCCCGCTGGTGTGTAAACAAAGTCACCATAGTTCAAATTAGGCTTAAATTCATATCCTCTTTCACAGACCAGACACGCATCCTTTTAACCCACTGTATCCCTTTCAGATTGTCAAAAAACAGCTATATCTGATATCCGACATGATGTAGACATCGTGTACTTATTAAATATCCACAGAAATATAACTTCTTTGTATGTATGTGTTTTTAATAACAACAGAGGTTGAAACAGCCGCATTGAAACTATTTTGTGTCATGATTCCATCATTAGTAGACACCTCCCTCACCAGACATCCAGAGACACCTGTTGAGTGATCAGAAACATTCAGTTTATCATCTTTATATCTTGATGTATGAAAATGGGCATTTTTAGTCTTTTTATTTTAACAAGAAAAATCCATTTCAAAATACCATTTTCTTCAATACTTCGAATTGCTAGCACTTCACCTTTTCAAATTATAGCTTACAAATATACAAGAACCCGAATTGTATTATTATGTTGTTTTCCATGGAATCTAAAAAAATAAATATTTGATGAAATCACTAATAACTAACCCTACAACATCTATAGATGAAACAATATTGTATGTATGGAAGATAATTAAAACACATTTATATCCATTTTGTGAACATTATATACTTTATGAGTAATACCAATGTATTATCTGTCTGTTTCAGATCCATGCCAACTGCCGAATCCGACGCGTCTACTTCTCAGATCGCCTCTACTCAGAAGATGAATTACCGGCAGAATTCAAATTATATCTCCCTGTTCAGCAGCAACAACGGAAAAACTAGCACCACTATTAGATAGACCATCTCCTCCCAAAGACACTCTTATTTCAATTATATTCTGGTCTATTTTAGACTTGAAGACTTCAGACTTGTCATCAGATGGAATACCCTTCAAATGTTTGATTTTGCGAGATATTATACATGGGATTTAGTTAATGTAGCTTAATCCAATGAGCATCTGTGCATCAAACAGTATCATGAACATGACATAATCTGTTACCTATGTGATCCATTGTTAAGTAAATATGTTCATCAAGAAACCCCCGTGACTGCAGCTTGTATATGACCAGTACTCGTAAGGTACTTGTGTGGGGGTATGATTCAGCCAGACTACAATCATTTGGTCCAGTACTGTGTACCAGTATTTAATCAGTTAAAATGAATGTTGTGAAAACTACCACATGCCATCTGGACCTTGCTATAGGATATATAATTAATTTAATGGACTGGTTTGCTAAGAGTCGCCAAGAGGAAATTAAGACCCTTCCCGTGTACTGGTGCCTAGTAATTTGTTGCAATATTAGCCTAAGGATAAATTGATGAACTTGGTTGTTATAATTTTTTACTATGCCAAGATTAAAGTCTGTTTTCACGAATTGTTTGTTGAGATCATTTATTAAATGTCTTATCCTTTATTGGAGGTTAACAAATTTTTATTATTGTATGTTGTATATATGTGAAATATAATGTATAATATACATTCATATAAAATATTTCATTTTGTTAAAATGTGTTTGCATTTGGTTTACTTTGGAGAATCCCTAACATCCTGACAATTAAGATGTTAGTGTTTAATATTTTGCTATTTTCAAAATGCACTTGTGTTACATACCAGTACTTTAACAGTACTTTTCAAATCCGAAATTTGCCTGAAAATTTTAGAAGTATAGCGGTAAGCGAGTTGGGGTTGTTTGGTTTGAAACACCGGTCCAATGTTGGATTAATGTTGGCCCATCATCTGCAATGCTGGCAACATTAGGGCACACAGCGCATGGACAGACGTTTAAAGTCTGTCCCCGCACTGAAAGATTTAAAATATTTTAATGGCCGTAGACCCTTAACATATGTATTCAAAAGAAGCATATATAGCTAACTAAGACATGATGATTGCTTATCAAAAAAAACCCTTTGGTCTCCATGGTTTGTAGTACAATACTTCAGCGTTGTAAAAGTTAAGATCCTAGCAAGCAGTGTTCTAAAACATAACTAAGTCAAGTAGAGAATTGTGATTGCAATTCGCGGCTTATAGTGGATGGAGATGACGATGGTAAATTCAGGCTTGGAAGGGTTCGCCAGTTCACATTTTAAATTAGCTTGGCTTAACCCTCAGAGCTCTGAACAATTCAATTTAAATTGTCAAATTTTGTGACAGACAACTTCAGAGGGACTGAAAAATTTTGTCCAAACTTATATCAGTGTTCATCTAAGACGTACTGTAGATCTGCTAATTTTCATTTGTTTATATAATTTCGTGATTTTCTGATTTTGTGCCTTTTCATTGATTCAGAAGTTGCAAATTTTCTTTTTTTTTTCAGTAGCGCTAGTATTATAATAATTTATGTGAGATTCTTAAAGTTGTCCTCCTCGCAGAATTTGCGATAATTAAAACCTCGTAAATATTACCAGATCTAAAGTATTTTCTTTTAATCAAGTGGTTATACAGTTACCATTAAAAGCACAGAATGGCTATTGTGCTCTAAGATTTATGATTGCCTGATCACACTTTACCTTGACCCAGTATTGTGTATTGTATACTCAGTATTGTGGGTAGCCTCCGTGACCGAGAGGTAGCGTGCTTGGCCTCAGACCTCCAGGGTTTGAATTTCGAATCCTGTGTCTGGAGGGCGGTGTCATCTCACCATCCTCTGGAGGTTCTCCTGGTCCAATTTAGCCTGTATGTGCACAAAAGTGGCCTAAAACCTGATTCATTTCGTTTTTACCTTGACTCAATGTTGTTTTTTTTTGGTCAACTGCCATTAAAGCCACAGGGTGAACATTAACCCTCACAACACTGAAATAATAATTGTATAGACCATGGGGACCACTTTGAAATCATCATAACTGTCTTGTTTAACTCTTAACACTTCATTTGAATACCTGTTGTTATGTGTCTACGGCCATTAAAGATATTTTAATTTTCTCAGCGGGGGGATCATCTTTAGATTTGGAAATCTGTTAAGAGGCTATTTTCGAAAACTAGAGTACTAAAGTCTCAACCAACCCCCCCCCCCCCACACACACACACACACCCACACATAAATGTATGAAATTAATAATCCTACCTTCAAGATCTGGTACAATATCCATGCCCCACCCCATTAGAAATTATTATCATGCCAGAATTCCGATACATTATATTATCTGAGCTTTAATTAAATATGTTCCCGTCATTTTATCAATATTTTTTGTCTAAAATTTATGGCGACATTTGGGCCCCTTCTGTGACATCGGTCCAATATTAAATCAACATGGGTTCAATACCTCCTGTTTAATTGTGTGGCATACCCGGTGGCTGTCTTCGCAGATGATATTAAAAGTTAACCCTTGTCACAACTTTTTTGTTGGGGCGGGGGGTGATAAAATTTATTTAAGGAAGGGTGGTTCGGTGGCTTGATAACTGCAAAATGTGTCACAAAGGGGGTGTAGCATGACCCTCCCCCCCCCCATACACACACTTGTTTGACCTGTGAATGGCTTGTTTTAACCCTTAAAGCGCTGAAATATTTTCATATAGCCTATAAACCATGGAGACACAAAATTTCTTTTTTTTTTCAATTTGCAATCATCTTAAATGTCTTTTATAGTTAGTTCTTCCCCTTTATTTAAATATCTTATGGGTCTACTGCCATCAAAAATACTTTTTAATACCACCTTTGGAATAAAACCTCCCAGAATATTCTGAGAGGGGGGGGGGGGGAGGATCCGTACCCCTCTAATTCCCCCCTGGAATAAACACTGTTAAGTGCATTTTATTTTGTCTGAAAACGTATATTATACGGCTGTAGCAGCAGAAGGGTTAGGCTGACTGTTAAGTTCGTCTTCAGTCTTTGACCGCCGATCCCAATTATGTTCGATTTTTTTAATTTTCGTATCAACACATTAGGTACCACACTTTAAGCACGTTGAAGATAAAACATGACATAAATGAGGAAGATTTGAAAATAATAACCCTCCATTTGGTCAAATCTTGATAATTTTCACTCACTTGAAGCTGTGGGTCGCGTCAGCGACGCACAACTTCAAGTGGGTGAAAATTCCAATTAACTAGTTTGGCGGTTAAAGGGTTAAATTATCAGCTCCATGATTTGGTTGTCATGGCAATTTTGAAAAACAAATTTATATGATGTTATATAACTTGCTGAACTTGACTAAAAATTTAAAAAGAAATCACCAAAGAAATTCAAAAGCACTGGAAAGCACAGGAAGTTTTATTGGGGAGGTGCGTGTCAGTATATTATGGACCTTAACTCGGCTGATTTTGCATGGGATTTTTTGGAAAAATAAGCATACACACTAAATAAAGCATTCTTGCGACATATTTACACAGAATCAAGCAATCTCACAAGTAATCATTAGTACAAAATTCAACTTTACCGGTATCTATAAAAAAATCAATCCAAGAATGGCCCCCGGAAAATTTTGAAAAATACAGACTATAATAGCACTTTCTGGTGATATATTTACAGAGAATAAAGAAATCAAACAATCTCACAAGTGATCATTAGTAGAAATTAGGGTAGGCCTATCTAAAAAAAGGTAACCTTAGAATGTGGACATTTAAAATCATCACTAATGTCTAATTCTACTCTTTCCGGTTTATTTGAACTCATATGTTATTGGTCTACGACCAATAGAAAACTTTTACATTTTCGTTTTTTTTCAACCCGCCGAGACCGGGAACCGAACCCCGAACTCTGGCGTGAAAGGCAGCGGTGCTAACCACTACCCTGGGGCCCTCGCCACGCCACACCAAATACCAGCCCCATTGAAATACATGTAAAATGCATCAATTCCACAGGCCGATTCTACTTCTTTCTGCCCTAACCCCTATCAAGTGCCGCACATCATATTGAAGCCTGGACTGTGTTTTTTCAAAAAAAAAACCCCAGCTCTGATATGGGTCTGCTACCCAGACAGATTTTTAGCTAGGCCCGCTGGTGCGTAAAAAAAGTCACCATAGTTCAAATTAGGCTTAAATTCATATCCTCTTTCACAGACCAGACACGCATCCTTTTAATCCACTGTATCCCTTTCAGATTGTCAAAAAACAGCTATATCTGATATATCGTGTACTTATTAAATATCCACAGAAATATAACTTCTTTGTATGTATGTGTTTTTAATAACAACAGAGGTTGAAACAGCCGCATTGAAAATATTTTGTGTCATGATTCCATCATTAGTAGACACCTCCCTCACCAGACATCCAGAGACACCTGTTGAGTGATCAGAAACATTCAGCTTATCATCTTTATATCTTGATGTATGAAAATGGGCATTTTTAGTCTTTTTATTTTAACAAGAAAAATCCATTTCAAAATACCATTTTCTTTAATACTTCGAATTGCTAGCACTTCACCTTCTCAAATTATAGCTTACAAATATACAAGAACCGGAATTGTATTATTATGTTGTTTTCCATGGAATCTAAAAAAATAAATATTTGATGAAATCACTAATAACTAACCCTACAACATTTAAAGGGTTGGTCCACATCTATAAATGAAACAATATTGTATGTATGGAAGATGATTAAAACACATTTATATCCATTTTGTGAATATTATATACTTTATGAGTAATACCGATGTATTATCTGTCTGTTTCAGATCCATGCCAACTGCCGAATCCGACGCGTCTACTTCTCAGATCGCCTCTACTCAGAAGATGAATTACCGGCAGAATTCAAATAATATCTCCCAGTTCAGCAGCAACAACGGAAAAACTAGCACCACTATTAGATAGACCCTCTCCTCCCAAAGACACTCTTATTTCAATTATATTCTGGTCTATTTTAGACTTGAAGACTTCAGACTTGTCATCAGATGGAATACCCTTCAAATGTTTGATTTTGCGAGATATTATACATGGGATTTAGTTAATGTAGCTTAATCCAATGAGCATCTGTGCATCAAACAGTATCATGAACATGACATAATCTGTTACCTATGTGATCCATTGTTAAGTAAATATGTTCATCAAGAAACCCCCGTGACTGCAGCTTGTATATGACCAGTACTCGTAAGGTACTTGTGTGGGGGTATGATTCAGCCAGACTACAATCATTTGGTCCAGTACTGTGTACCAGTATTTAATCAGTTAAAATGAATGTTGTGAAAACTACCACATGCCATCTGGACCTTGCTATAGGATATATAATTAATTTAATGGACTGGTTTGCTAAGAGTCGCCAAGAGGAAATTAAGACCCTTCCCGTGTACTGGTGCCTAGTAATTTGTTGCAATATTAGCCTAAGGATAAATTGATGAACTTGGTTGTTATAATTTTTTACTATGCCAAGATTAAAGTCTGTTTTCACGAATTGTTTGTTGAGATCATTTATTAAATGTCTTATCCTTTATTGGAGGTTAACAAATTTTTATTATTGTATGTTGTATATATGTGAAATATAATGTATAATATACATTCATATAAAATATTTCATTTTGTTAAAATGTGTTTGCATTTGGTTTACTTTGGAGAATCCCTAACATCCTGACAATTAAGATGTTAGTGTTTAATATTTTGCTATTTTCAAAATGCACTTGTGTTACATACCAGTACTTTAACAGTACTTTTCAAATCCGAAATTTGCCTGAAAATTTTAGAAGTATAGCGGTAAGCGAGTTGGGGTTGTTTGGTTTGAAACACCGGTCCAATGTTGGATTAATGTTGGCCCATCATCTGCAATGCTGGCAACATTAGGTCACACAGCGCATGGACAGACGTTTAAAGTCTGTCCCCGCACTGAAAGATTTAAAATATTTTAATGGCCGTAGACCCTTAACATATGTATTCAAAAGAAGCATATATAGCTAACTAAGACATGATGATTGCTTATCAAAAAAAACCCTTTGGTCTCCATGGTTTGTAGTACAATACTTCAGCGTTGTAAAAGTTAAGATCCTAGCAAGCAGTGTTCTAAAACATAACTAAGTCAAGTAGAGAATTGTGATTGCAATTCGCGGCTTATAGTGGATGGAGATGACGATGGTAAATTCAGGCTTGGAAGGGTTCGCCAGTTCACATTTTAAATTAGCTTGGCTTAACCCTCAGAGCTCTGAACAATTCAATTTAAATTGTCAAATTTTGTGACAGACAACTTCAGAGGGACTGAAAAATTTTGTGCAAACTTATATCAGTGTTCATCTAAGACGTACTGTAGATCTGCTAATTTTCATTTGTTTATATAATTTCGTGATTTTCTGATTTTGTGACTTTTCATTGATTCAGAATTTGCAAATTTTCTTTTTTTTTTCAGTAGCGCTAGTATTATAATAATTTATGTGAGATTCTTAAAGTTGTCCTCCTCGCGGAATTTGCGATAATTAAAACCTCGTAAATATTACCAGATCTAAAGTATTTTCTTTTAATCAAGTGGTTATACAGTTACCATTAAAAGCACAGAATGGCTATTGTGCTCTAAGATTTATGATTGCCTGATCACACTTTACCTTGACCCAGTATTGTGTATTGTATACTCAGTATTGTGGGTAGCCTCCGTGACCGAGAGGTAGCGTGCTTGGCCTCAGACCTCCAGGGTTTGAATTTCGAATCCTGTGTCTGGAGGGCGGTGTCATCTCACCATCCTCTGGAGGTTCTCCTGGTCCAATTTAGCCTGTATGTGCACAAAAGTGGCCTAAAACCTGATTCATTTCGTTTTTACCTTGACTCAATGTTGTTTTTTTTTGGTCAACTGCCATTAAAGCCACAGGGTGAACATTAACCCTCACAACACTGAAATAATAATTGTATAGACCATGGGGACCACTTTGAAATCATCATAACTGTCTTGTTTAACTCTTAACACTTCATTTGAATACCTGTTGTTATGTATCTACGGCCATTAAAGATATTTTAATTTTCTCAGCGGGGGGATCATCTTTAGATTTGGAAATCTGCTAAGAGGCTATTTTCGAAAACTAGAGTACTAAAGTCTCAACCAACCCCCCCCCCCCCCCACACACACTCACACACACCCACACATAAATGTATGAAATTAATAATCCTACCTTCAAGATCTGGTACAATATCCATGCCCCACCCCATTAGAAATTATTATCATGCCAGAATTCCGATACATTATATTATCTGAGCTTTAATTAAATATGTTCCCGTCATTTTATCAATATTTTTTGTCTAAAATTTATGGCGACATTTGGGCCCCTTCTGTGACATCGGTCCAATATTAAATCAACATGGGTTCAATACCTCCTGTTTAATTGTGTGGCATACCCGGTGGCTGTCTTCGCAGATGATATTAAAAGTTAACCCTTGTCACAACTTTTTTGTTGGGGCGGGGGGTGATAAAATTTATTTAAGGAAGGGTGGTTCGGTGGCTTGATAACTGCAAAATGTGTCACAAAGGGGGTGTAGCATGACCCTCCCCCCCCCCATACACACACTTGTTTGACCTGTGAATGGCTTGTTTTAACCCTTAAAGCGCTGAAATATTTTCATATAGCCTATAAACCATGGAGACACAAAAATTCTTTTTTTTTTCAATTTGCAATCATCTTAAATGTCTTTTATAGTTAGTTCTTCCCCTTTATTTAAATATCTTATGGGTCTACTGCCATCAAAAATACTTTTTAATACCACCTTTGGAATAAAACCTCCCAGAATATTCTGAGAGGGGGGGGGGAGGATCCGTACCCCTCTAATTCCCCCCTGGAATAAACACTGTTAAGTGCATTTTATTTTGTCTGAAAACGTATATTATACGGCTGTAGCAGCAGAAGGGTTAGGCTGACTGTTAAGTTCGTCTTCAGTCTTTGACCGCCGATCCCAATTATGTTCGATTTTTTTAATTTTCGTATCAACACATTAGGTACCACACTTTAAGCACGTTGAAGATAAAACATGACATAAATGAGGAAGATTTGAAAATAATAACCCTCCATTTGGTCAAATCTTGATAATTTTCACTCACTTGAAGCTGTGGGTCGCGTCAGCGACGCACAACTTCAAGTGGGTGAAAATTCCAATTAACTAGTTTGGCGGTTAAAGGGTTAAATTATCAGCTCCATGATTTGGTTGTCATGGCAATTTTGAAAAACAAATTTATATGATGTTATATAACTTGCTGAACTTGACTAAAAATTTAAAAAGAAATCACCAAAGAAATTCAAAAGCACTGGAAAGCACAGGAAGTTTTATTGGGGAGGTGCGTGTCAGTATATTATGGACCTTAACTCGGCTGATTTTGCATGGGATTTTTTGGAAAAATAAGCATACACACTAAATAAAGCATTCTTGCGACATATTTACACAGAATCAAGCAATCTCACAAGTAATCATTAGTACAAAATTCAACTTTACCGGTATCTATAAAAAAATCAATCCAAGAATGGCCCCCGGAAAATTTTGAAAAATACAGACTATAATAGCACTTTCTGGTGATATATTTACAGAGAATAAAGAAATCAAACAATCTCACAAGTGATCATTAGTAGAAATTAGGGTAGGCCTATCTAAAAAAAGGTAACCTTAGAATGTGGACATTTAAAATCATCACTAATGTCTAATTCTACTCTTTCCGGTTTATTTGAACTCATATGTTATTGGTCTACGACCAATAGAAAACTTTTACATTTTCGTTTTTTTTCAACCCGCCGAGACCGGGAACCGAACCCCGAACTCTGGCGTGAAAGGCAGCGGTGCTAACCACTACCCTGGGGCCCTCGCCACGCCACACCAAATACCAGCCCCATTGAAATACATGTAAAATGCATCAATTCCACAGGCCGATTCTACTTCTTTCTGCCCTAACCCCTATCAAGTGCCGCACATCATATTGAAGCCTGGACTGTGTTTTTTCAAAAAAAAAACCCCAGCTCTGATATGGGTCTGCTACCCAGACAGATTTTTAGCTAGGCCCGCTGGTGCGTAAAA
Organism: Flabesymbios commensalis; assembly: GCA_964017125.1. NCBI lineage: Eukaryota > Metazoa > Annelida > Polychaeta > Terebellida > Flabelligeridae > Flabesymbios > Flabesymbios commensalis. Next base: position 79,652,260 of record OZ024909.1, read on the forward strand.
AAAGTCACCATAGTTCAAATTAGGCTTAAATTCATATCCTCTTTCACAGACCAGACACGCATCCTTTTAATCCACTGTATCCCTTTCAGATTGTCAAAAAACAGCTATATCTGATATATCGTGTACTTATTAAATATCCACAGAAATATAACTTCTTTGTATGTATGTGTTTTTAATAACAACAGAGGTTGAAACAGCCGCATTGAAAATATTTTGTGTCATGATTCCATCATTAGTAGACACCTCCCTCACCAGACATCCAGAGACACCTGTTGAGTGATCAGAAACATTCAGCTTATCATCTTTATATCTTGATGTATGAAAATGGGCATTTTTAGTCTTTTTATTTTAACAAGAAAAATCCATTTCAAAATACCATTTTCTTTAATACTTCGAATTGCTAGCACTTCACCTTCTCAAATTATAGCTTACAAATATACAAGAACCGGAATTGTATTATTATGTTGTTTTCCATGGAATCTAAAAAAATAAATATTTGATGAAATCACTAATAACTAACCCTACAACATTTAAAGGGTTGGTCCACATCTATAAATGAAACAATATTGTATGTATGGAAGATGATTAAAACACATTTATATCCATTTTGTGAATATTATATACTTTATGAGTAATACCGATGTATTATCTGTCTGTTTCAGATCCATGCCAACTGCCGAATCCGACGCGTCTACTTCTCAGATCGCCTCTACTCAGAAGATGAATTACCGGCAGAATTCAAATAATATCTCCCAGTTCAGCAGCAACAACGGAAAAACTAGCACCACTATTAGATAGACCCTCTCCTCCCAAAGACACTCTTATTTCAATTATATTCTGGTCTATTTTAGACTTGAAGACTTCAGACTTGTCATCAGATGGAATACCCTTCAAATGTTTGATTTTGCGAGATATTATACATGGGATTTAGTTAATGTAGCTTAATCCAATGAGCATCTGTGCATCAAACAGTATCATGAACATGACATAATCTGTTACCTATGTGATCCATTGTTAAGTAAATATGTTCATCAAGAAACCCCCGTGACTGCAGCTTGTATATGACCAGTACTCGTAAGGTACTTGTGTGGGGGTATGATTCAGCCAGACTACAATCATTTGGTCCAGTACTGTGTACCAGTATTTAATCAGTTAAAATGAATGTTGTGAAAACTACCACATGCCATCTGGACCTTGCTATAGGATATATAATTAATTTAATGGACTGGTTTGCTAAGAGTCGCCAAGAGGAAATTAAGACCCTTCCCGTGTACTGGTGCCTAGTAATTTGTTGCAATATTAGCCTAAGGATAAATTGATGAACTTGGTTGTTATAATTTTTTACTATGCCAAGATTAAAGTCTGTTTTCACGAATTGTTTGTTGAGATCATTTATTAAATGTCTTATCCTTTATTGGAGGTTAACAAATTTTTATTATTGTATGTTGTATATATGTGAAATATAATGTATAATATACATTCATATAAAATATTTCATTTTGTTAAAATGTGTTTGCATTTGGTTTACTTTGGAGAATCCCTAACATCCTGACAATTAAGATGTTAGTGTTTAATATTTTGCTATTTTCAAAATGCACTTGTGTTACATACCAGTACTTTAACAGTACTTTTCAAATCCGAAATTTGCCTGAAAATTTTAGAAGTATAGCGGTAAGCGAGTTGGGGTTGTTTGGTTTGAAACACCGGTCCAATGTTGGATTAATGTTGGCCCATCATCTGCAATGCTGGCAACATTAGGTCACACAGCGCATGGACAGACGTTTAAAGTCTGTCCCCGCACTGAAAGATTTAAAATATTTTAATGGCCGTAGACCCTTAACATATGTATTCAAAAGAAGCATATATAGCTAACTAAGACATGATGATTGCTTATCAAAAAAAACCCTTTGGTCTCCATGGTTTGTAGTACAATACTTCAGCGTTGTAAAAGTTAAGATCCTAGCAAGCAGTGTTCTAAAACATAACTAAGTCAAGTAGAGAATTGTGATTGCAATTCGCGGCTTATAGTGGATGGAGATGACGATGGTAAATTCAGGCTTGGAAGGGTTCGCCAGTTCACATTTTAAATTAGCTTGGCTTAACCCTCAGAGCTCTGAACAATTCAATTTAAATTGTCAAATTTTGTGACAGACAACTTCAGAGGGACTGAAAAATTTTGTGCAAACTTATATCAGTGTTCATCTAAGACGTACTGTAGATCTGCTAATTTTCATTTGTTTATATAATTTCGTGATTTTCTGATTTTGTGACTTTTCATTGATTCAGAATTTGCAAATTTTCTTTTTTTTTTCAGTAGCGCTAGTATTATAATAATTTATGTGAGATTCTTAAAGTTGTCCTCCTCGCGGAATTTGCGATAATTAAAACCTCGTAAATATTACCAGATCTAAAGTATTTTCTTTTAATCAAGTGGTTATACAGTTACCATTAAAAGCACAGAATGGCTATTGTGCTCTAAGATTTATGATTGCCTGATCACACTTTACCTTGACCCAGTATTGTGTATTGTATACTCAGTATTGTGGGTAGCCTCCGTGACCGAGAGGTAGCGTGCTTGGCCTCAGACCTCCAGGGTTTGAATTTCGAATCCTGTGTCTGGAGGGCGGTGTCATCTCACCATCCTCTGGAGGTTCTCCTGGTCCAATTTAGCCTGTATGTGCACAAAAGTGGCCTAAAACCTGATTCATTTCGTTTTTACCTTGACTCAATGTTGTTTTTTTTTGGTCAACTGCCATTAAAGCCACAGGGTGAACATTAACCCTCACAACACTGAAATAATAATTGTATAGACCATGGGGACCACTTTGAAATCATCATAACTGTCTTGTTTAACTCTTAACACTTCATTTGAATACCTGTTGTTATGTGTCTACGGCCATTAAAGATATTTTAATTTTCTCAGCGGGGGGATCATCTTTAGATTTGGAAATCTGTTAAGAGGCTATTTTCGAAAACTAGAGTACTAAAGTCTCAACCAACCCCCCCCCCCCCCCCACACACTCACACACACCCACACATAAATGTATGAAATTAATAATCCTACCTTCAAGATCTGGTACAATATCCATGCCCCACCCCATTAGAAATTATTATCATGCCAGAATTCCGATACATTATATTATCTGAGCTTTAATTAAATATGTTCCCGTCATTTTATCAATATTTTTTGTCTAAAATTTATGGCGACATTTGGGCCCCTTCTGTGACATCGGACCAATATTAAATCAACATGGGTTCAATACCTCCTGTTTAATTGTGTGGCATACCCGGTGGCTGTCTTCGCAGATGATATTAAAAGTTAACCCTTGTCACAACTTTTTTGTTGGGGCGGGGGGTGATAAAATTTATTTAAGGAAGGGTGGTTCGGTGGCTTGATAACTGCAAAATGTGTCACAAAGGGGGTGTAGCATGACCCTCCCCCCCCCCCATACACACACTTGTTTGACCTGTGAATGGCTTGTTTTAACCCTTAAAGCGCTGAAATATTTTCATATAGCCTATAAACCATGGAGACACAAAAATTCTTTTTTTTTTCAATTTGCAATCATCTTAAATGTCTTTTATAGTTAGTTCTTCCCCTTTATTTAAATATCTTATGGGTCTACTGCCATCAAAAATACTTTTTAATACCACCTTTGGAATAAAACCTCCCAGAATATTCTGAGAGGGGGGGGGGAGGATCCGTACCCCTCTAATTCCCCCCTGGAATAAACACTGTTAAGTGCATTTTATTTTGTCTGAAAACGTATATTATACGGCTGTAGCAGCAGAAGGGTTAGGCTGACTGTTAAGTTCGTCTTCAGTCTTTGACCGCCGATCCCAATTATGTTCGATTTTTTTAATTTTCGTATCAACACATTAGGTACCACACTTTAAGCACGTTGAAGATAAAACATGACATAAATGAGGAAGATTTGAAAATAATAACCCTCCATTTGGTCAAATCTTGATAATTTTCACTCAATTGAAGCTGTGGGCCGCGTCAGCGACGCACAACTTCAAGTGGGTGAAAATTCCAATTAACAAGTTTGGCGGTTAAAGGGTTAAATTATCAGCTCCATGATTTGGTTGTCATGGCAATTTTGAAAAACAAATTTATATGATGTTATATAACTTGCTGAACTTGACTAAAAAATTAAAAAGAAATCACCAAAGAAATTCAAAAGCACTGGAAAGCACAGGAAGTTTTATTGGGGAGGTGCGTGTCAGTATATTATGGACCTTAACTCGGCTGATTTTGCATGGGATTTTTTGGAAAAATAAGCATACACACTAAATAAAGCATTCTTGCGACATATTTACACAGAATCAAGCAATCTCACAAGTAATCATTAGTACAAAATTCAACTTTACCGGTATCTATAAAAAAATCAATCCAAGAATGGCCCCCGGAAAATTTTGAAAAATACAGACTATAATAGCACTTTCTGGTGATATATTTACAGAGAATAAAGAAATCAAACAATCTCACAAGTGATCATTAGTAGAAATTAGGGTAGGCCTATCTAAAAAAAGGTAACCTTAGAATGTGGACATTTAAAATCATCACTAATGTCTAATTCTACTCTTTCCGGTTTATTTGAACTCATATGTTATTGGTCTACGACCAATAGAAAACTTTTACATTTTCGTTTTTTTTCAACCCGCCGAGACCGGGAACCGAACCCCGAACTCTGGCGTGAAAGGCAGCGGTGCTAACCACTACCCTGGGGCCCTCGCCACGCCACACCAAATACCAGCCCCATTGAAATACATGTAAAATGCATCAATTCCACAGGCCGATTCTACTTCTTTCTGCCCTAACCCCTATCAAGTGCCGCACATCATATTGAAGCCTGGACTGTGTTTTTTCAAAAAAAAAACCCCAGCTCTGATATGGGTCTGCTACCCAGACAGATTTTTAGCTAGGCCCGCTGGTGCGTAAAAAAAGTCACCATAGTTCAAATTAGGCTTAAATTCATATCCTCTTTCACAGACCAGACACGCATCCTTTTAATCCACTGTATCCCTTTCAGATTGTCAAAAAACAGCTATATCTGATATATCGTGTACTTATTAAATATCCACAGAAATATAACTTCTTTGTATGTATGTGTTTTTAATAACAACAGAGGTTGAAACAGCCGCATTGAAAATATTTTGTGTCATGATTCCATCATTAGTAGACACCTCCCTCACCAGACATCCAGAGACACCTGTTGAGTGATCAGAAACATTCAGTTTATCATCTTTATATCTTGATGTATGAAAATGGGCATTTTTAGTCTTTTTATTTTAACAAGAAAAACCCATTTCAAAATACCATTTTCTTTAATACTTCGAATTGCTAGCACTTCACTTTTTCAAATTATATCTTACAAATATACAAGAACCTGAATTGTATTATTATGTTGTTTTCCATGGAATCTAAAAAATTAAATATTTGATGAAATCACTAATAACTAACCCTACAACATTTAAAGGGTTGGTCCACATCTATAAATGAAACAATATTGTATGTATGGAAGATAATTAAAACACATTTATATCCATTTTGTGAACATTATATACTTTATGAGTAATACCAATGTATTATCTGTCTGTTTCAGATCCATGCCAAATGCCGAATCCGACGCGTCTACTTCTCAGATCGCCTCTACTCAGAAGATGAATTACCGGCAGAATTCAAATTATATCTCCCAGTTCAGCAGCAACAACGGAAAAACTAGCACCACTATTAGATAGACCCTCTCCTCCCAAAGACACTCTTATTTCAATTATATTCTGGTCTATTTTAGACTTGAAGACTTCAGACTTGTCATCAGATGGAATACCCTTCAAATGTTTGATTTTGCGAGATATTATACATGGGATTTAGTTAATGTAGCTTAATCCAATGAGCATCTGTGCATCAAACAGTATCATGAACATGACATAATCTGTTACCTATGTGATCCATTGTTAATTAAATATGTTCATCAAGAAACCCCCGTGACTGCAGCTTGTATATGACCAGTACTCGTAAGGTACTTGTGTGGGGGTATGATTCAGCCAGACTACAATCATTTGGTCCAGTACTGTGTACCAGTATTTAATCAGTTAAAATGAATGTTGTGAAAACTACCACATGCCATCTGGACCTTGCTATAGGATATATAATTAATTTAATGGACTGGTTTGCTAAGAGTCGCCAAGAGGAAATTAAGACCCTTCCCGTGTACTGGTGCCTAGTAATTTGTTGCAATATTAGCCTAAGGATAAATTGATGAACTTGGTTGTTATAATTTTTTACTATGCCAAGATTAAAGTCTGTTTTCACGAATTGTTTGTTGAGATCATTTATTAAATGTCTTATCCTTTATTGGAGGTTAACAAATTTTTATTATTGTATGTTGTATATATGTGAAATATAATGTATAATATACATTCATATAAAATATTTCATTTTGTTAAAATGTGTTTGCATTTGGTTTACTTTGGAGAATCCCTAACATCCTGACAATTAAGATGTTAGTGTTTAATATTTTGCTATTTTCAAAATGCACTTGTGTTACATACCAGTACTTTAACAGTACTTTTCAAATCCGAAATTTGCCTGAAAATTTTAGAAGTATAGCGGTAAGCGAGTTGGGGTTGTTTGGTTTGAAACACCGGTCCAATGTTGGATTAATGTTGGCCCATCATCTGCAATGCTGGCAACATTAGGGCACACAGCGCATGGACAGACGTTTAAAGTCTGTCCCCGCACTGAAAGATTTAAAATATTTTAATGGCCGTAGACCCTTAACATATGTATTCAAAAGAAGCATATATAGCTAACTAAGACATGATGATTGCTTATCAAAAAAAACCCTTTGGTCTCCATGGTTTGTAGTACAATACTTCAGCGTTGTAAAAGTTAAGATCCTAGCAAGCAGTGTTCTAAAACATAACTAAGTCAAGTAGAGAATTGTGATTGCAATTCGCGGCTTATAGTGGATGGAGATGACGATGGTAAATTCAGGCTTGGAAGGGTTCGCCAGTTCACATTTTAAATTAGCTTGGCTTAACCCTCAGAGCTCTGAACAATTCAATTTAAATTGTCAAATTTTGTGACAGACAACTTCAGAGGGACTGAAAAATTTTGTCCAAACTTATATCAGTGTTCATCTAAGACGTACTGTAGATCTGCTAATTTTCATTTGTTTATATAATTTCGTGATTTTCTGATTTTGTGCCTTTTCATTGATTCAGAATTTGCAAATTTTCTTTTTTTTTTCAGTAGCGCTAGTATTATAATAATTTATGTGAGATTCTTAAAGTTGTCCTCCTCGCGGAATTTGCGATAATTAAAACCTCGTAAATATTACCAGATCTAAAGTATTTTCTTTTAATCAAGTGGTTATACAGTTACCATTAAAAGCACAGAATGGCTATTGTGCTCTAAGATTTATGATTGCCTGATCACACTTTACCTTGACCCAGTATTGTGTATTGTATACTCAGTATTGTGGGTAGCCTCCGTGACCGAGAGGTAGCGTGCTTGGCCTCAGACCTCCAGGGTTTGAATTTCGAATCCTGTGTCTGGAGGGCGGTGTCATCTCACCATCCTCTGGAGGTTCTCCTGGTCCAATTTAGCCTGTATGTGCACAAAAGTGGCCTAAAACCTGATTCATTTCGTTTTTACCTTGACTCAATGTTGTTTTTTTTTGGTCAACTGCCATTAAAGCCACAGGGTGAACATTAACCCTCACAACACTGAAATAATAATTGTATAGACCATGGGGACCACTTTGAAATCATCATAACTGTCTTGTTTAACTCTTAACACTTCATTTGAATACCTGTTGTTATGTGTCTACGGCCATTAAAGATATTTTAATTTTCTCAGCGGGGGGATCATCTTTAGATTTGGAAATCTGTTAAGAGGCTATTTTCGAAAACTAGAGTACTAAAGTCTCAACCAACCCCCCCCCCCCCCACACACACACACACCCACACATAAATGTATGAAATTAATAATCCTACCTTCAAGATCTGGTACAATATCCATGCCCCACCCCATTAGAAATTATTATCATGCCAGAATTCCGATACATTATATTATCTGAGCTTTAATTAAATATGTTCCCGTCATTTTATCAATATTTTTTGTCTAAAATTTATGGCGACATTTGGGCCCCTTCTGTGACATCGGTCCAATATTAAATCAACATGGGTTCAATACCTCCTGTTTAATTGTGTGGCATACCCGGTGGCTGTCTTCGCAGATGATATTAAAAGTTAACCCTTGTCACAACTTTTTTGTTGGGGCGGGGGGTGATAAAATTTATTTAAGGAAGGGTGGTTCGGTGGCTTGATAACTGCAAAATGTGTCACAAAGGGGGTGTAGCATGACCCTCCCCCCCCCCCATACACACACTTGTTTGACCTGTGAATGGCTTGTTTTAACCCTTAAAGCGCTGAAATATTTTCATATAGCCTATAAACCATGGAGACACAAAAATTCTTTTTTTTTTCAATTTGCAATCATCTTAAATGTCTTTTATAGTTAGTTCTTCCCCTTTATTTAAATATCTTATGGGTCTACTGCCATCAAAAATACTTTTTAATACCACCTTTGGAATAAAACCTCCCAGAATATTCTGAGAGGGGGGGGGGGGAGGATCCGTACCCCTCTAATTCCCCCCTGGAATAAACACTGTTAAGTGCATTTTATTTTGTCTGAAAACGTATATTATACGGCTGTAGCAGCAGAAGGGTTAGGCTGACTGTTAAGTTCGTCTTCAGTCTTTGACCGCCGATCCCAATTATGTTCGATTTTTTTAATTTTCGTATCAACACATTAGGTACCACACTTTAAGCACGTTGAAGATAAAACATGACATAAATGAGGAAGATTTGAAAATAATAACCCTCCATTTGGTCAAATCTTGATAATTTTCACTCACTTGAAGCTGTGGGTCGCGTCAGCGACGCACAACTTCAAGTGGGTGAAAATTCCAATTAACTAGTTTGGCGGTTAAAGGGTTAAATTATCAGCTCCATGATTTGGTTGTCATGGCAATTTTGAAAAACAAATTTATATGATGTTATATAACTTGCTGAACTTGACTAAAAATTTAAAAAGTAATCACCAAAGAAATTCAAAAGCACTGGAAAGCACAGGAAGTTTTATTGGGGAGGTGCGTGTCAGTATATTATGGACCTTAACTCGGCTGATTTTGCATGGGATTTTTTGGAAAAATAAGCATACACACTAAATAAAGCATTCTTGCGACATATTTACACAGAATCAAGCAATCTCACAAGTAATCATTAGTACAAAATTCAACTTTACCGGTATCTATAAAAAAATCAATCCAAGAATGGCCCCCGGAAAATTTTGAAAAATACAGACTATAATAGCACTTTCTGGTGATATATTTACAGAGAATAAAGAAATCAAACAATCTCACAAGTGATCATTAGTAGAAATTAGGGTAGGCCTATCTAAAAAAGGTAACCTTAGAATGTGGACATTTAAAATCATCACTAATGTCTAATTCTACTCTTTCCGGTTTATTTGAACTCATATGTTATTGGTCTACGACCAATAGAAAACTTTTACATTTTCGTTTTTTTTCAACCCGCCGAGACCGGGAACCGAACCCCGAACTCTGGCGTGAAAGGCAGCGGTGCTAACCACTACCCTGGGGCCCTCGCCACGCCACACCAAATACCAGCCCCATTGAAATACATGTAAAATGCATCAATTCCACAGGCCGATTCTACTTCTTTCTGCCCTAACCCCTATCAAGTGCCGCACATCATATTGAAGCCTGGACTGTGTTTTTTCAAAAAAAAAACCCCAGCTCTGATATGGGTCTGCTACCCAGACAGATTTTTAGCTAGGCCCGCTGGTGCGTAAAAAAAGTCACCATAGTTCAAATTAGGCTTAAATTCATATCCTCTTTCACAGACCAGACACGCATCCTTTTAATCCACTGTATCCTTTTCAGATTGTCAAAAAACAGCTATATCTGATATATCGTGTACTTATTAAATATCCACAGAAATATAACTTCTTTGTATGTATGTGTTTTTAATAACAACAGAGGTTGAAACAGCCGCATTGAAAATATTTTGTGTCATGATTCCATCATTAGTAGACACCTCCCTCACCAGACATCCAGAGACACCTGTTGAGTGATCAGAAACATTCAGTTTATCATCTTTATATCTTGATGTATGAAAATGGGCATTTTTAGTCTTTTTATTTTAACAAGAAAAACCCATTTCAAAATACCATTTTCTTTAATACTTCGAATTGCTAGCACTTCACCTTTTCAAATTATATCTTACAAATATACAAGAACCGGAATTGTATTATTATGTTGTTTTCCATGGAATCTAAAAAAATAAATATTTGATGAAATCACTAATAACTAACCCTACAACATTTAAAGGGTTGGTCCACATCTATAAATGAAACAATATTGTATGTATGGAAGATGATTAAAACACATTTATATCCATTTTGTGAATATTATATACTTTATGAGTAATACCGATGTATTATCTGTCTGTTTCAGATCCATGCCAACTGCCGAATCCGACGCGTCTACTTCTCAGATCGCCTCTACTCAGAAGATGAATTACCGGCAGAATTCAAATTATATCTCCCTGTTCAGCAGCAACAACGGAAAAACTAGCACTACTATTAGATAGACCCTCTCCTCCCAAAGACACTCTTATTTCAATTATATTCTGGTCTATTTTAGACTTGAAGACTTCAGACTTGTCATCAGATGGAATACCCTTCAAATGTTTGATTTTGCGAGATATTATACATGGGATTTAGTTAATGTAGCTTAATCCAATGAGCATCTGTGCATCAAACAGTATCATGAACATGACATAATCTGTTACCTATGTGATCCATTGTTAAGTAAATATGTTCATCAAGAAACCCCCGTGACTGCAGCTTGTATATGACCAGTACTCGTAAGGTACTTGTGTGGGGGTATGATTCAGCCCGACTACAATCATTTGGTCCAGTACTGTGTACCAGTATTTAATAAGTTAAAATGAATGTTGTGAAAACTACCACATGCCATCTGGACCTTACTATAGGATATATAATTAATTTAATGGACTGGTTTGCTAAGAGTCGCCAAGAGGAAATTAAGACCCTTCCGGTGTACTGGTGCCTAGTAATTTGTTGCAATATTAGCCTAAGGATAAATTGATGAACTTGGTTGTTATAATTTTTTACTATGCCAAGATTAAAGTCTGTTTTCACGAATTGTTTGTTGGGATCATTTATTAAATGTCTTATCCTTTATTGGAGGTTAACAAATTTTTATTATTGTATGTTGTATATATGTGAAATATAATGTATAATATACATTCATATAAAATATTTCATTTTGTTAAAATGTGTTTGCATTTGGTTTACTTTGGAGAATCGCTAACATCCTGACAATTAAGATGTTAGTGTTTAATATTTTGTTATTTTCAAAATGCACTTCGTGTTACATACCGGTACTTTAACAGTACTTTTCAAATCCGAAATTTGCCTGAAAATTTTAGAAGTATAGCGGTAAGCGAGTTGGGGTTGTTTGGTTTGAAACACCGGTCCAATGTTGGATTAATGTTGGCCCATCATCTGCAATGCTGGCAACATTAGGTCACACAGCGCATGGACAGATATTTAAAGTCTGTACCTACACTGAAAGATTTAAAATATTTTTAATGACCGCAGACCCTTAACATATGTATTCAAAAGAAGCATATATAGCTAACTAAGACATGATGATTGCTAATCGAAAAAAACCCTTTGGTCTCCATAGTTTGTAGTAAAATACTTCAGCGTTGTAAAAGTTAAGATCCTAGCAAGCAGTGTTCTAAAACATAACTAAGTCAAGCTGATCGCTAAAGATTTCCTATACCTATCGTTTTCAGAAGGTAAATTTTCATAGAAATGTTTTAATAAAATATCTTTTTTTCATTTGGCACTTTTTTATCTTTATCCACTACAAGTCGAGAATTGTGATTGCAATTCGCGGCTTATAGTGGATGGAGATAACGATGGTAAATTCAGGCTTGGAAGGGTTCGCCAGTTCACATTTTAAATTAGCTTGGCTTAACCCTTAGAGCTCTGAACAATTCAATTTAAATTGTCAAATTTTGTGACAGACAACTTCCGAGGAACTGAACAATTTTGTCCAAACTTATATCAGTGTTCATCTAAGACGTACTGTAGATCTGCTAATTTTCACTTGTTTATATAATTTCGTGATTTTCTGATTTTGCGACTTTTCATTGATTCGGAATTCGCAAATTTTCTTTTTTTTTTCAGTAGCGCTAGTATTATAATAATTTATGTGAGATTATTGAAGTTGCCCTCCTCGCAAAATTCGCGAAAAGTAAAACCTCGCAAATAATACCAGATCCACAGTATTTTCTTTTATTCAAGTGGTTATACAGTTACCATTAAAAGCACAGAATGGCTATTGTGCTCTTGAGATTTATGATTGCCGGATCACACTTTACCTTGACCCAGTATTGTGTATTGTATACTCAGTATTGTGGGTAGCCTCCGTGACCGAGAGGTAGCGTGCTTGGCCTCAGACCTCCAGGGTTTGAATTTCGAATCCTGTGTCCGGAGGGCGGTGTCATCTAACCATCCTCATCCTCAATTTAGCCTGTATGTGCACAAAAGTGACCTAAAACCTGATTCATTTCGTTTTTACCTTGACTCAATGTTGTTTTTTTTGGTCAACTGCCATTAAAGCCACAGGGTGAACATTAACCCTCACAACACTGAAATAATAATTGTATAGACCATGGGGACCACTTTGAAATCATCATAACTGTCTTGTTTAACTCTTAACACCTCATTTGAATACCTGTTGTTATGTGTCTACGGCCATTAAAAATATTTTAATTTTCTCAGCGGGGGGATCATCTTTAGATGTTGAAATCTGAGGTCTAAAGACGGTCCTCGCACTGAAGGAGTAAAACAACCATTATTTAAATGTGTTGTTAGTGCTGTGAATACTGACCTAGCAGGACAAGGGTTATTTACAAAACGGCAAGGTGCCCTTTCGTATAATCTGTGGATGATCAGTGTTTTACAATTTTTTCCACCAAAATATTTTTGGGACTTGGTATTGAACTGATCAAAACGACAATTTTTGTCAGGGGTGTCTCATCATCATGTGAGGTCAAACGCCCTTTCTGGAGGTTTTATAATTTATGGATGTGGAGGGGGGGGGCGTTAAGAGGCTATTTTCGAAAACTTGAGTAATAAAGTCTCAACCCCCCCCCCCCACACACACACATAAATGCATAAAATTAATAATCCTACCTCCCAGGATCTGGTACAATATCCATGCCCCACCCCATTAGAAATTATTATCATGCCAGAATTCCGATGCACTATATTATCTGAGCTTTAATTAATTATTTTCCCGTCATTTTATCAATATTTTTTGTCTAAAATTTATGGCGACATCTGGGCCCCTTCTGTGACATCGGTCCAATATTAAATCAACATGGGTTCAATACCTCCTGTTTAATTGTGTGGCATACCCGGTGGCTGTCTTCGCAGATGATATTAAAAGTTAACCCTTGTCACAACTTTTTTGTTGGGGCGGGGGGAGGGGGGTGATAAAATTCATTTAAGGAAGGGTGGTTCGGTGGCTTGATAACGGCAAAATGTGTCACAAAGGGGGTGTATCATAACCCCCCCCACCCCCATACACACACTTGTTTGACCTGTGAATGGCTTGTTTTAACCCTTAAAGCGCTGAAATATTTTCATATAGGCTTATAAATCATGGAGACACTAAAATTCTTTTTTTTCAATTTGCAATCATCTTAAATGTCTTTTATAGTTAGTTCTTCCCCTTAATTTAAATATCTTATGGGTCTACTGCCATCAAAAATATTTTTTAATACCACCCCTGGAATAAACCCCCCAGAATATTCTGAGAGGGGGGGGGAGGGTCCGTACCCCTCTAATCCCCCCCCCCTGGAATAAACACTGTTAAGTGCATTTTATTTTGTCTGAAAACGTATATTATACGGCTCTAGCAGCAGAAGGGTTAGGCTTATTGTTAAGTTCGTCTTCAGTCTTTGACCGCCGATCCCAATTATGTTCGATTTTTTTAATTTTTGTATCAACACATTAGGTACCACACTTTAAGCACGTTGAAGATAAAACATGACATAAATGAGAAAGATTTGAAAATAATAACCCTCCATTTGGTCAAATCTTGATAATTTTCACTCACTTGAAGTTGTGGGTCTGAATTTAATAAAGTTGTTTGTGGTGGATGCTTAATTAATAAAATAATTCTATTTGGGAGATCCCTGTTCACCATACTAAATATAAATATTTTTCACTCATTTGAAGCTGGGTATTGCGCTAGCAATTCCAGCTTCAAATGAGTGAAAAATATAGGCAAACAATTCAGCAGAGAACTAGTAATTTTCTCTCCCTTGAAATTATGCGTGATAGACAGTTTCCAATGCGGCGGAATTTGAATACGACTTTATAACCTGAGGCTTGGACCTTCAAATAAAATTATTTATTTCACGAATTGTTCCTTTTCTATAAACATTTATTAAAATTTTCAATGAGCCTCCGAGCCGGGTTGGGATAAATAATTTGTCCGCCGAGCACGCGACCTCTTGGTCACGGAGGCTCCCAACAATATTGACTTTCACACGTGGATGGGGAAGAAACATTTTTGTTTTTTTTCAACCCGCCGAGACCGGGAAACGAACCCCGAACTCTGGCGTGAAAGGCAGCGGTGCTAACCACTACCCTAGGGCCCTCGCCCCGCCACACCAAATACCAGCTCCATTGAAATACATGTAAAATGCATCAATTCCACAGGCCGATTCTACTTCTTTCTGCCCTAACCCCTATCAAGTGCCGCACATCATATTGAAGCCTGGACTGTGTTTTTTCAAAAAAAAAAACCCCAGCTCTGATATGGGTCTGCTACCCAGACAGATTTTTAGCTAGGCCCGCTGTTGTGTCAAAAAAGTCACCATAGTTCAAATTAGGCTTAAATTCATATCCTCTTTCACAGACCAGACACGCATCCTTTTAACCCACTGTATCCCTTTCAGATTGTCAAAAAACAGCTATATCTGATATCCGACATGATGTAGACATCGTGTACTTATTAAATATCCACAGAAATATAACTTCTTTGTATGTATGTGTTTTTAATAACAACAGAGGTTGAAACAGCCGCATTGAAAATATTTTGTGTCATGATTCCATCATTAGTAGACACCTCCCTCACCAGACATCCAGAGACACCTGTTGAGTGATCAGAAACATTCAGTTTATCATCTTTATACCTTGATGTATGAAAATGGGCATTTTTATTTTAACAAGAACAATCCATTTCAAAATACCATTTTCTTTAATACTTCGAATTGCTAGCACTTCACCTTTTCAAATTATAGCTTACAAATATACAAGAACCCGAATTGTATTATTATGTTGTTTTCCATGGAATCTAAAAAAATAAATATTTGATGAAATCACTAATAACTAACCCTACAACATTTAAAGGGTTGGTCCACATCTATAAATGAAACAATATTGTATGTATGGAAGATAATTAAAACACATTTATATCCATTTTGTGAATATTATATACTTTATGAGTAATACCAATGTGATATCTGTCTGTTTCAGATCCATGCCAACTGCCGAATCCGACGCGTCTACTTCTCAGATCGCCTCTACTCAGAAGATGAATTACCGGCAGAATTCAAATTATATCTCCCTGTTCAGCAGCAACAACGGAAAAACTAGCACCACTATTTGATAGACCCTCTCCTCCCAAAGACACTCTTATTTCAATTATATTCTGGTCTATTTTAGACTTGAAGACTTCAGACTTGTCATCAGATGGAATACCCTTCAAATGTTTGATTTTGCGAGATATTATACATGGGATTTAGTTAATGTAGCTTAATCCAATGAGCATCTGTGCATCAAACAGTATCATGAACATGACATAATCTGTTACCTATGTGATCCATTGTTAAGTAAATATGTTCATCAAGAAACCCCCGTGACTGCAGCTTGTATATGACCAGTACTCGTAAGGTACTTGTGTGGGGGTATGATTCAGCCCGACTACAATCATTTGGTCCAGTACTGTGTACCAGTATTTAATAAGTTAAAATGAATGTTGTGAAAACTACCACATGCCATCTGGACCTTACTATAGGATATATAATTAATTTAATGGACTGGTTTGCTAAGAGTCGCCAAGAGGAAATTGAGACCCTTCCGGTGTACTGGTGCCTAGTAATTTGTTGCAATATTAGCCTAAGGATAAATTGATGAACTTGGTTGTTATAATTTTTTACTATGCCAAGATTAAAGTCTGTTTTCACGAATTGTTTGTTGGGATCATTTATTAAATGTCTCATCCTTTATTGGAGGTTAACAAATTTTTATTATTGTATGTTGTATATATGTGAAATATAATGTATAATATACATTCATATAAAATATTTCATTTTGTTAAAATGTGTTTGCATTTGGTTTACTTTGGAGAATCCTCAACATCCTGACAATTAAGATGTTAGTGTTTAATATTTTGCTATTTTTAAAATGCACTTGTGTTACATACCGGTACTTTAACAGTACTTTTCAAAGCCGAAATTTGCCTGAAAATTTTAGAAGTATAGCGGTAAGCGAGTTGGGGTTGTTTGGTTTGAAACACCGGTCCAATGTTGGATTAATGTTGGCCCATAATCTGCAATGCTGGCAACATTAGGTCCCACAGCGCATGGACAGACGTTTAAAGTCTGTCCCCACACTGAAAGATTTAAAATATTTTTAATGGCCGTAGACCCTTAACATATGTATTTATTTGGTCAACTGCCATTAAAGCCACAGGGTGAACATTAACCCTCACAACACTGAAATAATAATTGTATAGACCATGGGGACCACTTTGAAATCATCATAACTGTCTTGTTTAACTCTTAACACTTCATTTGAATACCTGTTGTTATGTGTCTACGGCCATTAAAAATATTTTAATTTTCTCAGTGGGGGTATCATCTTTAGATGTGGAAATCTGAGGTCTACAGACGGTCCTCGCACTGAAGGAGTAAAACAACCATTATTTAAATGTGTTGTTAGTGCTGTGAATACTGACCTAGCAGGACAAGGGTTATTTACAAAACGGCAAGGTGCCCTTTCGTATAATCTGTGGATGATCAGTGTTTTACAATTTTTTCCACCAAAATATTTTTGGGACTTGATATTGAACTGATCAAAACGACAATTTTTGTCAGGGGTGTCTCATCATCATGTGAGGTCAAACGCCCTTTCTGGAGGTTTCATAATTTATGGATGTGGAGGGGGGGGGGAGTGATTAAGAGGCTATTTTCGAAAACTTGAGTACTAAAGTCTCAACCCCCCCCCCTCCACACACACACACACACACACACACATAAACGTATAAAATTAATAATCCTACCTCCAAGATCTGGTACAATATCCATGCCCCACCCCGTTGGAAATTAATATCATGCCAGAATTCCGATACATTATATTATCTGAGTTTAATCAATTATTTTCCCGTCATTTTATCAATATTTTTTGTCTAAAATTTATGGCGACATCTGGGCCCCTTCTGTGACATCGGTCCAATATTAAATCAACATGGGTTCAATACCTCCTGTTTAATTGTGTGGCATACCCGGTGGCTGTCTTCGCAGATGATATCAAAAGTTAACCCTTGTCACAACTTTTTTGTTGTTGAGGTGGGTGATAAAATTTATTTAAGGATGGGTGGTTCGGTGGCTTGATAACGGCAAAATGTGTCACAAAGGGGGTGTATCATGACCCCCCCCCATACACACACTTGTTTGACCTGTGAATGGCTTGTTTTAACCATTAAAGCGCTGAAATATTTTCATATAGGCCTATAAACCATGGAGACACAAAAACTCTTTTTTTTCAATTTGCAATCATCTTAAATGTCTTTTATTGGTTAGGTCTCCCCCTTTATTTGAATATCTTAGTTATGGGTCTACTGCCATCAAAAATATTTTTTAATACCACCTCTGGAATAAACCCCCCAGAATATTCAGAGAGGGGGGGGAGGGTCCGTACCCCTCTAATCCCCCCCTGGAATAAACACTGTTAAGTGCATTTTATTTTGTCTGAAAACGTATATTATACGGCTCTAGCAGCAGAAGGGTTAGGCTGATTGTTAAGTTCGTCTTCAGTCTTTGACCGCCGATCCCAATTAGGTTCGATTTTTTTAATTTTTGTATCAACACATTAGGTACCACACTTAAAGCACGTTGAAGATAAAACATGACATAAATGAGGAAGATTTGAAAATAATAACCCTCCATTTGGTCAAATCTTGATAATTTTCACTCACTTGAAGTTGTGGGTCGCGTCAACTTAAACTGGGTGAAAATTCCAATTAACTAATTTGGCGGTTAAAGGGTTAAATTATCAGCTCCATGATTTGGTTGTCATGTCAATTTTGAAAAACAAATTTATATGATGTTATATAACTTGCTGAACTTGACTAAAAATTTAAAAAGAAATCACCAAAGAAATTCAAAAGCACTGGAAAGCACAGGAAGTTTTATTGGGGAGGTGCGTTTCAGTATATTATGGACCTTAACTCGGCTGATTTTGCATGGGATTTTTTGGAAAAATAAGCATACACACTAAATAAAGCTTTCTTGCGACATATTTACACAGAATCAAGCAATCTCACAAGTAATCATTAGTACAAATCAACTTTACCGGTATCTATAAAAAAATCAATCCAAGAATGTCGAGGCGGCCGTTTTGGTGGGGAGGGGGTATGGGGGAATTCCCCCCGAAATATTTTGAAAAATACACACTAAATAACGCTGGCGACATATTTACACAGAATAAAGGAATCAAGCATTCTCACAAGTGAGCATTAGTAGAGATTAAGTTAACGGTATCTAAAAAAAATAACCATAGAATGTGGAGGCGGCCGTTTTGGTAAGGGGAGGGGGGGGGGGTTCAGGGGGATGGCTCCCGGAAAATTTTGAAAAATACAGACTATAATAGCACTTTCTGGTGATATATTTACAGAGAATAAAGAAATCAAACAATCTCACAAGTGATCATTAGTAGAAATTAGGGTAGGCCTATCTAAAAAAAGGTAACCTTAGAATGTGGACTTTCCCCCACCCCCCCCCTCGACACGGGCCTGATACTAAATTACTTTTATTTCTATGTCGTACATTGCCATGTAAACAAAACTGTGTGACAGTGCGTTATACAACACTTTATACCACAAATACTACCCTTACAACGCCGAATTGTTTTGTATAAACCATAGAGAACAAAGGTTTTTTTACATTTAAAATCATCAAAAATGTCTAGTTTCACTCTTTCCGGTTCATTTGAACTCATATGTTATTGGTCTACGACCAATAGAAAACTTTTACATTTTCGTTTTTTTTCAACCCGCCGAGACCAGGAACCGAACCCCGAGCTCTGGCGTGAAAGGCAGCCTTGCTAACCACTACCCTAGGGCCCTCACCCCGCCACACCAAATACCAGCCCCATTGAAATACATGTAAAATGCATCAATTCCACAGGCCGATTCTACTTCTTTCTGCCCTAACCCCTATCAAGTGCCGCACATCATATTGAAGCCTGGACTGTGTTTTTTTCAAGAAAAACCCCAGCTCTGATATGGGTCTGCTACCCAGACAGATTTTTAGCTAGGCCCGCTGGTGTGTAAAAAAAGTCACCATAGTTCAAATTAGGCTTAAATTCATATCCTCTTTCACAGACCAGACACGCATTCTATTAACCCACTGTATCCCTTTCAGATTGTCAAAAAAACAGCTATATCTGATATCCGACATGATGTAGACATCGTGTACTTATTAAATATCCACAGAAATATAACTTCTTTGTATGTATGTATTTTTAATAACAACAGAGGTTGAAACAGCCGCATTGAAAATATTTTGTGTCATGATTCCATCATTAGTAGACACCTCCCTCACCAGACATCCAGAGCCACCTGTTGAGTGATCAGAAACATTCAGTTTATCATCTTTATATCTTGATGTATTAAAATGGGCATTTTTAGTCTTTTTATTTTAACAAGGAAATTCGCGAAAATTAAAACCTCGCAAATATTACCAGATCTACAGTATTTTCTTTTAATCAAGTGGTTATACAGTTACCATTAAAAGCACAGAATGGCTATTGTGCTGTAAGATTTATGATTGCCTGATCACACTTTACCTTGACCCAGTATTGTGTATTGTATACTCAGTATTGTGGGTAGCCTCCGTGACCGAGAGGTAGCGTGCTCGGCCTCAGACCTCCAGGGTTTGAATTTCGAATCCTGTGTCTGGAGGGCGGTGTCATCTCACCATCCTCTGGAGGTTCTCCTGGTCCAATTTAGCCTGTATGTGCACAAAAGTGGCCTAAAACCTGATTTATTTCGTTTTTACCTTGACTCAATGTTTTTTTTTTGGTCAACTGCCATTAAAGCCACAGGGTGAACATTAACCCTCACAACACTGAAATAATAATTGTATAGACCATGGGGACCACTTTGAAATCATCATAACTGTCTTGTTTAACTCTTAACACTTTATTTGAATACCTGTTGTTATGTGTCTACGGCTATTAAAAATATTTTAATTTTCTCAGCGGGGGGATCATCTTTAGATGTGGAAATCTGAGGTCTAAAGACGGTCCTCGCACTGAAGGAGTAAAACAACCATTATTTAAATGTGTTGTTAGTGCTGTGAATACTGACCTAGCAGGACAAGGGTTATTTACAAAACGGCAAGGTGCCCTTTCGTATAATCTGTGGATGATCAGTGTTTTACAATTTTTTCCACCAAAATATTTTTGGGACTTGATATTGAACTGATCAAAACGACAATTTTTGTCAGGGGTGTCTCATCATCATGTGAGGTCAAACGCCCTTTCTGGAGGTTTCATAATTTATGGATGTGGAGGGGGGGGGGAGTGATTAAGAGGCTATTTTCGAAAACTTGAGTACTAAAGTCTCAACCCCCCCCCCCTCCACACACACACACACACACACACACATAAACGTATAAAATTAATAATCCTACCTCCAAGATCTGGTACAATATCCATGCCCCACCCCGTTGGAAATTAATATCATGCCAGAATTCCGATACATTATATTATCTGAGTTTAATCAATTATTTTCCCGTCATTTTATCAATATTTTTTGTCTAAAATTTATGGCGACATCTGGGCCCCTTCTGTGACATCGGTCCAATATTAAATCAACATGGGTTCAATACCTCCTGTTTAATTGTGTGGCATACCCGGTGGCTGTCTTCGCAGATGATATCAAAAGTTAACTCTTGTCACAACTTTTTTGTTGTTGAGGTGGGTGATAAAATTTATTTAAGGATGGGTGGTTCGGTGGCTTGATAACGGCAAAATGTGTCACAAAGGGGGTGTATCATGACCCCCCCCCCCCCCATACACACACTTGTTTGACCTGTGAATGGCTTGTTTTAACCATTAAAGCGCTGAAATATTTTCATATAGGCCTATAAACCATGGAGACACAAAAACTCTTTTTTTTCAATTTGCAATCATCTTAAATGTCTTTTATTGGTTAGGTCTCCCCCTTTATTTGAATATCTTAGTTATGGGTCTACTGCCATCAAAAATATTTTTTAATACCACCTCTGGAATAAACCCCCCAGAATATTCAGAGAGGGGGGGGGAGGGTCCGTACCCCTCTAATCCCCCCCTGGAATAAACACTGTTAAGTGCATTTTATATTGTCTGAAAACGTATATTATACGGCTCTAGCAGCAGAAGGGTTAGGCTGATTGTTAAGTTCGTCTTCAGTCTTTGACCGCCGATCCCAATTAGGATCGATTTTTTTAATTTTTGTATCAACACATTAGGTACCACACTTAAAGCACGTTGAAGATAAAACATGACATAAATGAGGAAGATTTGAAAATAATAACCCTCCATTTGGTCAAATCTTGATAATTTTCACTCACTTGAAGTTGTGGGTCGCGTCAACTTAAACTGGGTGAAAATTCCAATTAACTAATTTGGCGGTTAAAGGGTTAAATTATCAGCTCCATGATTTGGTTGTCATGTCAATTTTGAAAAACAAATTTATATGATGTTATATAACTTGCTGAACTTGACTAAAAATTTAAAAAGAAATCACCAAAGAAATTCAAAAGCACTGGAAAGCACAGGAAGTTTTATTGGGGAGGTGCGTTTCAGTATATTATGGACCTTAACTCGGCTGATTTTGCATGGGATTTTTTGGAAAAATAAGCATACACACTAAATAAAGCTTTCTTGCGACATATTTACACAGAATCAAGCAATCTCACAAGTAATCATTAGTACAAATCAACTTTACCGGTATCTATAAAAAAATCAATCCAAGAATGTCGAGGCGGCCGTTTTGGTGGGGAGGGGGTATGGGGGAATTCCCCCCGAAATATTTTGAAAAATACACACTAAATAACGCTGGCGACATATTTACACAGAATAAAGGAATCAAGCATTCTCACAAGTGAGCATTAGTAGAGATTAAGTTAACGGTATCTAAAAAAAATAACCATAGAATGTGGAGGCGGCCGTTTTGGTAAAGGGAGGGGGGAGGGGTTCAGGGGGATGGCTCCCGGAAAATTTTGAAAAATACAGACTATAATAGCACTTTCTGGTGATATATTTACAGAGAATAAAGAAATCAAACAATCTCACAAGTGATCATTAGTAGAAATTAGGGTAGGCCTATCTAAAAAAAGGTAACCTTAGAATGTGGACTTTCCCCCACCCCCCCCCTCGACACGGGCCTGATACTAAATTACTTTTATTTCTATGTCGTACATTGCCATGTAAACAAAACTGTGTGACAGTGCGTTATACAACACTTTATACCACAAATACTACCCTTACAACGCCGAATTGTTTTGTATAAACCATAGAGAACAAAGGTTTTTTTACATTTAAAATCATCAAAAATGTCTAATTTCACTCTTTCCGGTTCATTTGAACTCATATGTTATTGGTCTACGACCAATAGAAAACTTTTACATTTTCGTTTTTTTTCAACCCGCCGAGACCAGGAACCGAACCCCGAGCTCTGGCGTGAAAGGCAGCCTTGCTAACCACTACCCTAGGGCCCTCACCCCGCCACACCAAATACCAGCCCCATTGAAATACATGTAAAATGCATCAATTCCACAGGCCGATTCTACTTCTTTCTGCCCTAACCCCTATCAAGTGCCGCACATCATATTGAAGCCTGGACTGTGTTTTTTTCAAGAAAAACCCCAGCTCTGATATGGGTCTGCTACCCAGACAGATTTTTAGCTAGGCCCGCTGGTGTGTAAAAAAAGTCACCATAGTTCAAATTAGGCTTAAATTCATATCCTCTTTCACAGACCAGACACGCATTCTATTAACCCACTGTATCCCTTTCAGATTGTCAAAAAACAGCTATATCTGATATCCGACATGATGTAGACATCGTGTACTTATTAAATATCCACAGAAATATAACTTCTTTGTATGTATGTATTTTTAATAACAACAGAGGTTGAAACAGCCGCATTGAAAATATTTTGTGTCATGATTCCATCATTAGTAGACACCTCCCTCACCAGACATCCAGAGCCACCTGTTGAGTGATCAGAAACATTCAGTTTATCATCTTTATATCTTGATGTATTAAAATGGGCATTTTTAGTCTTTTTATTTTAACAAGGAAATTCGCGAAAATTAAAACCTCGCAAATATTACCAGATCTACAGTATTTTCTTTTAATCAAGTGGTTATACAGTTACCATTAAAAGCACAGAATGGCTATTGTGCTGTAAGATTTATGATTGCCTGATCACACTTTACCTTGACCCAGTATTGTGTATTGTATACTCAGTATTGTGGGTAGCCTCCGTGACCGAGAGGTAGCGTGCTCGGCCTCAGACCTCCAGGGTTTGAATTTCGAATCCTGTGTCTGGAGGGCGGTGTCATCTCACCATCCTCTGGAGGTTCTCCTGGTCCAATTTAGCCTGTATGTGCACAAAAGTGGCCTAAAACCTGATTTATTTCGTTTTTACCTTGACTCAATGTTTTTTTTTTGGTCAACTGCCATTAAAGCCACAGGGTGAACATTAACCCTCACAACACTGAAATAATAATTGTATAGACCATGGGGACCACTTTGAAATCATCATAACTGTCTTGTTTAACTCTTAACACTTTATTTGAATACCTGTTGTTATGTGTCTACGGCTATTAAAAATATTTTAATTTTCTCAGCGGGGGGATCATCTTTAGATGTGGAAATCTGAGGTCTAAAGACGGTCCTCGCACTGAAGGAGTAAAACAACCATTATTTAAATGTGTTGTTAGTGCTGTGAATACTGACCTAGCAGGACAAGGGTTATTTACAAAACGGCAAGGTGCCCTTTCGTATAATCTGTGGATGATCAGTGTTTTACAATTTTTTCCACCAAAATATTTTTGGGACTTGATATTGAACTGATCAAAACGACAATTTTTGTCAGGGGTGTCTCATCATCATGTGAGGTCAAACGCCCTTTCTGGAGGTTTCATAATTTATGGATGTGGAGGGGGGGGGGAGTGATTAAGAGGCTATTTTCGAAAACTTGAGTACTAAAGTCTCAACCCCCCCCCCTCCACACACACACACACACACACACACATAAACGTATAAAATTAATAATCCTACCTCCAAGATCTGGTACAATATCCATGCCCCACCCCGTTGGAAATTAATATCATGCCAGAATTCCGATACATTATATTATCTGAGTTTAATCAATTATTTTCCCGTCATTTTATCAATATTTTTTGTCTAAAATTTATGGCGACATCTGGGCCCCTTCTGTGACATCGGTCCAATATTAAATCAACATGGGTTCAATACCTCCTGTTTAATTGTGTGGCATACCCGGTGGCTGTCTTCGCAGATGATATCAAAAGTTAACCCTTGTCACAACTTTTTTGTTGTTGAGGTGGGTGATAAAATTTATTTAAGGATGGGTGGTTCGGTGGCTTGATAACGGCAAAATGTGTCACAAAGGGGGTGTATCATGACCCCCCCCCCATACACACACTTGTTTGACCTGTGAATGGCTTGTTTTAACCATTAAAGCGCTGAAATATTTTCATATAGGCCTATAAACCATGGAGACACAAAAACTCTTTTTTTTCAATTTGCAATCATCTTAAATGTCTTTTATTGGTTAGGTCTCCCCCTTTATTTGAATATCTTAGTTATGGGTCTACTGCCATCAAAAATATTTTTTAATACCACCTCTGGAATAAACCCCCCAGAATATTCAGAGAGGGGGGGGGAGGGTCCGTACCCCTCTAATCCCCCCTGGAATAAACACTGTTAAGTGCATTTTATTTTGTCTGAAAACGTATATTATACGGCTCTAGCAGCAGAAGGGTTAGGCTGATTGTTAAGTTCGTCTTCAGTCTTTGACCGCCGATCCCAATTAGGTTCGATTTTTTTAATTTTTGTATCAACACATTAGGTACCACACTTAAAGCACGTTGAAGATAAAACATGACATAAATGAGGAAGATTTGAAAATAATAACCCTCCATTTGGTCAAATCTTGATAATTTTCACTCACTTGAAGTTGTGGGTCGCGTCAACTTAAACTGGGTGAAAATTCCAATTAACTAATTTGGCGGTTAAAGGGTTAAATTATCAGCTCCATGATTTGGTTGTCATGTCAATTTTGAAAAACAAATTTATATGATGTTATATAACTTGCTGAACTTGACTAAAAATTTAAAAAGAAATCACCAAAGAAATTCAAAAGCACTGGAAAGCACAGGAAGTTTTATTGGGGAGGTGCGTTTCAGTATATTATGGACCTTAACTCGGCTGATTTTGCATGGGATTTTTTGGAAAAATAAGCATACACACTAAATAAAGCTTTCTTGCGACATATTTACACAGAATCAAGCAATCTCACAAGTAATCATTAGTACAAATCAACTTTACCGGTATCTATAAAAAAATCAATCCAAGAATGTCGAGGCGGCCGTTTTGGTGGGGAGGGGGTATGGGGGAATTCCCCCCGAAATATTTTGAAAAATACACACTAAATAACGCTGGCGACATATTTACACAGAATAAAGGAATCAAGCATTCTCACAAGTGAGCATTAGTAGAGATTAAGTTAACGGTATCTAAAAAAAATAACCATAGAATGTGGAGGCGGCCGTTTTGGTAAGGGGAGGGGGGAGGGGTTCAGGGGGATGGCTCCCGGAAAATTTTGAAAAATACAGACTATAATAGCACTTTCTGGTGATATATTTACAGAGAATAAAGAAATCAAACAATCTCACAAGTGATCATTAGTAGAAATTAGGGTAGGCCTATCTAAAAAAAGGTAACCTTAGAATGTGGACTTTCCCCCACCCCCCCCCCCCCTCGACACGGGCCTGATACTAAATTACTTTTATTTCTATGTCGTACATTGCCATGTAAACAAAACTGTGTGACAGTGCGTTATACAACACTTTATACCACAAATACTACCCTTACAACGCCGAATTGTTTTGTATAAACCATAGAGAACAAAGGTTTTTTTACATTTAAAATCATCAAAAATGTCTAATTTCACTCTTTCCGGTTCATTTGAACTCATATGTTATTGGTCTACGACCAATAGAAAACTTTTACATTTTCGTTTTTTTTCAACCCGCCGAGACCAGGAACCGAACCCCGAGCTCTGGCGTGAAAGGCAGCCTTGCTAACCACTACCCTAGGGCCCTCACCCCGCCACACCAAATACCAGCCCCATTGAAATACATGTAAAATGCATCAATTCCACAGGCCGATTCTACTTCTTTCTGCCCTAACCCCTATCAAGTGCCGCACATCATATTGAAGCCTGGACTGTGTTTTTTTCAAGAAAAACCCCAGCTCTGATATGGGTCTGCTACCCAGACAGATTTTTAGCTAGGCCCGCTGGTGTGTAAAAAAAGTCACCATAGTTCAAATTAGGCTTAAATTCATATCCTCTTTCACAGACCAGACACGCATTCTATTAACCCACTGTATCCCTTTCAGATTGTCAAAAAAACAGCTATATCTGATATCCGACATGATGTAGACATCGTGTACTT
This sequence comes from Flabesymbios commensalis, assembly GCA_964017125.1. Taxonomy (NCBI): domain Eukaryota; kingdom Metazoa; phylum Annelida; class Polychaeta; order Terebellida; family Flabelligeridae; genus Flabesymbios; species Flabesymbios commensalis. The sequence goes on from OZ024909.1 coordinate 79,679,450, forward strand.
ATTAAATATCCACAGAAATATAACTTCTTTGTATGTATGTATTTTTAATAACAACAGAGGTTGAAACAGCCGCATTGAAAATATTTTGTGTCATGATTCCATCATTAGTAGACACCTCCCTCACCAGACATCCAGAGCCACCTGTTGAGTGATCAGAAACATTCAGTTTATCATCTTTATATCTTGATGTATTAAAATGGGCATTTTTAGTCTTTTTATTTTAACAAGGAAATTCGCGAAAATTAAAACCTCGCAAATATTACCAGATCTACAGTATTTTCTTTTAATCAAGTGGTTATACAGTTACCATTAAAAGCACAGAATGGCTATTGTGCTGTAAGATTTATGATTGCCTGATCACACTTTACCTTGACCCAGTATTGTGTATTGTATACTCAGTATTGTGGGTAGCCTCCGTGACCGAGAGGTAGCGTGCTCGGCCTCAGACCTCCAGGGTTTGAATTTCGAATCCTGTGTCTGGAGGGCGGTGTCATCTCACCATCCTCTGGAGGTTCTCCTGGTCCAATTTAGCCTGTATGTGCACAAAAGTGGCCTAAAACCTGATTTATTTCGTTTTTACCTTGACTCAATGTTTTTTTTTTGGTCAACTGCCATTAAAGCCACAGGGTGAACATTAACCCTCACAACACTGAAATAATAATTGTATAGACCATGGGGACCACTTTGAAATCATCATAACTGTCTTGTTTAACTCTTAACACTTTATTTGAATACCTGTTGTTATGTGTCTACGGCTATTAAAAATATTTTAATTTTCTCAGCGGGGGGATCATCTTTAGATGTGGAAATCTGAGGTCTAAAGACGGTCCTCGCACTGAAGGAGTAAAACAACCATTATTTAAATGTGTTGTTAGTGCTGTGAATACTGACCTAGCAGGACAAGGGTTATTTACAAAACGGCAAGGTGCCCTTTCGTATAATCTGTGGATGATCAGTGTTTTACAATTTTTTCCACCAAAATATTTTTGGGACTTGATATTGAACTGATCAAAACGACAATTTTTGTCAGGGGTGTCTCATCATCATGTGAGGTCAAACGCCCTTTCTGGAGGTTTCATAATTTATGGATGTGGAGGGGGGGGGAGTGATTAAGAGGCTATTTTCGAAAACTTGAGTACTAAAGTCTCAACCCCCCCCCCCCTCCACACACACACACACACACACACACATAAACGTATAAAATTAATAATCCTACCTCCAAGATCTGGTACAATATCCATGCCCCACCCCGTTGGAAATGAATATCATGCCAGAATTCCGATACATTATATTATCTGAGTTTAATCAATTATTTTCCCGTCATTTTATCAATATTTTTTGTCTAAAATTTATGGCGACATCTGGGCCCCTTCTGTGACATCGGTCCAATATTAAATCAACATGGGTTCAATACCTCCTGTTTAATTGTGTGGCATACCCGGTGGCTGTCTTCGCAGATGATATCAAAAGTTAACCCTTGTCACAACTTTTTTGTTGTTGAGGTGGGTGATAAAATTTATTTAAGGATGGGTGGTTCGGTGGCTTGATAACGGCAAAATGTGTCACAAAGGGGGTGTATCATGACCCCCCCCCCCATACACACACTTGTTTGACCTGTGAATGGCTTGTTTTTAACCATTAAAGCGCTGAAATATTTTCATATAGGCCTATAAACCATGGAGACACAAAAACTCTTTTTTTTCAATTTGCAATCATCTTAAATGTCTTTTATTGGTTAGGTCTCCCCCTTTATTTGAATATCTTAGTTATGGGTCTACTGCCATCAAAAATATTTTTTAATACCACCTCTGGAATAAACCCCCCAGAATATTCAGAGAGGGGGGGGGAGGGTCCGTACCCCTCTAATCCCCCCCTGGAATAAACACTGTTAAGTGCATTTTATTTTGTCTGAAAACGTATATTATACGGCTCTAGCAGCAGAAGGGTTAGGCTGATTGTTAAGTTCGTCTTCAGTCTTTGACCGCCGATCCCAATTAGGTCGATTTTTTTAATTTTTGTATCAACACATTAGGTACCACACTTAAAGCACGTTGAAGATAAAACATGACATAAATGAGGAAGATTTGAAAATAATAACCCTCCATTTGGTCAAATCTTGATAATTTTCACTCACTTGAAGTTGTGGGTCGCGTCAACTTAAACTGGGTGAAAATTCCAATTAACTAATTTGGCGGTTAAAGGGTTAAATTATCAGCTCCATGATTTGGTTGTCATGTCAATTTTGAAAAACAAATTTATATGATGTTATATAACTTGCTGAACTTGACTAAAAATTTAAAAAGAAATCACCAAAGAAATTCAAAAGCACTGGAAAGCACAGGAAGTTTTATTGGGGAGGTGCGTTTCAGTATATTATGGACCTTAACTCGGCTGATTTTGCATGGGATTTTTTGGAAAAATAAGCATACACACTAAATAAAGCTTTCTTGCGACATATTTACACAGAATCAAGCAATCTCACAAGTAATCATTAGTACAAATCAACTTTACCGGTATCTATAAAAAAATCAATCCAAGAATGTCGAGGCGGCCGTTTTGGTGGGGAGGGGGTATGGGGGAATTCCCCCCGAAATATTTTGAAAAATACACACTAAATAACGCTGGCGACATATTTACACAGAATAAAGGAATCAAGCATTCTCACAAGTGAGCATTAGTAGAGATTAAGTTAACGGTATCTAAAAAAAATAACCATAGAATGTGGAGGCGGCCGTTTTGGTAAGGGGAGGGGGGAGGGGTTCAGGGGGATGGCTCCCGGAAAATTTTGAAAAATACAGACTATAATAGCACTTTCTGGTGATATATTTACAGAGAATAAAGAAATCAAACAATCTCACAAGTGATCATTAGTAGAAATTAGGGTAGGCCTATCTAAAAAAAGGTAACCTTAGAATGTGGACTTTCCCCCACCCCCCCCCCTCGACACGGGCCTGATACTAAATTACTTTTATTTCTATGTCGTACATTGCCATGTAAACAAAACTGTGTGACAGTGCGTTATACAACACTTTATACCACAAATACTACCCTTACAACGCCGAATTGTTTTGTATAAACCATAGAGAACAAAGGTTTTTTTACATTTAAAATCATCAAAAATGTCTAATTTCACTCTTTCCGGTTCATTTGAACTCATATGTTATTGGTCTACGACCAATAGAAAACTTTTACATTTTCGTTTTTTTTCAACCCGCCGAGACCAGGAACCGAACCCCGAGCTCTGGCGTGAAAGGCAGCCTTGCTAACCACTACCCTAGGGCCCTCACCCCGCCACACCAAATACCAGCCCCATTGAAATACATGTAAAATGCATCAATTCCACAGGCCGATTCTACTTCTTTCTGCCCTAACCCCTATCAAGTGCCGCACATCATATTGAAGCCTGGACTGTGTTTTTTTCAAGAAAAACCCCAGCTCTGATATGGGTCTGCTACCCAGACAGATTTTTAGCTAGGCCCGCTGGTGTGTAAAAAAAGTCACCATAGTTCAAATTAGGCTTAAATTCATATCCTCTTTCACAGACCAGACACGCATTCTATTAACCCACTGTATCCCTTTCAGATTGTCAAAAAACAGCTATATCTGATATCCGACATGATGTAGACATCGTGTACTTATTAAATATCCACAGAAATATAACTTCTTTGTATGTATGTATTTTTAATAACAACAGAGGTTGAAACAGCCGCATTGAAAATATTTTGTGTCATGATTCCATCATTAGTAGACACCTCCCTCACCAGACATCCAGAGCCACCTGCTGAGTGATCAGAAACATTCAGTTTATCATCTTTATATCTTGATGTATTAAAATGGGCATTTTCAGTCTTTTTATTTTAACAAGGAAATTCGCGAAAATTAAAACCTCGCAAATATTACCAGATCTACAGTATTTTCTTTTAATCAAGTGGTTATACAGTTACCATTAAAAGCACAGAATGGCTATTGTGCTGTAAGATTTATGATTGCCTGATCACACTTTACCTTGACCCAGTATTGTGTATTGTATACTCAGTATTGTGGGTAGCCTCCGTGACCGAGAGGTAGCGTGCTCGGCCTCAGACCTCCAGGGTTTGAATTTCGAATCCTGTGTCTGGAGGGCGGTGTCATCTCACCATCCTCTGGAGGTTCTCCTGGTCCAATTTAGCCTGTATGTGCACAAAAGTGGCCTAAAACCTGATTTATTTCGTTTTTACCTTGACTCAATGTTTTTTTTTTGGTCAACTGCCATTAAAGCCACAGGGTGAACATTAACCCTCACAACACTGAAATAATAATTGTATAGACCATGGGGACCACTTTGAAATCATCATAACTGTCTTGTTTAACTCTTAACACTTTATTTGAATACCTGTTGTTATGTGTCTACGGCTATTAAAAATATTTTAATTTTCTCAGCGGGGGGATCATCTTTAGATGTGGAAATCTGAGGTCTAAAGACGGTCCTCGCACTGAAGGAGTAAAACAACCATTATTTAAATGTGTTGTTAGTGCTGTGAATACTGACCTAGCAGGACAAGGGTTATTTACAAAACGGCAAGGTGCCCTTTCGTATAATCTGTGGATGATCAGTGTTTTACAATTTTTTCCACCAAAATATTTTTGGGACTTGATATTGAACTGATCAAAACGACAATTTTTGTCAGGGGTGTCTCATCATCATGTGAGGTCAAACGCCCTTTCTGGAGGTTTCATAATTTATGGATGTGGAGGGGGGGGGGGGAGTGATTAAGAGGCTATTTTCGAAAACTTGAGTACTAAAGTCTCAACCCCCCCCCCCTCCACACACACACACACACACACACACATAAACGTATAAAATTAATAATCCTACCTCCAAGATCTGGTACAATATCCATGCCCCACCCCGTTGGAAATTAATATCATGCCAGAATTCCGATACATTATATTATCTGAGTTTAATCAATTATTTTCCCGTCATTTTATCAATATTTTTTGTCTAAAATTTATGGCGACATCTGGGCCCCTTCTGTGACATCGGTCCAATATTAAATCAACATGGGTTCAATACCTCCTGTTTAATTGTGTGGCATACCCGGTGGCTGTCTTCGCAGATGATATCAAAAGTTAACCCTTGTCACAACTTTTTTGTTGTTGAGGTGGGTGATAAAATTTATTTAAGGATGGGTGGTTCGGTGGCTTGATAACGGCAAAATGTGTCACAAAGGGGGTGTATCATGACCCCCCCCCCCATACACACACTTGTTTGACCTGTGAATGGCTTGTTTTAACCATTAAAGCGCTGAAATATTTTCATATAGGCCTATAAACCATGGAGACACAAAAACTCTTTTTTTTCAATTTGCAATCATCTTAAATGTCTTTTATTGGTTAGGTCTCCCCCTTTATTTGAATATCTTAGTTATGGGTCTACTGCCATCAAAAATATTTTTTAATACCACCTCTGGAATAAACCCCCCAGAATATTCAGAGAGGGGGGGGAGGGTCCGTACCCCTCTAATCCCCCCCTGGAATAAACACTGTTAAGTGCATTTTATTTTGTCTGAAAACGTATATTATACGGCTCTAGCAGCAGAAGGGTTAGGCTGATTGTTAAGTTCGTCTTCAGTCTTTGACCGCCGATCCCAATTAGGTTCGATTTTTTTAATTTTTGTATCAACACATTAGGTACCACACTTAAAGCACGTTGAAGATAAAACATGACATAAATGAGGAAGATTTGAAAATAATAACCCTCCATTTGGTCAAATCTTGATAATTTTCACTCACTTGAAGTTGTGGGTCGCGTCAACTTAAACTGGGTGAAAATTCCAATTAACTAATTTGGCGGTTAAAGGGTTAAATTATCAGCTCCATGATTTGGTTGTCATGTCAATTTTGAAAAACAAATTTATATGATGTTATATAACTTGCTGAACTTGACTAAAAATTTAAAAAGAAATCACCAAAGAAATTCAAAAGCACTGGAAAGCACAGGAAGTTTTATTGGGGAGGTGCGTTTCAGTATATTATGGACCTTAACTCGGCTGATTTTGCATGGGATTTTTTGGAAAAATAAGCATACACACTAAATAAAGCTTTCTTGCGACATATTTACACAGAATCAAGCAATCTCACAAGTAATCATTAGTACAAATCAACTTTACCGGTATCTATAAAAAAATCAATCCAAGAATGTCGAGGCGGCCGTTTTGGTGGGGAGGGGGTATGGGGGAATTCCCCCCGAAATATTTTGAAAAATACACACTAAATAACGCTGGCGACATATTTACACAGAATAAAGGAATCAAGCATTCTCACAAGTGAGCATTAGTAGAGATTAAGTTAACGGTATCTAAAAAAAATAACCATAGAATGTGGAGGCGGCCGTTTTGGTAAGGGGAGGGGGGAGGGGTTCAGGGGGATGGCTCCCGGAAAATTTTGAAAAATACAGACTATAATAGCACTTTCTGGTGATATATTTACAGAGAATAAAGAAATCAAACAATCTCACAAGTGATCATTAGTAGAAATTAGGGTAGGCCTATCTAAAAAAAGGTAACCTTAGAATGTGGACTTTCCCCCACCCCCCCCCTCGACACGGGCCTGATACTAAATTACTTTTATTTCTATGTCGTACATTGCCATGTAAACAAAACTGTGTGACAGTGCGTTATACAACACTTTATACCACAAATACTACCCTTACAACGCCGAATTGTTTTGTATAAACCATAGAGAACAAAGGTTTTTTTACATTTAAAATCATCAAAAATGTCTAATTTCACTCTTTCCGGTTCATTTGAACTCATATGTTATTGGTCTACGACCAATAGAAAACTTTTACATTTTCGTTTTTTTTCAACCCGCCGAGACCAGGAACCGAACCCCGAGCTCTGGCGTGAAAGGCAGCCTTGCTAACCACTACCCTAGGGCCCTCACCCCGCCACACCAAATACCAGCCCCATTGAAATACATGTAAAATGCATCAATTCCACAGGCCGATTCTACTTCTTTCTGCCCTAACCCCTATCAAGTGCCGCACATCATATTGAAGCCTGGACTGTGTTTTTTTCAAGAAAAACCCCAGCTCTGATATGGGTCTGCTACCCAGACAGATTTTTAGCTAGGCCCGCTGGTGTGTAAAAAAAGTCACCATAGTTCAAATTAGGCTTAAATTCATATCCTCTTTCACAGACCAGACACGCATTCTATTAACCCACTGTATCCCTTTCAGATTGTCAAAAAACAGCTATATCTGATATCCGACATGATGTAGACATCGTGTACTTATTAAATATCCACAGAAATATAACTTCTTTGTATGTATGTATTTTTAATAACAACAGAGGTTGAAACAGCCGCATTGAAAATATTTTGTGTCATGATTCCATCATTAGTAGACACCTCCCTCACCAGACATCCAGAGCCACCTGTTGAGTGATCAGAAACATTCAGTTTATCATCTTTATATCTTGATGTATTAAAATGGGCATTTTTAGTCTTTTTATTTTAACAAGGAAATTCGCGAAAATTAAAACCTCGCAAATATTACCAGATCTACAGTATTTTCTTTTAATCAAGTGGTTATACAGTTACCATTAAAAGCACAGAATGGCTATTGTGCTGTAAGATTTATGATTGCCTGATCACACTTTACCTTGACCCAGTATTGTGTATTGTATACTCAGTATTGTGGGTAGCCTCCGTGACCGAGAGGTAGCGTGCTCGGCCTCAGACCTCCAGGGTTTGAATTTCGAATCCTGTGTCTGGAGGGCGGTGTCATCTCACCATCCTCTGGAGGTTCTCCTGGTCCAATTTAGCCTGTATGTGCACAAAAGTGGCCTAAAACCTGATTTATTTCGTTTTTACCTTGACTCAATGTTTTTTTTTTGGTCAACTGCCATTAAAGCCACAGGGTGAACATTAACCCTCACAACACTGAAATAATAATTGTATAGACCATGGGGACCACTTTGAAATCATCATAACTGTCTTGTTTAACTCTTAACACTTTATTTGAATACCTGTTGTTATGTGTCTACGGCTATTAAAAATATTTTAATTTTCTCAGCGGGGGGATCATCTTTAGATGTGGAAATCTGAGGTCTAAAGACGGTCCTCGCACTGAAGGAGTAAAACAACCATTATTTAAATGTGTTGTTAGTGCTGTGAATACTGACCTAGCAGGACAAGGGTTATTTACAAAACGGCAAGGTGCCCTTTCGTATAATCTGTGGATGATCAGTGTTTTACAATTTTTTCCACCAAAATATTTTTGGGACTTGATATTGAACTGATCAAAACGACAATTTTTGTCAGGGGTGTCTCATCATCATGTGAGGTCAAACGCCCTTTCTGGAGGTTTCATAATTTATGGATGTGGAGGGGGGGGGGAGTGATTAAGAGGCTATTTTCGAAAACTTGAGTACTAAAGTCTCAACCCCCCCCCCCTCCACACACACACACACACACACACACATAAACGTATAAAATTAATAATCCTACCTCCAAGATCTGGTACAATATCCATGCCCCACCCCGTTGGAAATTAATATCATGCCAGAATTCCGATACATTATATTATCTGAGTTTAATCAATTATTTTCCCGTCATTTTATCAATATTTTTTGTCTAAAATTTATGGCGACATCTGGGCCCCTTCTGTGACATCGGTCCAATATTAAATCAACATGGGTTCAATACCTCCTGTTTAATTGTGTGGCATACCCGGTGGCTGTCTTCGCAGATGATATCAAAAGTTAACCCTTGTCACAACTTTTTTGTTGTTGAGGTGGGTGATAAAATTTATTTAAGGATGGGTGGTTCGGTGGCTTGATAACGGCAAAATGTGTCACAAAGGGGGTGTATCATGACCCCCCCCCCCATACACACACTTGTTTGACCTGTGAATGGCTTGTTTTAACCATTAAAGCGCTGAAATATTTTCATATAGGCCTATAAACCATGGAGACACAAAAACTCTTTTTTTTCAATTTGCAATCATCTTAAATGTCTTTTATTGGTTAGGTCTCCCCCTTTATTTGAATATCTTAGTTATGGGTCTACTGCCATCAAAAATATTTTTTAATACCACCTCTGGAATAAACCCCCCAGAATATTCAGAGAGGGGGGGGGAGGGTCCGTACCCCTCTAATCCCCCCCTGGAATAAACACTGTTAAGTGCATTTTATTTTGTCTGAAAACGTATATTATACGGCTCTAGCAGCAGAAGGGTTAGGCTGATTGTTAAGTTCGTCTTCAGTCTTTGACCGCCGATCCCAATTAGGTTCGATTTTTTTAATTTTTGTATCAACACATTAGGTACCACACTTAAAGCACGTTGAAGATAAAACATGACATAAATGAGGAAGATTTGAAAATAATAACCCTCCATTTGGTCAAATCTTGATAATTTTCACTCACTTGAAGTTGTGGGTCGCGTCAACTTAAACTGGGTGAAAATTCCAATTAACTAATTTGGCGGTTAAAGGGTTAAATTATCAGCTCCATGATTTGGTTGTCATGTCAATTTTGAAAAACAAATTTATATGATGTTATATAACTTGCTGAACTTGACTAAAAATTTAAAAAGAAATCACCAAAGAAATTCAAAAGCACTGGAAAGCACAGGAAGTTTTATTGGGGAGGTGCGTTTCAGTATATTATGGACCTTAACTCGGCTGATTTTGCATGGGATTTTTTGGAAAAATAAGCATACACACTAAATAAAGCTTTCTTGCGACATATTTACACAGAATCAAGCAATCTCACAAGTAATCATTAGTACAAATCAACTTTACCGGTATCTATAAAAAAATCAATCCAAGAATGTCGAGGCGGCCGTTTTGGTGGGGAGGGGGTATGGGGGAATTCCCCCCGAAATATTTTGAAAAATACACACTAAATAACGCTGGCGACATATTTACACAGAATAAAGGAATCAAGCATTCTCACAAGTGAGCATTAGTAGAGATTAAGTTAACGGTATCTAAAAAAAATAACCATAGAATGTGGAGGCGGCCGTTTTGGTAAGGGGAGGGGGGAGGGGTTCAGGGGGATGGCTCCCGGAAAATTTTGAAAAATACAGACTATAATAGCACTTTCTGGTGATATATTTACAGAGAATAAAGAAATCAAACAATCTCACAAGTGATCATTAGTAGAAATTAGGGTAGGCCTATCTAAAAAAAGGTAACCTTAGAATGTGGACTTTCCCCCACCCCCCCCCTCGACACGGGCCTGATACTAAATTACTTTTATTTCTATGTCGTACATTGCCATGTAAACAAAACTGTGTGACAGTGCGTTATACAACACTTTATACCACAAATACTACCCTTACAACGCCGAATTGTTTTGTATAAACCATAGAGAACAAAGGTTTTTTTACATTTAAAATCATCAAAAATGTCTAATTTCACTCTTTCCGGTTCATTTGAACTCATATGTTATTGGTCTACGACCAATAGAAAACTTTTACATTTTCGTTTTTTTTCAACCCGCCGAGACCAGGAACCGAACCCCGAGCTCTGGCGTGAAAGGCAGCCTTGCTAACCACTACCCTAGGGCCCTCACCCCGCCACACCAAATACCAGCCCCATTGAAATACATGTAAAATGCATCAATTCCACAGGCCGATTCTACTTCTTTCTGCCCTAACCCCTATCAAGTGCCGCACATCATATTGAAGCCTGGACTGTGTTTTTTTCAAGAAAAACCCCAGCTCTGATATGGGTCTGCTACCCAGACAGATTTTTAGCTAGGCCCGCTGGTGTGTAAAAAAAGTCACCATAGTTCAAATTAGGCTTAAATTCATATCCTCTTTCACAGACCAGACACGCATTCTATTAACCCACTGTATCCCTTTCAGATTGTCAAAAAACAGCTATATCTGATATCCGACATGATGTAGACATCGTGTACTTATTAAATATCCACAGAAATATAACTTCTTTGTATGTATGTATTTTTAATAACAACAGAGGTTGAAACAGCCGCATTGAAAATATTTTGTGTCATGATTCCATCATTAGTAGACACCTCCCTCACCAGACATCCAGAGCCACCTGTTGAGTGATCAGAAACATTCAGTTTATCATCTTTATATCTTGATGTATTAAAATGGGCATTTTTAGTCTTTTTATTTTAACAAGGAAATTCGCGAAAATTAAAACCTCGCAAATATTACCAGATCTACAGTATTTTCTTTTAATCAAGTGGTTATACAGTTACCATTAAAAGCACAGAATGGCTATTGTGCTGTAAGATTTATGATTGCCTGATCACACTTTACCTTGACCCAGTATTGTGTATTGTATACTCAGTATTGTGGGTAGCCTCCGTGACCGAGAGGTAGCGTGCTCGGCCTCAGACCTCCAGGGTTTGAATTTCGAATCCTGTGTCTGGAGGGCGGTGTCATCTCACCATCCTCTGGAGGTTCTCCTGGTCCAATTTAGCCTGTATGTGCACAAAAGTGGCCTAAAACCTGATTTATTTCGTTTTTACCTTGACTCAATGTTTTTTTTTTGGTCAACTGCCATTAAAGCCACAGGGTGAACATTAACCCTCACAACACTGAAATAATAATTGTATAGACCATGGGGACCACTTTGAAATCATCATAACTGTCTTGTTTAACTCTTAACACTTTATTTGAATACCTGTTGTTATGTGTCTACGGCTATTAAAAATATTTTAATTTTCTCAGCGGGGGGATCATCTTTAGATGTGGAAATCTGAGGTCTAAAGACGGTCCTCGCACTGAAGGAGTAAAACAACCATTATTTAAATGTGTTGTTAGTGCTGTGAATACTGACCTAGCAGGACAAGGGTTATTTACAAAACGGCAAGGTGCCCTTTCGTATAATCTGTGGATGATCAGTGTTTTACAATTTTTTCCACCAAAATATTTTTGGGACTTGGTATTGAACTGATCAAAACGACAATTTTTGTCAGGGGTGTCTCATCATCATGTGAGGTCAAACGCCCTTTCTGGAGGTTTCATAATTTATGGATGTGGAGGGGGGGGGGAGTGATTAAGAGGCTATTTTCGAAAACTTGAGTACTAAAGTCTCAACCCCCCCCCCCTCCACACACACACACACACACACACACATAAACGTATAAAATTAATAATCCTACCTCCAAGATCTGGTACAATATCCATGCCCCACCCCGTTGGAAATTAATATCATGCCAGAATTCCGATACATTATATTATCTGAGTTTAATCAATTATTTTCCCGTCATTTTATCAATATTTTTTGTCTAAAATTTATGGCGACATCTGGGCCCCTTCTGTGACATCGGTCCAATATTAAATCAACATGGGTTCAATACCTCCTGTTTAATTGTGTGGCATACCCGGTGGCTGTCTTCGCAGATGATATCAAAAGTTAACCCTTGTCACAACTTTTTTGTTGTTGAGGTGGGTGATAAAATTTATTTAAGGATGGGTGGTTCGGTGGCTTGATAACGGCAAAATGTGTCACAAAGGGGGTGTATCATGACCCCCCCCCCCCATACACACACTTGTTTGACCTGTGAATGGCTTGTTTTAACCATTAAAGCGCTGAAATATTTTCATATAGGCCTATAAACCATGGAGACACAAAAACTCTTTTTTTTCAATTTGCAATCATCTTAAATGTCTTTTATTGGTTAGGTCTCCCCCTTTATTTGAATATCTTAGTTATGGGTCTACTGCCATCAAAAATATTTTTTAATACCACCTCTGGAATAAACCCCCCAGAATATTCAGAGAGGGGGGGGAGGGTCCGTACCCCTCTAATCCCCCCCTGGAATAAACACTGTTAAGTGCATTTTATTTTGTCTGAAAACGTATATTATACGGCTCTAGCAGCAGAAGGGTTAGGCTGATTGTTAAGTTCGTCTTCAGTCTTTGACCGCCGATCCCAATTAGGTTCGATTTTTTTAATTTTTGTATCAACACATTAGGTACCACACTTAAAGCACGTTGAAGATAAAACATGACATAAATGAGGAAGATTTGAAAATAATAACCCTCCATTTGGTCAAATCTTGATAATTTTCACTCACTTGAAGTTGTGGGTCGCGTCAACTTAAACTGGGTGAAAATTCCAATTAACTAATTTGGCGGTTAAAGGGTTAAATTATCAGCTCCATGATTTGGTTGTCATGTCAATTTTGAAAAACAAATTTATATGATGTTATATAACTTGCTGAACTTGACTAAAAATTTAAAAAGAAATCACCAAAGAAATTCAAAAGCACTGGAAAGCACAGGAAGTTTTATTGGGGAGGTGCGTTTCAGTATATTATGGACCTTAACTCGGCTGATTTTGCATGGGATTTTTTGGAAAAATAAGCATACACACTAAATAAAGCTTTCTTGCGACATATTTACACAGAATCAAGCAATCTCACAAGTAATCATTAGTACAAATCAACTTTACCGGTATCTATAAAAAAATCAATCCAAGAATGTCGAGGCGGCCGTTTTGGTGGGGAGGGGGTATGGGGGAATTCCCCCCGAAATATTTTGAAAAATACACACTAAATAACGCTGGCGACATATTTACACAGAATAAAGGAATCAAGCATTCTCACAAGTGAGCATTAGTAGAGATTAAGTTAACGGTATCTAAAAAAAATAACCATAGAATGTGGAGGCGGCCGTTTTGGTAAGGGGAGGGGGGAGGGGTTCAGGGGGATGGCTCCCGGAAAATTTTGAAAAATACAGACTATAATAGCACTTTCTGGTGATATATTTACAGAGAATAAAGAAATCAAACAATCTCACAAGTGATCATTAGTAGAAATTAGGGTAGGCCTATCTAAAAAAAGGTAACCTTAGAATGTGGACTTTCCCCCACCCCCCCCCCTCGACACGGGCCTGATACTAAATTACTTTTATTTCTATGTCGTACATTGCCATGTAAACAAAACTGTGTGACAGTGCGTTATACAACACTTTATACCACAAATACTACCCTTACAACGCCGAATTGTTTTGTATAAACCATAGAGAACAAAGGTTTTTTTACATTTAAAATCATCAAAAATGTCTAATTTCACTCTTTCCGGTTCATTTGAACTCATATGTTATTGGTCTACGACCAATAGAAAACTTTTACATTTTCGTTTTTTTTCAACCCGCCGAGACCAGGAACCGAACCCCGAGCTCTGGCGTGAAAGGCAGCCTTGCTAACCACTACCCTAGGGCCCTCACCCCGCCACACCAAATACCAGCCCCATTGAAATACATGTAAAATGCATCAATTCCACAGGCCGATTCTACTTCTTTCTGCCCTAACCCCTATCAAGTGCCGCACATCATATTGAAGCCTGGACTGTGTTTTTTTCAAGAAAAACCCCAGCTCTGATATGGGTCTGCTACCCAGACAGATTTTTAGCTAGGCCCGCTGGTGTGTAAAAAAAGTCACCATAGTTCAAATTAGGCTTAAATTCATATCCTCTTTCACAGACCAGACACGCATTCTATTAACCCACTGTATCCCTTTCAGATTGTCAAAAAACAGCTATATCTGATATCCGACATGATGTAGACATCGTGTACTTATTAAATATCCACAGAAATATAACTTCTTTGTATGTATGTATTTTTAATAACAACAGAGGTTGAAACAGCCGCATTGAAAATATTTTGTGTCATGATTCCATCATTAGTAGACACCTCCCTCACCAGACATCCAGAGCCACCTGTTGAGTGATCAGAAACATTCAGTTTATCATCTTTATATCTTGATGTATTAAAATGGGCATTTTTAGTCTTTTTATTTTAACAAGGAAATTCGCGAAAATTAAAACCTCGCAAATATTACCAGATCTACAGTATTTTCTTTTAATCAAGTGGTTATACAGTTACCATTAAAAGCACAGAATGGCTATTGTGCTGTAAGATTTATGATTGCCTGATCACACTTTACCTTGACCCAGTATTGTGTATTGTATACTCAGTATTGTGGGTAGCCTCCGTGACCGAGAGGTAGCGTGCTCGGCCTCAGACCTCCAGGGTTTGAATTTCGAATCCTGTGTCTGGAGGGCGGTGTCATCTCACCATCCTCTGGAGGTTCTCCTGGTCCAATTTAGCCTGTATGTGCACAAAAGTGGCCTAAAACCTGATTTATTTCGTTTTTACCTTGACTCAATGTTTTTTTTTTGGTCAACTGCCATTAAAGCCACAGGGTGAACATTAACCCTCACAACACTGAAATAATAATTGTATAGACCATGGGGACCACTTTGAAATCATCATAACTGTCTTGTTTAACTCTTAACACTTTATTTGAATACCTGTTGTTATGTGTCTACGGCTATTAAAAATATTTTAATTTTCTCAGCGGGGGGATCATCTTTAGATGTGGAAATCTGAGGTCTAAAGACGGTCCTCGCACTGAAGGAGTAAAACAACCATTATTTAAATGTGTTGTTAGTGCTGTGAATACTGACCTAGCAGGACAAGGGTTATTTACAAAACGGCAAGGTGCCCTTTCGTATAATCTGTGGATGATCAGTGTTTTACAATTTTTTCCACCAAAATATTTTTGGGACTTGATATTGAACTGATCAAAACGACAATTTTTGTCAGGGGTGTCTCATCATCATGTGAGGTCAAACGCCCTTTCTGGAGGTTTCATAATTTATGGATGTGGAGGGGGGGGGAGTGATTAAGAGGCTATTTTCGAAAACTTGAGTACTAAAGTCTCAACCCCCCCCCCCCTCCACACACACACACACACACACACACATAAACGTATAAAATTAATAATCCTACCTCCAAGATCTGGTACAATATCCATGCCCCACCCCGTTGGAAATTAATATCATGCCAGAATTCCGATACATTATATTATCTGAGTTTAATCAATTATTTTCCCGTCATTTTATCAATATTTTTTGTCTAAAATTTATGGCGACATCTGGGCCCCTTCTGTGACATCGGTCCAATATTAAATCAACATGGGTTCAATACCTCCTGTTTAATTGTGTGGCATACCCGGTGGCTGTCTTCGCAGATGATATCAAAAGTTAACCCTTGTCACAACTTTTTTGTTGTTGAGGTGGGTGATAAAATTTATTTAAGGATGGGTGGTTCGGTGGCTTGATAACGGCAAAATGTGTCACAAAGGGGGTGTATCATGACCCCCCCCCCCCCATACACACACTTGTTTGACCTGTGAATGGCTTGTTTTAACCATTAAAGCGCTGAAATATTTTCATATAGGCCTATAAACCATGGAGACACAAAAACTCTTTTTTTTCAATTTGCAATCATCTTAAATGTCTTTTATTGGTTAGGTCTCCCCCTTTATTTGAATATCTTAGTTATGGGTCTACTGCCATCAAAAATATTTTTTAATACCACCTCTGGAATAAACCCCCCAGAATATTCAGAGAGGGGGGGGGAGGGTCCGTACCCCTCTAATCCCCCCCTGGAATAAACACTGTTAAGTGCATTTTATTTTGTCTGAAAACGTATATTATACGGCTCTAGCAGCAGAAGGGTTAGGCTGATTGTTAAGTTCGTCTTCAGTCTTTGACCGCCGATCCCAATTAGGTTCGATTTTTTTAATTTTTGTATCAACACATTAGGTACCACACTTAAAGCACGTTGAAGATAAAACATGACATAAATGAGGAAGATTTGAAAATAATAACCCTCCATTTGGTCAAATCTTGATAATTTTCACTCACTTGAAGTTGTGGGTCGCGTCAACTTAAACTGGGTGAAAATTCCAATTAACTAATTTGGCGGTTAAAGGGTTAAATTATCAGCTCCATGATTTGGTTGTCATGTCAATTTTGAAAAACAAATTTATATGATGTTATATAACTTGCTGAACTTGACTAAAAATTTAAAAAGAAATCACCAAAGAAATTCAAAAGCACTGGAAAGCACAGGAAGTTTTATTGGGGAGGTGCGTTTCAGTATATTATGGACCTTAACTCGGCTGATTTTGCATGGGATTTTTTGGAAAAATAAGCATACACACTAAATAAAGCTTTCTTGCGACATATTTACACAGAATCAAGCAATCTCACAAGTAATCATTAGTACAAATCAACTTTACCGGTATCTATAAAAAAATCAATCCAAGAATGTCGAGGCGGCCGTTTTGGTGGGGAGGGGGTATGGGGGAATTCCCCCCGAAATATTTTGAAAAATACACACTAATTAACGCTGGCGACATATTTACACAGAATAAAGGAATCAAGCATTCTCACAAGTGAGCATTAGTAGAGATTAAGTTAACGGTATCTAAAAAAAATAACCATAGAATGTGGAGGCGGCCGTTTTGGTAAGGGGAGGGGGGAGGGGTTCAGGGGGATGGCTCCCGGAAAATTTTGAAAAATACAGACTATAATAGCACTTTCTGGTGATATATTTACAGAGAATAAAGAAATCAAACAATCTCACAAGTGATCATTAGTAGAAATTAGGGTAGGCCTATCTAAAAAAAGGTAACCTTAGAATGTGGACTTTCCCCCACCCCCCCCCCCTCGACACGGGCCTGATACTAAATTACTTTTATTTCTATGTCGTACATTGCCATGTAAACAAAACTGTGTGACAGTGCGTTATACAACACTTTATACCACAAATACTACCCTTACAACGCCGAATTGTTTTGTATAAACCATAGAGAACAAAGGTTTTTTTACATTTAAAATCATCAAAAATGTCTAATTTCACTCTTTCCGGTTCATTTGAACTCATATGTTATTGGTCTACGACCAATAGAAAACTTTTACATTTTCGTTTTTTTTCAACCCGCCGAGACCAGGAACCGAACCCCGAGCTCTGGCGTGAAAGGCAGCCTTGCTAACCACTACCCTAGGGCCCTCACCCCGCCACACCAAATACCAGCCCCATTGAAATACATGTAAAATGCATCAATTCCACAGGCCGATTCTACTTCTTTCTGCCCTAACCCCTATCAAGTGCCGCACATCATATTGAAGCCTGGACTGTGTTTTTTTCAAGAAAAACCCCAGCTCTGATATGGGTCTGCTACCCAGACAGATTTTTAGCTAGGCCCGCTGGTGTGTAAAAAAAGTCACCATAGTTCAAATTAGGCTTAAATTCATATCCTCTTTCACAGACCAGACACGCATTCTATTAACCCACTGTATCCCTTTCAGATTGTCAAAAAACAGCTATATCTGATATCCGACATGATGTAGACATCGTGTACTTATTAAATATCCACAGAAATATAACTTCTTTGTATGTATGTATTTTTAATAACAACAGAGGTTGAAACAGCCGCATTGAAAATATTTTGTGTCATGATTCCATCATTAGTAGACACCTCCCTCACCAGACATCCAGAGCCACCTGTTGAGTGATCAGAAACATTCAGTTTATCATCTTTATATCTTGATGTATTAAAATGGGCATTTTTAGTCTTTTTATTTTAACAAGGAAATTCGCGAAAATTAAAACCTCGCAAATATTACCAGATCTACAGTATTTTCTTTTAATCAAGTGGTTATACAGTTACCATTAAAAGCACAGAATGGCTATTGTGCTGTAAGATTTATGATTGCCTGATCACACTTTACCTTGACCCAGTATTGTGTATTGTATACTCAGTATTGTGGGTAGCCTCCGTGACCGAGAGGTAGCGTGCTCGGCCTCAGACCTCCAGGGTTTGAATTTCGAATCCTGTGTCTGGAGGGCGGTGTCATCTCACCATCCTCTGGAGGTTCTCCTGGTCCAATTTAGCCTGTATGTGCACAAAAGTGGCCTAAAACCTGATTTATTTCGTGTTTACCTTGACTCAATGTTTTTTTTTTGGTCAACTGCCATTAAAGCCACAGGGTGAACATTAACCCTCACAACACTGAAATAATAATTGTATAGACCATGGGGACCACTTTGAAATCATCATAACTGTCTTGTTTAACTCTTAACACTTTATTTGAATACCTGTTGTTATGTGTCTACGGCTATTAAAAATATTTTAATTTTCTCAGCGGGGGGATCATCTTTAGATGTGGAAATCTGAGGTCTAAAGACGGTCCTCGCACTGAAGGAGTAAAACAACCATTATTTAAATGTGTTGTTAGTGCTGTGAATACTGACCTAGCAGGACAAGGGTTATTTACAAAACGGCAAGGTGCCCTTTCGTATAATCTGTGGATGATCAGTGTTTTACAATTTTTTCCACCAAAATATTTTTGGGACTTGGTATTGAACTGATCAAAACGACAATTTTTGTCAGGGGTGTCTCATCATCATGTGAGGTCAAACGCCCTTTCTGGAGGTTTCATAATTTATGGATGTGGAGGGGGGGGGAGTGATTAAGAGGCTATTTTCGAAAACTTGAGTACTAAAGTCTCAACCCCCCCCCCCCTCCACACACACACACACACACACACACATAAACGTATAAAATTAATAATCCTACCTCCAAGATCTGGTACAATATCCATGCCCCACCCCGTTGGAAATTAATATCATGCCAGAATTCCGATACATTATATTATCTGAGTTTAATCAATTATTTTCCCGTCATTTTATCAATATTTTTTGTCTAAAATTTATGGCGACATCTGGGCCCCTTCTGTGACATCGGTCCAATATTAAATCAACATGGGTTCAATACCTCCTGTTTAATTGTGTGGCATACCCGGTGGCTGTCTTCGCAGATGATATCAAAAGTTAACCCTTGTCACAACTTTTTTGTTGTTGAGGTGGGTGATAAAATTTATTTAAGGATGGGTGGTTCGGTGGCTTGATAACGGCAAAATGTGTCACAAAGGGGGTGTATCATGACCCCCCCCCCCATACACACACTTGTTTGACCTGTGAATGGCTTGTTTTAACCATTAAAGCGCTGAAATATTTTCATATAGGCCTATAAACCATGGAGACACAAAAACTCTTTTTTTTTCAATTTGCAATCATCTTAAATGTCTTTTATTGGTTAGGTCTCCCCCTTTATTTGAATATCTTAGTTATGGGTCTACTGCCATCAAAAATATTTTTTAATACCACCTCTGGAATAAACCCCCCAGAATATTCAGAGAGGGGGGGGGGAGGGTCCGTACCCCTCTAATCCCCCCCTGGAATAAACACTGTTAAGTGCATTTTATTTTGTCTGAAAACGTATATTATACGGCTCTAGCAGCAGAAGGGTTAGGCTGATTGTTAAGTTCGTCTTCAGTCTTTGACCGCCGATCCCAATTAGGTTCGATTTTTTTAATTTTTGTATCAACACATTAGGTACCACACTTAAAGCACGTTGAAGATAAAACATGACATAAATGAGGAAGATTTGAAAATAATAACCCTCCATTTGGTCAAATCTTGATAATTTTCACTCACTTGAAGTTGTGGGTCGCGTCAACTTAAACTGGGTGAAAATTCCAATTAACTAATTTGGCGGTTAAAGGGTTAAATTATCAGCTCCATGATTTGGTTGTCATGTCAATTTTGAAAAACAAATTTATATGATGTTATATAACTTGCTGAACTTGACTAAAAATTTAAAAAGAAATCACCAAAGAAATTCAAAAGCACTGGAAAGCACAGGAAGTTTTATTGGGGAGGTGCGTTTCAGTATATTATGGACCTTAACTCGGCTGATTTTGCATGGGATTTTTTGGAAAAATAAGCATACACACTAAATAAAGCTTTCTTGCGACATATTTACACAGAATCAAGCAATCTCACAAGTAATCATTAGTACAAATCAACTTTACCGGTATCTATAAAAAAATCAATCCAAGAATGTCGAGGCGGCCGTTTTGGTGGGGAGGGGGTATGGGGGAATTCCCCCCGAAATATTTTGAAAAATACACACTAAATAACGCTGGCGACATATTTACACAGAATAAAGGAATCAAGCATTCTCACAAGTGAGCATTAGTAGAGATTAAGTTAACGGTATCTAAAAAAAATAACCATAGAATGTGGAGGCGGCCGTTTTGGTAAGGGGAGGGGGGAGGGGTTCAGGGGGATGGCTCCCGGAAAATTTTGAAAAATACAGACTATAATAGCACTTTCTGGTGATATATTTACAGAGAATAAAGAAATCAAACAATCTCACAAGTGATCATTAGTAGAAATTAGGGTAGGCCTATCTAAAAAAAGGTAACCTTAGAATGTGGACTTTCCCCCACCCCCCCCCTCGACACGGGCCTGATACTAAATTACTTTTATTTCTATGTCGTACATTGCCATGTAAACAAAACTGTGTGACAGTGCGTTATACAACACTTTATACCACAAATACTACCCTTACAACGCCGAATTGTTTTGTATAAACCATAGAGAACAAAGGTTTTTTTACATTTAAAATCATCAAAAATGTCTAATTTCACTCTTTCCGGTTCATTTGAACTCATATGTTATTGGTCTACGACCAATAGAAAACTTTTACATTTTCGTTTTTTTTCAACCCGCCGAGACCAGGAACCGAACCCCGAGCTCTGGCGTGAAAGGCAGCCTTGCTAACCACTACCCTAGGGCCCTCACCCCGCCACACCAAATACCAGCCCCATTGAAATACATGTAAAATGCATCAATTCCACAGGCCGATTCTACTTCTTTCTGCCCTAACCCCTATCAAGTGCCGCACATCATATTGAAGCCTGGACTGTGTTTTTTTCAAGAAAAACCCCAGCTCTGATATGGGTCTGCTACCCAGACAGATTTTTAGCTAGGCCCGCTGGTGTGTAAAAAAAGTCACCATAGTTCAAATTAGGCTTAAATTCATATCCTCTTTCACAGACCAGACACGCATTCTATTAACCCACTGTATCCCTTTCAGATTGTCAAAAAACAGCTATATCTGATATCCGACATGATGTAGACATCGTGTACTTATTAAATATCCACAGAAATATAACTTCTTTGTATGTATGTATTTTTAATAACAACAGAGGTTGAAACAGCCGCATTGAAAATATTTTGTGTCATGATTCCATCATTAGTAGACACCTCCCTCACCAGACATCCAGAGCCACCTGTTGAGTGATCAGAAACATTCAGTTTATCATCTTTATATCTTGATGTATTAAAATGGGCATTTTTAGTCTTTTTATTTTAACAAGGAAATTCGCGAAAATTAAAACCTCGCAAATATTACCAGATCTACAGTATTTTCTTTTAATCAAGTGGTTATACAGTTACCATTAAAAGCACAGAATGGCTATTGTGCTGTAAGATTTTTGATTGCCTGATCACACTTTACCTTGACCCAGTATTGTGTATTGTATACTCAGTATTGTGGGTAGCCTCCGTGACCGAGAGGTAGCGTGCTCGGCCTCAGACCTCCAGGGTTTGAATTTCGAATCCTGTGTCTGGAGGGCGGTGTCATCTCACCATCCTCTGGAGGTTCTCCTGGTCCAATTTAGCCTGTATGTGCACAAAAGTGGCCTAAAACCTGATTTATTTCGTTTTTACCTTGACTCAATGTTTTTTTTTGGTCAACTGCCATTAAAGCCACAGGGTGAACATTAACCCTCACAACACTGAAATAATAATTGTATAGACCATGGGGACCACTTTGAAATCATCATAACTGTCTTGTTTAACTCTTAACACTTTATTTGAATACCTGTTGTTATGTGTCTACGGCTATTAAAAATATTTTAATTTTCTCAGCGGGGGGATCATCTTTAGATGTGGAAATCTGAGGTCTAAAGACGGTCCTCGCACTGAAGGAGTAAAACAACCATTATTTAAATGTGTTGTTAGTGCTGTGAATACTGACCTAGCAGGACAAGGGTTATTTACAAAACGGCAAGGTGCCCTTTCGTATAATCTGTGGATGATCAGTGTTTTACAATTTTTTCCACCAAAATATTTTTGGGACTTGATATTGAACTGATCAAAACGACAATTTTTGTCAGGGGTGTCTCATCATCATGTGAGGTCAAACGCCCTTTCTGGAGGTTTCATAATTTATGGATGTGGAGGGGGGGGGGGAGTGATTAAGAGGCTATTTTCGAAAACTTGAGTACTAAAGTCTCAACCCCCCCCCCCCCCTCCACACACACACACACACACACACACATAAACGTATAAAATTAATAATCCTACCTCCAAGATCTGGTACAATATCCATGCCCCACCCCGTTGGAAATTAATATCATGCCAGAATTCCGATACATTATATTATCTGAGTTTAATCAATTATTTTCCCGTCATTTTATCAATATTTTTTGTCTAAAATTTATGGCGACATCTGGGCCCCTTCTGTGACATCGGTCCAATATTAAATCAACATGGGTTCAATACCTCCTGTTTAATTGTGTGGCATACCCGGTGGCTGTCTTCGCAGATGATATCAAAAGTTAACCCTTGTCACAACTTTTTTGTTGTTGAGGTGGGTGATAAAATTTATTTAAGGATGGGTGGTTCGGTGGCTTGATAACGGCAAAATGTGTCACAAAGGGGGTGTATCATGACCCCCCCCCCCCCATACACACACTTGTTTGACCTGTGAATGGCTTGTTTTAACCATTAAAGCGCTGAAATATTTTCATATAGGCCTATAAACCATGGAGACACAAAAACTCTTTTTTTTCAATTTGCAATCATCTTAAATGTCTTTTATTGGTTAGGTCTCCCCCTTTATTTGAATATCTTAGTTATGGGTCTACTGCCATCAAAAATATTTTTTAATACCACCTCTGGAATAAACCCCCCAGAATATTCAGAGAGGGGGAGGGGAGGGTCCGTACCCCTCTAATCCCCCCCTGGAATAAACACTGTTAAGTGCATTTTATTTTGTCTGAAAACGTATATTATACGGCTCTAGCAGCAGAAGGGTTAGGCTGATTGTTAAGTTCGTCTTCAGTCTTTGACCGCCGATCCCAATTAGGTTCGATTTTTTTAATTTTTGTATCAACACATTAGGTACCACACTTAAAGCACGTTGAAGATAAAACATGACATAAATGAGGAAGATTTGAAAATAATAACCCTCCATTTGGTCAAATCTTGATAATTTTCACTCACTTGAAGTTGTGGGTCGCGTCAACTTAAACTGGGTGAAAATTCCAATTAACTAATTTGGCGGTTAAAGGGTTAAATTATCAGCTCCATGATTTGGTTGTCATGTCAATTTTGAAAAACAAATTTATATGATGTTATATAACTTGCTGAACTTGACTAAAAATTTAAAAAGAAATCACCAAAGAAATTCAAAAGCACTGGAAAGCACAGGAAGTTTTATTGGGGAGGTGCGTTTCAGTATATTATGGACCTTAACTCGGCTGATTTTGCATGGGATTTTTTGGAAAAATAAGCATACACACTAAATAAAGCTTTCTTGCGACATATTTACACAGAATCAAGCAATCTCACAAGTAATCATTAGTACAAATCAACTTTACCGGTATCTATAAAAAAATCAATCCAAGAATGTCGAGGCGGCCGTTTTGGTGGGGAGGGGGTATGGGGGAATTCCCCCCGAAATATTTTGAAAAATACACACTAAATAACGCTGGCGACATATTTACACAGAATAAAGGAATCAAGCATTCTCACAAGTGAGCATTAGTAGAGATTAAGTTAACGGTATCTAAAAAAAATAACCATAGAATGTGGAGGCGGCCGTTTTGGTAAGGGGAGGGGGGAGGGGTTCAGGGGGATGGCTCCCGGAAAATTTTGAAAAATACAGACTATAATAGCACTTTCTGGTGATATATTTACAGAGAATAAAGAAATCAAACAATCTCACAAGTGATCATTAGTAGAAATTAGGGTAGGCCTATCTAAAAAAAGGTAACCTTAGAATGTGGACTTTCCCCCACCCCCCCCCCTCGACACGGGCCTGATACTAAATTACTTTTATTTCTATGTCGTACATTGCCATGTAAACAAAACTGTGTGACAGTGCGTTATACAACACTTTATACCACAAATACTACCCTTACAACGCCGAATTGTTTTGTATAAACCATAGAGAACAAAGGTTTTTTTACATTTAAAATCATCAAAAATGTCTAATTTCACTCTTTCCGGTTCATTTGAACTCATATGTTATTGGTCTACGACCAATAGAAAACTTTTACATTTTCGTTTTTTTTCAACCCGCCGAGACCAGGAACCGAACCCCGAGCTCTGGCGTGAAAGGCAGCCTTGCTAACCACTACCCTAGGGCCCTCACCCCGCCACACCAAATACCAGCCCCATTGAAATACATGTAAAATGCATCAATTCCACAGGCCGATTCTACTTCTTTCTGCCCTAACCCCTATCAAGTGCCGCACATCATATTGAAGCCTGGACTGTGTTTTTTTCAAGAAAAACCCCAGCTCTGATATGGGTCTGCTACCCAGACAGATTTTTAGCTAGGCCCGCTGGTGTGTAAAAAAAGTCACCATAGTTCAAATTAGGCTTAAATTCATATCCTCTTTCACAGACCAGACACGCATTCTATTAACCCACTGTATCCCTTTCAGATTGTCAAAAAACAGCTATATCTGATATCCGACATGATGTAGACATCGTGTACTTATTAAATATCCACAGAAATATAACTTCTTTGTATGTATGTATTTTTAATAACAACAGAGGTTGAAACAGCCGCATTGAAAATATTTTGTGTCATGATTCCATCATTAGTAGACACCTCCCTCACCAGACATCCAGAGCCACCTGTTGAGTGATCAGAAACATTCAGTTTATCATCTTTATATCTTGATGTATTAAAATGGGCATTTTTAGTCTTTTTATTTTAACAAGGAAATTCGCGAAAATTAAAACCTCGCAAATATTACCAGATCTACAGTATTTTCTTTTAATCAAGTGGTTATACAGTTACCATTAAAAGCACAGAATGGCTATTGTGCTGTAAGATTTATGATTGCCTGATCACACTTTACCTTGACCCAGTATTGTGTATTGTATACTCAGTATTGTGGGTAGCCTCCGTGACCGAGAGGTAGCGTGCTCGGCCTCAGACCTCCAGGGTTTGAATTTCGAATCCTGTGTCTGGAGGGCGGTGTCATCTCACCATCCTCTGGAGGTTCTCCTGGTCCAATTTAGCCTGTATGTGCACAAAAGTGGCCTAAAACCTGATTTATTTCGTTTTTACCTTGACTCAATGTTTTTTTTTTGGTCAACTGCCATTAAAGCCACAGGGTGAACATTAACCCTCACAACACTGAAATAATAATTGTATAGACCATGGGGACCACTTTGAAATCATCATAACTGTCTTGTTTAACTCTTAACACTTTATTTGAATACCTGTTGTTATGTGTCTACGGCTATTAAAAATATTTTAATTTTCTCAGCGGGGGGATCATCTTTAGATGTGGAAATCTGAGGTCTAAAGACGGTCCTCGCACTGAAGGAGTAAAACAACCATTATTTAAATGTGTTGTTAGTGCTGTGAATACTGACCTAGCAGGACAAGGGTTATTTACAAAACGGCAAGGTGCCCTTTCGTATAATCTGTGGATGATCAGTGTTTTACAATTTTTTCCACCAAAATATTTTTGGGACTTGATATTGAACTGATCAAAACGACAATTTTTGTCAGGGGTGTCTCATCATCATGTGAGGTCAAACGCCCTTTCTGGAGGTTTCATAATTTATGGATGTGGAGGGGGGGGGAGTGATTAAGAGGCTATTTTCGAAAACTTGAGTACTAAAGTCTCAACCCCCCCCCCCTCCACACACACACACACACACACACACATAAACGTATAAAATTAATAATCCTACCTCCAAGATCTGGTACAATATCCATGCCCCACCCCGTTGGAAATTAATATCATGCCAGAATTCCGATACATTATATTATCTGAGTTTAATCAATTATTTTCCCGTCATTTTATCAATATTTTTTGTCTAAAATTTATGGCGACATCTGGGCCCCTTCTGTGACATCGGTCCAATATTAAATCAACATGGGTTCAATACCTCCTGTTTAATTGTGTGGCATACCCGGTGGCTGTCTTCGCAGATGATATCAAAAGTTAACCCTTGTCACAACTTTTTTGTTGTTGAGGTGGGTGATAAAATTTATTTAAGGATGGGTGGTTCGGTGGCTTGATAACGGCAAAATGTGTCACAAAGGGGGTGTATCATGACCCCCCCCCCCATACACACACTTGTTTGACCTGTGAATGGCTTGTTTTAACCATTAAAGCGCTGAAATATTTTCATATAGGCCTATAAACCATGGAGACACAAAAACTCTTTTTTTTCAATTTGCAATCATCTTAAATGTCTTTTATTGGTTAGGTCTCCCCCTTTATTTGAATATCTTAGTTATGGGTCTACTGCCATCAAAAATATTTTTTAATACCACCTCTGGAATAAACCCCCCAGAATATTCAGAGAGGGGGGGGGGGAGGGTCCGTACCCCTCTAATCCCCCCCTGGAATAAACACTGTTAAGTGCATTTTATTTTGTCTGAAAACGTATATTATACGGCTCTAGCAGCAGAAGGGTTAGGCTGATTGTTAAGTTCGTCTTCAGTCTTTGACCGCCGATCCCAATTAGGTTCGATTTTTTTAATTTTTGTATCAACACATTAGGTACCACACTTAAAGCACGTTGAAGATAAAACATGACATAAATGAGGAAGATTTGAAAATAATAACCCTCCATTTGGTCAAATCTTGATAATTTTCACTCACTTGAA
Organism: Flabesymbios commensalis; assembly: GCA_964017125.1. Classification (NCBI taxonomy): domain Eukaryota; kingdom Metazoa; phylum Annelida; class Polychaeta; order Terebellida; family Flabelligeridae; genus Flabesymbios; species Flabesymbios commensalis. Next base: position 79,707,058 of record OZ024909.1, read on the forward strand.
GTTGTGGGTCGCGTCAACTTAAACTGGGTGAAAATTCCAATTAACTAATTTGGCGGTTAAAGGGTTAAATTATCAGCTCCATGATTTGGTTGTCATGTCAATTTTGAAAAACAAATTTATATGATGTTATATAACTTGCTGAACTTGACTAAAAATTTAAAAAGAAATCACCAAAGAAATTCAAAAGCACTGGAAAGCACAGGAAGTTTTATTGGGGAGGTGCGTTTCAGTATATTATAGACCTTAACTCGGCTGATTTTGCATGGGATTTTTTGGAAAAATAAGCATACACACTAAATAAAGCTTTCTTGCGACATATTTACACAGAATCAAGCAATCTCACAAGTAATCATTAGTACAAATCAACTTTACCGGTATCTATAAAAAAATCAATCCAAGAATGTCGAGGCGGCCGTTTTGGTGGGGAGGGGGTATGGGGGAATTCCCCCCGAAATATTTTGAAAAATACACACTAAATAACGCTGGCGACATATTTACACAGAATAAAGGAATCAAGCATTCTCACAAGTGAGCATTAGTAGAGATTAAGTTAACGGTATCTAAAAAAAATAACCATAGAATGTGGAGGCGGCCGTTTTGGTAAGGGGAGGGGGGAGGGGTTCAGGGGGATGGCTCCCGGAAAATTTTGAAAAATACAGACTATAATAGCACTTTCTGGTGATATATTTACAGAGAATAAAGAAATCAAACAATCTCACAAGTGATCATTAGTAGAAATTAGGGTAGGCCTATCTAAAAAAAGGTAACCTTAGAATGTGGACTTTCCCCCACCCCCCCCCTCGACACGGGCCTGATACTAAATTACTTTTATTTCTATGTCGTACATTGCCATGTAAACAAAACTGTGTGACAGTGCGTTATACAACACTTTATACCACAAATACTACCCTTACAACGCCGAATTGTTTTGTATAAACCATAGAGAACAAAGGTTTTTTTACATTTAAAATCATCAAAAATGTCTAATTTCACTCTTTCCGGTTCATTTGAACTCATATGTTATTGGTCTACGACCAATAGAAAACTTTTACATTTTCGTTTTTTTTCAACCCGCCGAGACCAGGAACCGAACCCCGAGCTCTGGCGTGAAAGGCAGCCTTGCTAACCACTACCCTAGGGCCCTCACCCCGCCACACCAAATACCAGCCCCATTGAAATACATGTAAAATGCATCAATTCCACAGGCCGATTCTACTTCTTTCTGCCCTAACCCCTATCAAGTGCCGCACATCATATTGAAGCCTGGACTGTGTTTTTTTCAAGAAAAACCCCAGCTCTGATATGGGTCTGCTACCCAGACAGATTTTTAGCTAGGCCCGCTGGTGTGTAAAAAAAGTCACCATAGTTCAAATTAGGCTTAAATTCATATCCTCTTTCACAGACCAGACACGCATTCTATTAACCCACTGTATCCCTTTCAGATTGTCAAAAAACAGCTATATCTGATATCCGACATGATGTAGACATCGTGTACTTATTAAATATCCACAGAAATATAACTTCTTTGTATGTATGTATTTTTAATAACAACAGAGGTTGAAACAGCCGCATTGAAAATATTTTGTGTCATGATTCCATCATTAGTAGACACCTCCCTCACCAGACATCCAGAGCCACCTGTTGAGTGATCAGAAACATTCAGTTTATCATCTTTATATCTTGATGTATTAAAATGGGCATTTTTAGTCTTTTTATTTTAACAAGGAAATTCGCGAAAATTAAAACCTCGCAAATATTACCAGATCTACAGTATTTTCTTTTAATCAAGTGGTTATACAGTTACCATTAAAAGCACAGAATGGCTATTGTGCTGTAAGATTTATGATTGCCTGATCACACTTTACCTTGACCCAGTATTGTGTATTGTATACTCAGTATTGTGGGTAGCCTCCGTGACCGAGAGGTAGCGTGCTCGGCCTCAGACCTCCAGGGTTTGAATTTCGAATCCTGTGTCTGGAGGGCGGTGTCATCTCACCATCCTCTGGAGGTTCTCCTGGTCCAATTTAGCCTGTATGTGCACAAAAGTGGCCTAAAACCTGATTTATTTCGTTTTTACCTTGACTCAATGTTTTTTTTTTGGTCAACTGCCATTAAAGCCACAGGGTGAACATTAACCCTCACAACACTGAAATAATAATTGTATAGACCATGGGGACCACTTTGAAATCATCATAACTGTCTTGTTTAACTCTTAACACTTTATTTGAATACCTGTTGTTATGTGTCTACGGCTATTAAAAATATTTTAATTTTCTCAGCGGGGGGATCATCTTTAGATGTGGAAATCTGAGGTCTAAAGACGGTCCTCGCACTGAAGGAGTAAAACAACCATTATTTAAATGTGTTGTTAGTGCTGTGAATACTGACCTAGCAGGACAAGGGTTATTTACAAAACGGCAAGGTGCCCTTTCGTATAATCTGTGGATGATCAGTGTTTTACAATTTTTTCCACCAAAATATTTTTGGGACTTGATATTGAACTGATCAAAACGACAATTTTTGTCAGGGGTGTCTCATCATCATGTGAGGTCAAACGCCCTTTCTGGAGGTTTCATAATTTATGGATGTGGAGGGGGGGGGGGAGTGATTAAGAGGCTATTTTCGAAAACTTGAGTACTAAAGTCTCAACCCCCCCCCCCCTCCACACACACACACACACACACACACATAAACGTATAAAATTAATAATCCTACCTCCAAGATCTGGTACAATATCCATGCCCCACCCCGTTGGAAATTAATATCATGCCAGAATTCCGATACATTATATTATCTGAGTTTAATCAATTATTTTCCCGTCATTTTATCAATATTTTTTGTCTAAAATTTATGGCGACATCTGGGCCCCTTCTGTGACATCGGTCCAATATTAAATCAACATGGGTTCAATACCTCCTGTTTAATTGTGTGGCATACCCGGTGGCTGTCTTCGCAGATGATATCAAAAGTTAACCCTTGTCACAACTTTTTTGTTGTTGAGGTGGGTGATAAAATTTATTTAAGGATGGGTGGTTCGGTGGCTTGATAACGGCAAAATGTGTCACAAAGGGGGTGTATCATGACCCCCCCCCCCCATACACACACTTGTTTGACCTGTGAATGGCTTGTTTTAACCATTAAAGCGCTGAAATATTTTCATATAGGCCTATAAACCATGGAGACACAAAAACTCTTTTTTTTCAATTTGCAATCATCTTAAATGTCTTTTATTGGTTAGGTCTCCCCCTTTATTTGAATATCTTAGTTATGGGTCTACTGCCATCAAAAATATTTTTTAATACCACCTCTGGAATAAACCCCCCAGAATATTCAGAGAGGGGGGGGGGAGGGTCCGTACCCCTCTAATCCCCCCCTGGAATAAACACTGTTAAGTGCATTTTATTTTGTCTGAAAACGTATATTATACGGCTCTAGCAGCAGAAGGGTTAGGCTGATTGTTAAGTTCGTCTTCAGTCTTTGACCGCCGATCCCAATTAGGTTCGATTTTTTTAATTTTTGTATCAACACATTAGGTACCACACTTAAAGCACGTTGAAGATAAAACATGACATAAATGAGGAAGATTTGAAAATAATAACCCTCCATTTGGTCAAATCTTGATAATTTTCACTCACTTGAAGTTGTGGGTCGCGTCAACTTAAACTGGGTGAAAATTCCAATTAACTAATTTGGCGGTTAAAGGGTTAAATTATCAGCTCCATGATTTGGTTGTCATGTCAATTTTGAAAAACAAATTTATATGATGTTATATAACTTGCTGAACTTGACTAAAAATTTAAAAAGAAATCACCAAAGAAATTCAAAAGCACTGGAAAGCACAGGAAGTTTTATTGGGGAGGTGCGTTTCAGTATATTATGGACCTTAACTCGGCTGATTTTGCATGGGATTTTTTGGAAAAATAAGCATACACACTAAATAAAGCTTTCTTGCGACATATTTACACAGAATCAAGCAATCTCACAAGTAATCATTAGTACAAATCAACTTTACCGGTATCTATAAAAAAATCAATCCAAGAATGTCGAGGCGGCCGTTTTGGTGGGGAGGGGGTATGGGGGAATTCCCCCCGAAATATTTTGAAAAATACACACTAAATAACGCTGGCGACATATTTACACAGAATAAAGGAATCAAGCATTCTCACAAGTGAGCATTAGTAGAGATTAAGTTAACGGTATCTAAAAAAAATAACCATAGAATGTGGAGGCGGCCGTTTTGGTAAGGGGAGGGGGGAGGGGTTCAGGGGGATGGCTCCCGGAAAATTTTGAAAAATACAGACTATAATAGCACTTTCTGGTGATATATTTACAGAGAATAAAGAAATCAAACAATCTCACAAGTGATCATTAGTAGAAATTAGGGTAGGCCTATCTAAAAAAAGGTAACCTTAGAATGTGGACTTTCCCCCACCCCCCCCCTCGACACGGGCCTGATACTAAATTACTTTTATTTCTATGTCGTACATTGCCATGTAAACAAAACTGTGTGACAGTGCGTTATACAACACTTTATACCACAAATACTACCCTTACAACGCCGAATTGTTTTGTATAAACCATAGAGAACAAAGGTTTTTTTACATTTAAAATCATCAAAAATGTCTAATTTCACTCTTTCCGGTTCATTTGAACTCATATGTTATTGGTCTACGACCAATAGAAAACTTTTACATTTTCGTTTTTTTTCAACCCGCCGAGACCAGGAACCGAACCCCGAGCTCTGGCGTGAAAGGCAGCCTTGCTAACCACTACCCTAGGGCCCTCACCCCGCCACACCAAATACCAGCCCCATTGAAATACATGTAAAATGCATCAATTCCACAGGCCGATTCTACTTCTTTCTGCCCTAACCCCTATCAAGTGCCGCACATCATATTGAAGCCTGGACTGTGTTTTTTTCAAGAAAAACCCCAGCTCTGATATGGGTCTGCTACCCAGACAGATTTTTAGCTAGGCCCGCTGGTGTGTAAAAAAAGTCACCATAGTTCAAATTAGGCTTAAATTCATATCCTCTTTCACAGACCAGACACGCATTCTATTAACCCACTGTATCCCTTTCAGATTGTCAAAAAACAGCTATATCTGATATCCGACATGATGTAGACATCGTGTACTTATTAAATATCCACAGAAATATAACTTCTTTGTATGTATGTATTTTTAATAACAACAGAGGTTGAAACAGCCGCATTGAAAATATTTTTTCACCAGACATCCAGAGCCACCTGTTGAGTGATCAGAAACATTCAGTTTATCATCTTTATATCTTGATGTATTAAAATGGGCATTTTTAGTCTTTTTATTTTAACAAGGAAATTCGCGAAAATTAAAACCTCGCAAATATTACCAGATCTACAGTATTTTCTTTTAATCAAGTGGTTATACAGTTACCATTAAAAGCACAGAATGGCTATTGTGCTGTAAGATTTATGATTGCCTGATCACACTTTACCTTGACCCAGTATTGTGTATTGTATACTCAGTATTGTGGGTAGCCTCCGTGACCGAGAGGTAGCGTGCTCGGCCTCAGACCTCCAGGGTTTGAATTTCGAATCCTGTGTCTGGAGGGCGGTGTCATCTCACCATCCTCTGGAGGTTCTCCTGGTCCAATTTAGCCTGTATGTGCACAAAAGTGGCCTAAAACCTGATTTATTTCGTTTTTACCTTGACTCAATGTTTTTTTTTTGGTCAACTGCCATTAAAGCCACAGGGTGAACATTAACCCTCACAACACTGAAATAATAATTGTATAGACATGGGGACCACTTTGAAATCATCATAACTGTCTTGTTTAACTCTTAACACTTTATTTGAATACCTGTTGTTATGTGTCTACGGCTATTAAAAATATTTTAATTTTCTCAGCGGGGGGATCATCTTTAGATGTGGAAATCTGAGGTCTAAAGACGGTCCTCGCACTGAAGGAGTAAAACAACCATTATTTAAATGTGTTGTTAGTGCTGTGAATACTGACCTAGCAGGACAAGGGTTATTTACAAAACGGCAAGGTGCCCTTTCGTATAATCTGTGGATGATCAGTGTTTTACAATTTTTTCCACCAAAATATTTTTGGGACTTGATATTGAACTGATCAAAACGACAATTTTTGTCAGGGGTGTCTCATCATCATGTGAGGTCAAACGCCCTTTCTGGAGGTTTCATAATTTATGGATGTGGAGGGGGGGGGGGAGTGATTAAGAGGCTATTTTCGAAAACTTGAGTACTAAAGTCTCAACCCCCCCCCCCCTCCACACACACACACACACACACACACATAAACGTATAAAATTAATAATCCTACCTCCAAGATCTGGTACAATATCCATGCCCCACCCCGTTGGAAATTAATATCATGCCAGAATTCCGATACATTATATTATCTGAGTTTAATCAATTATTTTCCCGTCATTTTATCAATATTTTTTGTCTAAAATTTATGGCGACATCTGGGCCCCTTCTGTGACATCGGTCCAATATTAAATCAACATGGGTTCAATACCTCCTGTTTAATTGTGTGGCATACCCGGTGGCTGTCTTCGCAGATGATATCAAAAGTTAACCCTTGTCACAACTTTTTTGTTGTTGAGGTGGGTGATAAAATTTATTTAAGGATGGGTGGTTCGGTGGCTTGATAACGGCAAAATGTGTCACAAAGGGGGTGTATCATGACCCCCCCCCCATACACACACTTGTTTGACCTGTGAATGGCTTGTTTTAACCATTAAAGCGCTGAAATATTTTCATATAGGCCTATAAACCATGGAGACACAAAAACTCTTTTTTTTCAATTTGCAATCATCTTAAATGTCTTTTATTGGTTAGGTCTCCCCCTTTATTTGAATATCTTAGTTATGGGTCTACTGCCATCAAAAATATTTTTTAATACCACCTCTGGAATAAACCCCCCAGAATATTCAGAGAGGGGGGGGGGGAGGGTCCGTACCCCTCTAATCCCCCCCTGGAATAAACACTGTTAAGTGCATTTTATTTTGTCTGAAAACGTATATTATACGGCTCTAGCAGCAGAAGGGTTAGGCTGATTGTTAAGTTCGTCTTCAGTCTTTGACCGCCGATCCCAATTAGGTTCGATTTTTTTAATTTTTGTATCAACACATTAGGTACCACACTTAAAGCACGTTGAAGATAAAACATGACATAAATGAGGAAGATTTGAAAATAATAACCCTCCATTTGGTCAAATCTTGATAATTTTCACTCACTTGAAGTTGTGGGTCGCGTCAACTTAAACTGGGTGAAAATTCCAATTAACTAATTTGGCGGTTAAAGGGTTAAATTATCAGCTCCATGATTTGGTTGTCATGTCAATTTTGAAAAACAAATTTATATGATGTTATATAACTTGCTGAACTTGACTAAAAATTTAAAAAGAAATCACCAAAGAAATTCAAAAGCACTGGAAAGCACAGGAAGTTTTATTGGGGAGGTGCGTTTCAGTATATTATGGACCTTAACTCGGCTGATTTTGCATGGGATTTTTTGGAAAAATAAGCATACACACTAAATAAAGCTTTCTTGCGACATATTTACACAGAATCAAGCAATCTCACAAGTAATCATTAGTACAAATCAACTTTACCGGTATCTATAAAAAAATCAATCCAAGAATGTCGAGGCGGCCGTTTTGGTGGGGAGGGGGTATGGGGGAATTCCCCCCGAAATATTTTGAAAAATACACACTAAATAACGCTGGCGACATATTTACACAGAATAAAGGAATCAAGCATTCTCACAAGTGAGCATTAGTAGAGATTAAGTTAACGGTATCTAAAAAAAATAACCATAGAATGTGGAGGCGGCCGTTTTGGTAAGGGGAGGGGGGAGGGGTTCAGGGGGATGGCTCCCGGAAAATTTTGAAAAATACAGACTATAATAGCACTTTCTGGTGATATATTTACAGAGAATAAAGAAATCAAACAATCTCACAAGTGATCATTAGTAGAAATTAGGGTAGGCCTATCTAAAAAAAGGTAACCTTAGAATGTGGACTTTCCCCCACCCCCCCCCCTCGACACGGGCCTGATACTAAATTACTTTTATTTCTATGTCGTACATTGCCATGTAAACAAAACTGTGTGACAGTGCGTTATACAACACTTTATACCACAAATACTACCCTTACAACGCCGAATTGTTTTGTATAAACCATAGAGAACAAAGGTTTTTTTACATTTAAAATCATCAAAAATGTCTAATTTCACTCTTTCCGGTTCATTTGAACTCATATGTTATTGGTCTACGACCAATAGAAAACTTTTACATTTTCGTTTTTTTTCAACCCGCCGAGACCAGGAACCGAACCCCGAGCTCTGGCGTGAAAGGCAGCCTTGCTAACCACTACCCTAGGGCCCTCACCCCGCCACACCAAATACCAGCCCCATTGAAATACATGTAAAATGCATCAATTCCACAGGCCGATTCTACTTCTTTCTGCCCTAACCCCTATCAAGTGCCGCACATCATATTGAAGCCTGGACTGTGTTTTTTTCAAGAAAAACCCCAGCTCTGATATGGGTCTGCTACCCAGACAGATTTTTAGCTAGGCCCGCTGGTGTGTAAAAAAAGTCACCATAGTTCAAATTAGGCTTAAATTCATATCCTCTTTCACAGACCAGACACGCATTCTATTAACCCACTGTATCCCTTTCAGATTGTCAAAAAACAGCTATATCTGATATCCGACATGATGTAGACATCGTGTACTTATTAAATATCCACAGAAATATAACTTCTTTGTATGTATGTATTTTTAATAACAACAGAGGTTGAAACAGCCGCATTGAAAATATTTTGTGTCATGATTCCATCATTAGTAGACACCTCCCTCACCAGACATCCAGAGCCACCTGTTGAGTGATCAGAAACATTCAGTTTATCATCTTTATATCTTGATGTATTAAAATGGGCATTTTTAGTCTTTTTATTTTAACAAGGAAATTCGCGAAAATTAAAACCTCGCAAATATTACCAGATCTACAGTATTTTCTTTTAATCAAGTGGTTATACAGTTACCATTAAAAGCACAGAATGGCTATTGTGCTGTAAGATTTATGATTGCCTGATCACACTTTACCTTGACCCAGTATTGTGTATTGTATACTCAGTATTGTGGGTAGCCTCCGTGACCGAGAGGTAGCGTGCTCGGCCTCAGACCTCCAGGGTTTGAATTTCGAATCCTGTGTCTGGAGGGCGGTGTCATCTCACCATCCTCTGGAGGTTCTCCTGGTCCAATTTAGCCTGTATGTGCACAAAAGTGGCCTAAAACCTGATTTATTTCGTTTTTACCTTGACTCAATGTTTTTTTTTTGGTCAACTGCCATTAAAGCCACAGGGTGAACATTAACCCTCACAACACTGAAATAATAATTGTATAGACCATGGGGACCACTTTGAAATCATCATAACTGTCTTGTTTAACTCTTAACACTTTATTTGAATACCTGTTGTTATGTGTCTACGGCTATTAAAAATATTTTAATTTTCTCAGCGGGGGGATCATCTTTAGATGTGGAAATCTGAGGTCTAAAGACGGTCCTCGCACTGAAGGAGTAAAACAACCATTATTTAAATGTGTTGTTAGTGCTGTGAATACTGACCTAGCAGGACAAGGGTTATTTACAAAACGGCAAGGTGCCCTTTCGTATAATCTGTGGATGATCAGTGTTTTACAATTTTTTCCACCAAAATATTTTTGGGACTTGATATTGAACTGATCAAAACGACAATTTTTGTCAGGGGTGTCTCATCATCATGTGAGGTCAAACGCCCTTTCTGGAGGTTTCATAATTTATGGATGTGGAGGGGGGGGGGAGTGATTAAGAGGCTATTTTCGAAAACTTGAGTACTAAAGTCTCAACCCCCCCCCCTCCACACACACACACACACACACACACATAAACGTATAAAATTAATAATCCTACCTCCAAGATCTGGTACAATATCCATGCCCCACCCCGTTGGAAATTAATATCATGCCAGAATTCCGATACATTATATTATCTGAGTTTAATCAATTATTTTCCCGTCATTTTATCAATATTTTTTGTCTAAAATTTATGGCGACATCTGGGCCCCTTCTGTGACATCGGTCCAATATTAAATCAACATGGGTTCAATACCTCCTGTTTAATTGTGTGGCATACCCGGTGGCTGTCTTCGCAGATGATATCAAAAGTTAACCCTTGTCACAACTTTTTTGTTGTTGAGGTGGGTGATAAAATTTATTTAAGGATGGGTGGTTCGGTGGCTTGATAACGGCAAAATGTGTCACAAAGGGGGTGTATCATGACCCCCCCCCCCATACACACACTTGTTTGACCTGTGAATGGCTTGTTTTAACCATTAAAGCGCTGAAATATTTTCATATAGGCCTATAAACCATGGAGACACAAAAACTCTTTTTTTTCAATTTGCAATCATCTTAAATGTCTTTTATTGGTTAGGTCTCCCCCTTTATTTGAATATCTTAGTTATGGGTCTACTGCCATCAAAAATATTTTTTAATACCACCTCTGGAATAAACCCCCCAGAATATTCAGAGAGGGGGGGGGAGGGTCCGTACCCCTCTAATCCCCCCCTGGAATAAACACTGTTAAGTGCATTTTATTTTGTCTGAAAACGTATATTATACGGCTCTAGCAGCAGAAGGGTTAGGCTGATTGTTAAGTTCGTCTTCAGTCTTTGACCGCCGATCCCAATTAGGTTCGATTTTTTTAATTTTTGTATCAACACATTAGGTACCACACTTAAAGCACGTTGAAGATAAAACATGACATAAATGAGGAAGATTTGAAAATAATAACCCTCCATTTGGTCAAATCTTGATAATTTTCACTCACTTGAAGTTGTGGGTCGCGTCAACTTAAACTGGGTGAAAATTCCAATTAACTAATTTGGCGGTTAAAGGGTTAAATTATCAGCTCCATGATTTGGTTGTCATGTCAATTTTGAAAAACAAATTTATATGATGTTATATAACTTGCTGAACTTGACTAAAAATTTAAAAAGAAATCACCAAAGAAATTCAAAAGCACTGGAAAGCACAGGAAGTTTTATTGGGGAGGTGCGTTTCAGTATATTATAGACCTTAACTCGGCTGATTTTGCATGGGATTTTTTGGAAAAATAAGCATACACACTAAATAAAGCTTTCTTGCGACATATTTACACAGAATCAAGCAATCTCACAAGTAATCATTAGTACAAATCAACTTTACCGGTATCTATAAAAAAATCAATCCAAGAATGTCGAGGCGGCCGTTTTGGTGGGGAGGGGGTATGGGGGAATTCCCCCCGAAATATTTTGAAAAATACACACTAAATAACGCTGGCGACATATTTACACAGAATAAAGGAATCAAGCATTCTCACAAGTGAGCATTAGTAGAGATTAAGTTAACGGTATCTAAAAAAAATAACCATAGAATGTGGAGGCGGCCGTTTTGGTAAGGGGAGGGGGGAGGGGTTCAGGGGGATGGCTCCCGGAAAATTTTGAAAAATACAGACTATAATAGCACTTTCTGGTGATATATTTACAGAGAATAAAGAAATCAAACAATCTCACAAGTGATCATTAGTAGAAATTAGGGTAGGCCTATCTAAAAAAAGGTAACCTTAGAATGTGGACTTTCCCCCACCCCCCCCCCCCCTCGACACGGGCCTGAGACTAAATTACTTTTATTTCTATGTCGTACATTGCCATGTAAACAAAACTGTGTGACAGTGCGTTATACAACACTTTATACCACAAATACTACCCTTACAACGCCGAATTGTTTTGTATAAACCATAGAGAACAAAGGTTTTTTTACATTTAAAATCATCAAAAATGTCTAATTTCACTCTCTCCGGTTCATTTGAACTCATATGTTATTGGTCTACGACCAATAGAAAACTTTTACATTTTCGTTTTTTTTCAACCCGCCGAGACCAGGAACCGAACCCCGAGCTCTGGCGTGAAAGGCAGCCTTGCTAACCACTACCCTAGGGCCCTCACCCCGCCACACCAAATACCAGCCCCATTGAAATACATGTAAAATGCATCAATTCCACAGGCCGATTCTACTTCTTTCTGCCCTAACCCCTATCAAGTGCCGCACATCATATTGAAGCCTGGACTGTGTTTTTTTCAAGAAAAACCCCAGCTCTGATATGGGTCTGCTACCCAGACAGATTTTTAGCTAGGCCCGCTGGTGTGTAAAAAAAGTCACCATAGTTCAAATTAGGCTTAAATTCATATCCTCTTTCACAGACCAGACACGCATTCTATTAACCCACTGTATCCCTTTCAGATTGTCAAAAAACAGCTATATCTGATATCCGACATGATGTAGACATCGTGTACTTATTAAATATCCACAGAAATATAACTTCTTTGTATGTATGTATTTTTAATAACAACAGAGGTTGAAACAGCCGCATTGAAAATATTTTGTGTCATGATTCCATCATTAGTAGACACCTCCCTCACCAGACATCCAGAGCCACCTGTTGAGTGATCAGAAACATTCAGTTTATCATCTTTATATCTTGATGTATTAAAATGGGCATTTTTAGTCTTTTTATTTTAACAAGGAAATTCGCGAAAATTAAAACCTCGCAAATATTACCAGATCTACAGTATTTTCTTTTAATCAAGTGGTTATACAGTTACCATTAAAAGCACAGAATGGCTATTGTGCTGTAAGATTTATGATTGCCTGATCACACTTTACCTTGACCCAGTATTGTGTATTGTATACTCAGTATTGTGGGTAGCCTCCGTGACCGAGAGGTAGCGTGCTCGGCCTCAGACCTCCAGGGTTTGAATTTCGAATCCTGTGTCTGGAGGGCGGTGTCATCTCACCATCCTCTGGAGGTTCTCCTGGTCCAATTTAGCCTGTATGTGCACAAAAGTGGCCTAAAACCTGATTTATTTCGTTTTTACCTTGACTCAATGTTTTTTTTTTGGTCAACTGCCATTAAAGCCACAGGGTGAACATTAACCCTCACAACACTGAAATAATAATTGTATAGACCATGGGGACCACTTTGAAATCATCATAACTGTCTTGTTTAACTCTTAACACTTTATTTGAATACCTGTTGTTATGTGTCTACGGCTATTAAAAATATTTTAATTTTCTCAGCGGGGGGATCATCTTTAGATGTGGAAATCTGAGGTCTAAAGACGGTCCTCGCACTGAAGGAGTAAAACAACCATTATTTAAATGTGTTGTTAGTGCTGTGAATACTGACCTAGCAGGACAAGGGTTATTTACAAAACGGCAAGGTGCCCTTTCGTATAATCTGTGGATGATCAGTGTTTTACAATTTTTTCCACCAAAATATTTTTGGGACTTGATATTGAACTGATCAAAACGACAATTTTTGTCAGGGGTGTCTCATCATCATGTGAGGTCAAACGCCCTTTCTGGAGGTTTCATAATTTATGGATGTGGAGGGGGGGGGGAGTGATTAAGAGGCTATTTTCGAAAACTTGAGTACTAAAGTCTCAACCCCCCCCCCCCTCCACACACACACACACACACACACACATAAACGTATAAAATTAATAATCCTACCTCCAAGATCTGGTACAATATCCATGCCCCACCCCGTTGGAAATTAATATCATGCCAGAATTCCGATACATTATATTATCTGAGTTTAATCAATTATTTTCCCGTCATTTTATCAATATTTTTTGTCTAAAATTTATGGCGACATCTGGGCCCCTTCTGTGACATCGGTCCAATATTAAATCAACATGGGTTCAATACCTCCTGTTTAATTGTGTGGCATACCCGGTGGCTGTCTTCGCAGATGATATCAAAAGTTAACCCTTGTCACAACTTTTTTGTTGTTGAGGTGGGTGATAAAATTTATTTAAGGATGGGTGGTTCGGTGGCTTGATAACGGCAAAATGTGTCACAAAGGGGGTGTATCATGACCCCCCCCCCCCATACACACACTTGTTTGACCTGTGAATGGCTTGTTTTAACCATTAAAGCGCTGAAATATTTTCATATAGGCCTATAAACCATGGAGACACAAAAACTCTTTTTTTTCAATTTGCAATCATCTTAAATGTCTTTTATTGGTTAGGTCTCCCCCTTTATTTGAATATCTTAGTTATGGGTCTACTGCCATCAAAAATATTTTTTAATACCACCTCTGGAATAAACCCCCCAGAATATTCAGAGAGGGGGGGGGGAGGGTCCGTACCCCTCTAATCCCCCCCTGGAATAAACACTGTTAAGTGCATTTTATTTTGTCTGAAAACGTATATTATACGGCTCTAGCAGCAGAAGGGTTAGGCTGATTGTTAAGTTCGTCTTCAGTCTTTGACCGCCGATCCCAATTAGGTTCGATTTTTTTAATTTTTGTATCAACACATTAGGTACCACACTTAAAGCACGTTGAAGATAAAACATGACATAAATGAGGAAGATTTGAAAATAATAACCCTCCATTTGGTCAAATCTTGATAATTTTCACTCACTTGAAGTTGTGGGTCGCGTCAACTTAAACTGGGTGAAAATTCCAATTAACTAATTTGGCGGTTAAAGGGTTAAATTATCAGCTCCATGATTTGGTTGTCATGTCAATTTTGAAAAACAAATTTATATGATGTTATATAACTTGCTGAACTTGACTAAAAATTTAAAAAGAAATCACCAAAGAAATTCAAAAGCACTGGAAAGCACAGGAAGTTTTATTGGGGAGGTGCGTTTCAGTATATTATGGACCTTAACTCGGCTGATTTTGCATGGGATTTTTTGGAAAAATAAGCATACACACTAAATAAAGCTTTCTTGCGACATATTTACACAGAATCAAGCAATCTCACAAGTAATCATTAGTACAAATCAACTTTACCGGTATCTATAAAAAAATCAATCCAAGAATGTCGAGGCGGCCGTTTTGGTGGGGAGGGGGTATGGGGGAATTCCCCCCGAAATATTTTGAAAAATACACACTAAATAACGCTGGCGACATATTTACACAGAATAAAGGAATCAAGCATTCTCACAAGTGAGCATTAGTAGAGATTAAGTTAACGGTATCTAAAAAAAATAACCATAGAATGTGGAGGCGGCCGTTTTGGTAAGGGGAGGGGGGAGGGGTTCAGGGGGATGGCTCCCGGAAAATTTTGAAAAATACAGACTATAATAGCACTTTCTGGTGATATATTTACAGAGAATAAAGAAATCAAACAATCTCACAAGTGATCATTAGTAGAAATTAGGGTAGGCCTATCTAAAAAAAGGTAACCTTAGAATGTGGACTTTCCCCCACCCCCCCCCCTCGACACGGGCCTGATACTAAATTACTTTTATTTCTATGTCGTACATTGCCATGTAAACAAAACTGTGTGACAGTGCGTTATACAACACTTTATACCACAAATACTACCCTTACAACGCCGAATTGTTTTGTATAAACCATAGAGAACAAAGGTTTTTTTACATTTAAAATCATCAAAAATGTCTAATTTCACTCTTTCCGGTTCATTTGAACTCATATGTTATTGGTCTACGACCAATAGAAAACTTTTACATTTTCGTTTTTTTTCAACCCGCCGAGACCAGGAACCGAACCCCGAGCTCTGGCGTGAAAGGCAGCCTTGCTAACCACTACCCTAGGGCCCTCACCCCGCCACACCAAATACCAGCCCCATTGAAATACATGTAAAATGCATCAATTCCACAGGCCGATTCTACTTCTTTCTGCCCTAACCCCTATCAAGTGCCGCACATCATATTGAAGCCTGGACTGTGTTTTTTTCAAGAAAAACCCCAGCTCTGATATGGGTCTGCTACCCAGACAGATTTTTAGCTAGGCCCGCTGGTGTGTAAAAAAAGTCACCATAGTTCAAATTAGGCTTAAATTCATATCCTCTTTCACAGACCAGACACGCATTCTATTAACCCACTGTATCCCTTTCAGATTGTCAAAAAACAGCTATATCTGATATCCGACATGATGTAGACATCGTGTACTTATTAAATATCCACAGAAATATAACTTCTTTGTATGTATGTATTTTTAATAACAACAGAGGTTGAAACAGCCGCATTGAAAATATTTTGTGTCATGATTCCATCATTAGTAGACACCTCCCTCACCAGACATCCAGAGCCACCTGTTGAGTGATCAGAAACATTCAGTTTATCATCTTTATATCTTGATGTATTAAAATGGGCATTTTTAGTCTTTTTATTTTAACAAGGAAATTCGCGAAAATTAAAACCTCGCAAATATTACCAGATCTACAGTATTTTCTTTTAATCAAGTGGTTATACAGTTACCATTAAAAGCACAGAATGGCTATTGTGCTGTAAGATTTATGATTGCCTGATCACACTTTACCTTGACCCAGTATTGTGTATTGTATACTCAGTATTGTGGGTAGCCTCCGTGACCGAGAGGTAGCGTGCTCGGCCTCAGACCTCCAGGGTTTGAATTTCGAATCCTGTGTCTGGAGGGCGGTGTCATCTCACCATCCTCTGGAGGTTCTCCTGGTCCAATTTAGCCTGTATGTGCACAAAAGTGGCCTAAAACCTGATTTATTTCGTTTTTACCTTGACTCAATGTTTTTTTTTTGGTCAACTGCCATTAAAGCCACAGGGTGAACATTAACCCTCACAACACTGAAATAATAATTGTATAGACCATGGGGACCACTTTGAAATCATCATAACTGTCTTGTTTAACTCTTAACACTTTATTTGAATACCTGTTGTTATGTGTCTACGGCTATTAAAAATATTTTAATTTTCTCAGCGGGGGGATCATCTTTAGATGTGGAAATCTGAGGTCTAAAGACGGTCCTCGCACTGAAGGAGTAAAACAACCATTATTTAAATGTGTTGTTAGTGCTGTGAATACTGACCTAGCAGGACAAGGGTTATTTACAAAACGGCAAGGTGCCCTTTCGTATAATCTGTGGATGATCAGTGTTTTACAATTTTTTCCACCAAAATATTTTTGGGACTTGATATTGAACTGATCAAAACGACAATTTTTGTCAGGGGTGTCTCATCATCATGTGAGGTCAAACGCCCTTTCTGGAGGTTTCATAATTTATGGATGTGGAGGGGGGGGGAGTGATTAAGAGGCTATTTTCGAAAACTTGAGTACTAAAGTCTCAACCCCCCCCCCCTCCACACACACACACACACACACACACATAAACGTATAAAATTAATAATCCTACCTCCAAGATCTGGTACAATATCCATGCCCCACCCCGTTGGAAATTAATATCATGCCAGAATTCCGATACATTATATTATCTGAGTTTAATCAATTATTTTCCCGTCATTTTATCAATATTTTTTGTCTAAAATTTATGGCGACATCTGGGCCCCTTCTGTGACATCGGTCCAATATTAAATCAACATGGGTTCAATACCTCCTGTTTAATTGTGTGGCATACCCGGTGGCTGTCTTCGCAGATGATATCAAAAGTTAACCCTTGTCACAACTTTTTTGTTGTTGAGGTGGGTGATAAAATTTATTTAAGGATGGGTGGTTCGGTGGCTTGATAACGGCAAAATGTGTCACAAAGGGGGTGTATCATGACCCCCCCCCCCATACACACACTTGTTTGACCTGTGAATGGCTTGTTTTAACCATTAAAGCGCTGAAATATTTTCATATAGGCCTATAAACCATGGAGACACAAAAACTCTTTTTTTTCAATTTGCAATCATCTTAAATGTCTTTTATTGGTTAGGTCTCCCCCTTTATTTGAATATCTTAGTTATGGGTCTACTGCCATCAAAAATATTTTTTAATACCACCTCTGGAATAAACCCCCCAGAATATTCAGAGAGGGGGGGGAGGGTCCGTACCCCTCTAATCCCCCCTGGAATAAACACTGTTAAGTGCATTTTATTTTGTCTGAAAACGTATATTATACGGCTCTAGCAGCAGAAGGGTTAGGCTGATTGTTAAGTTCGTCTTCAGTCTTTGACCGCCGATCCCAATTAGGTTCGATTTTTTTAATTTTTGTATCAACACATTAGGTACCACACTTAAAGCACGTTGAAGATAAAACATGACATAAATGAGGAAGATTTGAAAATAATAACCCTCCATTTGGTCAAATCTTGATAATTTTCACTCACTTGAAGTTGTGGGTCGCGTCAACTTAAACTGGGTGAAAATTCCAATTAACTAATTTGGCGGTTAAAGGGTTAAATTATCAGCTCCATGATTTGGTTGTCATGTCAATTTTGAAAAACAAATTTATATGATGTTATATAACTTGCTGAACTTGACTAAAAATTTAAAAAGAAATCACCAAAGAAATTCAAAAGCACTGGAAAGCACAGGAAGTTTTATTGGGGAGGTGCGTTTCAGTATATTATGGACCTTAACTCGGCTGATTTTGCATGGGATTTTTTGGAAAAATAAGCATACACACTAAATAAAGCTTTCTTGCGACATATTTACACAGAATCAAGCAATCTCACAAGTAATCATTAGTACAAATCAACTTTACCGGTATCTATAAAAAAATCAATCCAAGAATGTCGAGGCGGCCGTTTTGGTGGGGAGGGGGTATGGGGGAATTCCCCCCGAAATATTTTGAAAAATACACACTAAATAACGCTGGCGACATATTTACACAGAATAAAGGAATCAAGCATTCTCACAAGTGAGCATTAGTAGAGATTAAGTTAACGGTATCTAAAAAAAATAACCATAGAATGTGGAGGCGGCCGTTTTGGTAAGGGGAGGGGGGAGGGGTTCAGGGGGATGGCTCCCGGAAAATTTTGAAAAATACAGACTATAATAGCACTTTCTGGTGATATATTTACAGAGAATAAAGAAATCAAACAATCTCACAAGTGATCATTAGTAGAAATTAGGGTAGGCCTATCTAAAAAAAGGTAACCTTAGAATGTGGACTTTCCCCCACCCCCCCCCCTCGACACGGGCCTGAGACTAAATTACTTTTATTTCTATGTCGTACATTGCCATGTAAACAAAACTGTGTGACAGTGCGTTATACAACACTTTATACCACAAATACTACCCTTACAACGCCGAATTGTTTTGTATAAACCATAGAGAACAAAGGTTTTTTTACATTTAAAATCATCAAAAATGTCTAATTTCACTCTTTCCGGTTCATTTGAACTCATATGTTATTGGTCTACGACCAATAGAAAACTTTTACATTTTCGTTTTTTTTCAACCCGCCGAGACCAGGAACCGAACCCCGAGCTCTGGCGTGAAAGGCAGCCTTGCTAACCACTACCCTAGGGCCCTCACCCCGCCACACCAAATACCAGCCCCATTGAAATACATGTAAAATGCATCAATTCCACAGGCCGATTCTACTTTTTTCTGCCCTAACCCCTATCAAGTGCCGCACATCATATTGAAGCCTGGACTGTGTTTTTTTCAAGAAAAACCCCAGCTCTGATATGGGTCTGCTACCCAGACAGATTTTTAGCTAGGCCCGCTGGTGTGTAAAAAAAGTCACCATAGTTCAAATTAGGCTTAAATTCATATCCTCTTTCACAGACCAGACACGCATTCTATTAACCCACTGTATCCCTTTCAGATTGTCAAAAAAACAGCTATATCTGATATCCGACATGATGTAGACATCGTGTACTTATTAAATATCCACAGAAATATAACTTCTTTGTATGTATGTATTTTTAATAACAACAGAGGTTGAAACAGCCGCATTGAAAATATTTTGTGTCATGATTCCATCATTAGTAGACACCTCCCTCACCAGACATCCAGAGCCACCTGTTGAGTGATCAGAAACATTCAGTTTATCATCTTTATATCTTGATGTATTAAAATGGGCATTTTTAGTCTTTTTATTTTAACAAGGAAATTCGCGAAAATTAAAACCTCGCAAATATTACCAGATCTACAGTATTTTCTTTTAATCAAGTGGTTATACAGTTACCATTAAAAGCACAGAATGGCTATTGTGCTGTAAGATTTATGATTGCCTGATCACACTTTACCTTGACCCAGTATTGTGTATTGTATACTCAGTATTGTGGGTAGCCTCCGTGACCGAGAGGTAGCGTGCTCGGCCTCAGACCTCCAGGGTTTGAATTTCGAATCCTGTGTCTGGAGGGCGGTATCATCTCACCATCCTCTGGAGGTTCTCCTGGTCCAATTTAGCCTGTATGTGCACAAAAGTGGCCTAAAACCTGATTTATTTCGTTTTTACCTTGACTCAATGTTTTTTTTTTGGTCAACTGCCATTAAAGCCACAGGGTGAACATTAACCCTCACAACACTGAAATAATAATTGTATAGACCATGGGGACCACTTTGAAATCATCATAACTGTCTTGTTTAACTCTTAACACTTTATTTGAATACCTGTTGTTATGTGTCTACGGCTATTAAAAATATTTTAATTTTCTCAGCGGGGGGATCATCTTTAGATGTGGAAATCTGAGGTCTAAAGACGGTCCTCGCACTGAAGGAGTAAAACAACCATTATTTAAATGTGTTGTTAGTGCTGTGAATACTGACCTAGCAGGACAAGGGTTATTTACAAAACGGCAAGGTGCCCTTTCGTATAATCTGTGGATGATCAGTGTTTTACAATTTTTTCCACCAAAATATTTTTGGGACTTGGTATTGAACTGATCAAAACGACAATTTTTGTCAGGGGTGTCTCATCATCATGTGAGGTCAAACGCCCTTTCTGGAGGTTTCATAATTTATGGATGTGGAGGGGGGGGGATGGGGGGTTGAGAGGCTATTTTCGAAAACTTGAGTACTAAAGTCTCACCCCCCCCCCCACACACACACACACATAAATGTATAAAATTAATAATCCTACCTCCAAGATCTGGTACAATATCCATGCCCCACCCCATTAGAAATTTATATTATGCCAGAATTTCGATACATTATATTATCTGAGCTTTAATTAATTATTTTCCCGTCATTTATCAATATTTTTTGTCTAAAATTTATGGCGACATCTGGGCCCCTTCTGTGACATCGGTCCAATATTAAATCAACATGGGTTCAATACCTCCTGTTTAATTGTGTGGCATACCCGGTGGCTGTCTTCGCAGATGATATTAAAAGTTAACCCTTGTCACAACTTTTTTGTTGGGGAGGGGGGTGATAAAATTTATTTAAGGAAGGGTGGTTCGGTGGCTTTATAACGGCAAAATGTGTCACAAAGGGGGTGTGTCATGACCCCCCCCCCCATACACACACTTGTTTGACCTGTGAATGGCTTGTTTTAACCCTTAAAGCGCTGAAATATTTGCATATAGGCTTATAAACCATGGAGACACTAAAAGTCTTTTTTTTCAATTTGCAATCATCTTAAATGTCTTTTATAGTTAGTTCTTCCCCTTTATTTAAATATCTTATGGGTCTACTGCCATCAAAAATATTTTTTAATACCACCCCTGGATTAAACCCCCCAGAATATCCTGAGAGGGGGGGGAGGGTCCGCACCCCTCTAATTTACCCCCTGGAATAAACACTGTTAAGTGCATTTTATTTTGTCTGAAAACGTATATTATACGGCTCTAGCAGCAGAAGGGTTAGGCTGATTGTTAAGTTCGTCTTCAGTCTTTGACCGCCGATCCCAATTATGTTCGATTTTTTTAATTTTTGTATCAACACATTAGCACGTTGAAGATAAAACATGACATAAATGTGGAAGATTTGAAAATAATAACCCTCCATTTGGTCAAATCTTGATAATTTTCACTCACTTGAAGCTGTGGGTCGCGTCAGCGACGCACAACTTCAAGTGGGTGAAAATTCCAATTAACTAGTTTGGCGGTTAAAGGGTTAAATTATCAGCTCCATGATTTGGTTGTCATGGCAATTTTAAAAAACAAATTTATATGATGTTATATAACTTGCTGAACTTGACTAAAAATTTAAAAAGAAATCACCAAAGCAATTCAAAAGCACTGGAAAGCACCGGAAGTTTTATTGGGGAGGTGCGTGTCAGTATATTATGGACCTTAACTCGGCTGATTTTGCATGGGATTTTTTGGAAAAATAAGCATACACACTAAATAAAGCATTCTTGCGACATATTTACACAGAATCAAGCAATCTCACAAGGAATCATTTTTACAAATCAACTTTACCGGTATCTATAAAAAAATCAATCCAAGAATGTCGAGGCGGTCGTTTTGGTAGGGAGGGGGTATGAGGGAATTACCCCCGAAATATTTTGAAAAATACACACTAAATAACGCTGGCGACATATTTACACAGAATAAAGGAATCAAGCATTCTCACAAGTGAGCATTAGTAGAGATTAAGTTTACCGGTATCTAAAAAAATTAACCATAGAATGTGGAGGCGGCCGTTTTGGTAAGGGGAGGGGGGGGGGGTCAGGGGGATGGCCCCCGGGAAATTTTGAAAAATACAGACTATTATAGCACTTTCTGGTGACATATTCACAGAGAATAAAGAAATGAAACAATCTCACAAGTGATCATTAGTAGAAATTAGGGTAGGCCTATCTAAAAAAAGGTAACCTTAGAATGTGGACTTTCCCCCACGCCCCTCGACACGGGCCTGATACTAAACTACTTTTATTTCTATGTCGTATATTGCCATGTAAACAAAACTGTGTGACAGTGCGTTATACAACACTTTATACCACAAATACTACCCTTACAACGCCGAATTGTTTTGTATAAACCATAGAGAACAAAGGTTTTTATACATTTAAAATCATCACAAATGTCTAATTTTACTCTTTCCGGTTCATTTGAACTCATATGTTATTGGTCTATGACCAATAGAAAACTTTTACATTTTCGTTTTTTTTCAACCCGCCGAGACCGGGAACCGAACCGCGAACTCTGGCGTGAAAGGCAGCGGTGCTAACCACTACCCTAGGGCCCTCGCCCCGCCACACCAAATACCAGCCCCATTGAAATACATGTAAAATGCATCAATTCCACAGGCCGATTCTACTTCTTTCTGCCCCGGGCGGGGGCCCTAGGGTAGTGGTTAGCACCGCTGCCTTTCACGCCAGTGTTCGGGGTTCGGTTCCCGGACTCGGCGGCTTGAAAGAAACAAAAATGTTTCTTCCCCATCCACGTGTGAAAGTCAGTATTGTGGGGAGCTTCCGTGACCGAGAGGTAGCGTGCCTAAAAAGTGGCCTAAAGCCCGATTCATTTCATTTCATTTCTTTCTGCCCTAACCCCTATCAAGTGCCGCACATCATATTGAAGCCTGGACTGGACTGATATGGGTATGTGTGTTTTTAATAACAACAGAGGTTGAAACAGCCGCATTGAAAATATTTTGTGTCATGATTCCATCCAATCTGAATAATTTTCACTCACTTGAAGTCGACAACTTTAGGTGGGTGAAAATTCAGATTGAATAATTTGGCGGTTAAAGGGTTAAAGCATGCATCAAAGAAAGTCTCTCTGAATTTAATAAAGTTGTTTGTGGTGGATGCTCAATTAATACAATAATTCTATTTGGGAGATCCCTGTTTACCATAATAAATATAAATATTTTTCACATATTTGAAGCTGGATATTGCGCTAGCAATTCCAGCTTCAAATGAATGGAAAATATAGGCAAATAATTCAGCAGAGAACTAGTAATTTTCTCTCCCTTGAAATTATGCGTGATAGACAGTTTCCAATGCAGTGGAATTTGAATACGACTTTATAACCTGAGGCTTGGACCTTCAAATAAAATATTTATTTCACGAATTGTTCCTTTTTTATAAACATTCATTAAAATTTTCAATGCGCGTCCGAGCCGGGTTGAAATAAAAAATTTGTCCGCTACAAACCAAAGGAGATTGAATGGCTGCCCCCTAATGCTTTCGTATATGATTGTTATAGAATATAGGAGCTAATTCACATTTTATAAACAAACTGGTTATAAAATGCTGATGAAAACGCAATCCTACTATGATTGTACACGTTCAAGTATTTATTCCTTAAGTCTCACATGGAGAAACTCCCGTATTTCTTATTTTTGACATGGTTGTCCAAAATTAGAAATCAGGAATTTCGTCTCTATATCTAGCCTAACTGGTGAATGCCCAGCAGAAATTTAAAAAAAAAATTGCATTTCTAGCCTATGGACATGTTTACATCATATGGTCATATTAAGAAGCCAAAATGAAATCACCGATTTTTTATGGTTTTAGCCTGGGCATGACCCTTTAAAGTATACATCAACAATACCGAATCAAAACATTTTACATTTTTTCATTAAACAATTTCTAGAATAATCTTCATAAAATTTGCTAAATTCTAAATTTCGTTATGTCATTCATTATGCTCCTGAATTTGGATACCGATAGCAGCGCGATTAAAAATATGCCCTATCCCAAATTGGGGATAGGACATATTTTTAATCGTAGACTTCAGATGTTTGGAAACTAGCGAAGAACAATTTATCAGATATTACCCTTCCACACGACTTAACTAATTGTTTGGGATATTTTGTTTATCAGACGACTGTTCTGGGAGTAAAATTTGACTCTAATCGCGTATTTTGTCGTTTTCAGGTCTGATAAACAAGAAAAATTGTAGGAGAAATAACCATTACATTTCCCAGGTTTTTCGCATATATTTTTATTCAATTTATGCAAATACTCATGTGGCATATGAGTATTTTTTACCCGCTCGAAGCTGTAAATCGCGGTAGCGAGCACAGCTTTAGAATGTATTAGCGCACTATAAGTTAGATTATCGCGTGTCTAGCCAAATGTGCTGTCACTCCGCGATCCACAATTTTTAAAATTTTATTCTATAAATTATTACTTTAAGGGTTAATATGAGAAATTACACCATTAAAAACTTTTTCCTATTTGCCTACACTTCAATTTTTTTTTTAGCTCAATGGAATCAGAAAAAATCTTTCTATTTTTTGTGGGCACATACACTAATCCTCCAAATTTGTATTATTGTTTGTTGCCCATGATAATTATTGCTTTTTAATTGTGATTTCAAGCTCCTCCATCGAATAAAATGTATGCTTCACATTGTATATTTTAAACGAAATGTATTAAATGTAGGCTTAATTCAATTAATTACAACTTAAATGTCATGTGAATTATGTTTCATTGGAGCTACATGGAGTGGCGTCTGGTGAGTAATGTGTCATCCAGACACCACTGTGATTAATAACTCTGTTTCGGATCAGAAAAAGTAAAAATATATAATAAGAGGGAGCGTGAAAAACATTTAAAACACTTTTTCTATTTTTTAATTTTGTGGGCACAAACACAAATCCGCTAGAAAAAGGTAATGAGTTTGATGAAAAGAAAACACAGCTGAATCAATTTAGTTTTTCTCTACTGAAATAAACAGAAATAGACGTAATTAGGACACTTTGGCCACACTTCACAAAAATGCTTCTTCTCCCTCAATTCGTATCCGATTTCAATTTTGTTTACTTTGTTTGAAAGAGCTCGTGCTTTTGCATAAAATTTCCTCACGAATTTCAGAAATTTCAATTCGTAATTAACCTATGCCCCAATTAAGGATGAGCTTCTGTGTTATTGACACTCTGGTTGTTCCACCACGTCTGTATGACTCCGCTCTTCAGACAAAAAAAATATTATGCTTGAAATGCATTCACATGCCTAATTTGGCCTATTGGTCTAAAAATGCCTTTTATCAGTCAAAATGTCCCCATGGGGTGAAAATGTTAAATTTGCTTTTGAATTACGTTGTTTGCGGCCGCTACCTTGAATTCATGCTCAACAATATGTTTAAGGGTAAACTAAATGTCAGAAATGAAATCCCCATGGCAAAATTAGGCAAAATTGACCTTTTGTTTGTCAAAATAGCTCCACAAATGAAAAATTTCTGTTCGGCCGGAACCGATGGCGGCCATTTTTGAAAACGCTGTTTTTTGGGACTTTCCCCCCAAAATCGAAAGGGGCATAGGAGCTCATTTTTAATATCACCATCTAAACTACCTAAAACCACCAAGAAACTGAGCTTTAATGAAAATGGTCACGAAATCCAGAAAATGACCCAACTATAAGTAACCTATGTTGATATAGAAAAATATTGGTAACATATTTTTCTTAAACTTTAATTTCCAGTCCCCTGGGGACACAATGGGGTCACTCTTAACGAATTAGCTTGCTTCTAAACATCACTCAACAAAAATGACAGATTTCCAAACCTGACACATATTTTATAATGTTTGTATTTTTAAAGCGCCCGTATTGATAAAAGGGCTGAAGAAAATTTTCAATATGAAATCTGGGCACACATATTTTTCAGTGACCTACATGTGCATATAGCCGAGGGCTATAACTAAAACAATAATGAAAATAAATAAAACTACTACTATTTTGCACAATATTTCGAATTGTTGTCAATTTTGTTTTAGTGTCCTTCTAAAAAATGGTAAAATATGCCCTGGGGCTTAAAGCGTTTCGTTTGGCAAAAAAATAATTAAAACTCGATATGTCCCAAGGGTCAAGCTAAATAAAAATCGGAGTGAAAATTTCTCAGCTATTGTGAGTACGAGGGCTAGATCCGGCCCCGGCCTATTATGTGGTTTTCAAATGAATATCAGTGCACACTTATACAATACACACATGAAACTTGTATGGCTGATCAGCCGATAACTCACTCTCAAATTCCCATGTCGTATATGGGGATCAATTAATATCCTATATTTTATGGCAATACATACTATTAGTCATTGCGATTTATTTTTATTTAGATCCATATTGGCCCGTGGAGCCAGGTGAGGTTACAGCATACAGAAAATAAAATGAATAAACATCATTGTTAACAAAAAATGTTTAAACACTTAATTGATTGAAGAAGAAGAAAGAAGAAGAAAAATGTTTATTCGACAAATGACACTGAAAAAATACAAATTAAATAACATGTCAGGATGACTACCATTAAGACTCAAAGAGTGGCTGGCATGGAAGCCACCTAAGTATAAATAATATAAAATATAAAATACTATATAATATAGTAAATCACGATACAAAATTATCATACAAAATATTATGCAGCTTGTCAGATTAAATTTAAAAGGGACTGTGCAAATGAAAAAGTTTGGATAAATATATGATAGGATTTTAACTCAAAACATAAATTTAACAAATCTCAATAATCTCCACCCAGCTGAAACTGTCAATCGCGTCAGCGAGACACAGCCACAAAATAGGCAAAAATTACAAAATAAATAACATTGTGGCCAAAAGGAAAATGTATATATAAATATATATATATATATATACATACACACATACATTTTCAGTGCATTAGGTAGGTGTTGTCAAATTACAAACATAACAATTATGAATTAGACAAATGTCAGAATATTTCTCTATTAGATAGTGTTTAGTATATTGTCCAAAACCTTTTAAACTATGAGTGAGTATCTTTTCTAAAATTGATAAATGTGTGGTATTTAATAAATGTGGCATTTGGTTTCTGATACAATTACGAGCAAACTCATGTTTAAAATGGGCATTCCTCAGTTTGTTTAGTTTATTTAAGGACAGCCTGTTAACTAATAACCAGTAACTTATTTTTCTAATTCATCATTGATATTTCAAAAATAGGACTAAAATCACCTACTGTAATATTGATATCCAGGTACAACACGAATCAAACGGGATTGTGGGGCTGGCCCAGAATTATCGCGAAGTATAAAGATATGTAATTTGTATTAAATTGATTTCAATGCCATAGCTATCTTGTTTGAATCTTAGAAAAATAGGAACTGAATAGAGCTATTTTTATTGTTATATCAACAGGGTGTTCAATGCGACAAATCGAAACTTTAAAGTCTGATGGAAAACAGAGGTATGTTTCCAGAAGGTGGATGTGTTAGTGCAGTTGCCTATTGAAAAAAGGCTAAGTTAGAGAAAATGGTGAAAAATGCTGGTCGTTTAGCACAAAGCCACCTATAAAAACAATATTAAACTTTTATTTGAATGTTCAAATATATTATTACTTCAATTTTGTCTAGTTCATTTCTCATGAACTTTATATTGTTTGACATTGGAAAATGGCAGCCATCTTGAATTTTACTCCTTAAACAATATCTAGGGTGCTTTGATCAGAGCTAAATAGTCGCTATTTTGAAAAACGCTGCTGCAAGTAGTTAGTTAAAAACGATTATGATTCTAAGTCAAACACAAACTGTCCTCATTAACGGATGTGTCTAATTACTAGCGCGATCCACAACTTTTAAAGGTGATCTATCATCCCCTATATGGTATGAATAATTATGTCCTTATATGGGGTGATTGGTTATCATGTGACTCTCTCAGAGGGTCACATGATAGCCAATCACCACATATAAGGAAACACTTGTGCCCCATCTTGTGGCAACTTTGATTTATTTGTCACAAATTTATTCATACTATATAAGGGGTGATAGATCACCTTTAAAATTTAAATTCCAGGACTTAGCGCTTTAAAAGTTAATATGAATATTTTCACCACTTAATTTTAAAGTGTCGAGTCTACAGAACCTTTTATACTATTTGGCCACTTCAATTTGATTTTAGTTCAATGTAATCGGCAAAGAAAATGTCTATTATTTTTGTGCCATTTTGTGGATTTTTGTTAGCACATACACAAATCCACCAGATTTGTGTTATTGTTTGTTGCTTATACAATTAATGTTATTCAATTGTGATTTTAAGCTCTTCCATAGCATTACATTTTTGCGTCACATTGCATATTTCAAACAAAATGTGTTAAATGTAGGCTTAATTCATTTAATCACAACTGATGTCATTACATGTGATTGTGTTTTTGGAGCTACACTGGGCGCCATCTGGTGAGTAATGTGTCACCCAGAGCCACCTGGTGAGTGAGCAGAAAGATTTATTCGAGTTTATCATATATTTATATCTGGCCACTGTTTCAGGCCACTATGTTTAATTTCTGTTATAGATCAGAAAAAATCGAATGAAGGATGGCGGAATTTTTTTTCAAAGAAAAAAACCCATTCAACCTATTTTTAGAAAGCAAAATAAAAAAAACTTTTGACCTATTTATTTTGACCTATTTTATCTCCCAAAGTAACTTTATTTTCGGAAATCGGCCACAATCCAATGCGCGCCCTGGGTAGAAGAAAAAACACATGACAACTGGGTAGAAAAAGTATCGTCTACGACGCTGGCACAGCATTGGCCCAACATCAGCACAAACGTCTCGTGTTTGCTGAGATACGCCCACATGATAAAACATTTGTGCTTCCCAGATTGATGAAAGTTACGAAATATAATTAACCCTTAAATCGCTATTAAGTTTAATAAAATTAAACCTTACAGTGCGGGGATCGTTTTTAGTCGTCAGAATCTATTCTGACGACATATGCCGATCTAGCAAATTCAATGCTAATTTCTCCTTGAAAGACAAATAAACGGACTGAGAACGGCTATAGACGTACAGTGGCGGATCCAGAATGTGCAAGAGGAGGGGGCGTAAGCCACATTTTGGCTGAAAAAGGGGTGTTAGCTTCACTTTATGTAAAAAAATGCATGAAAATGCAATATTTTCACCAAGAAGGGGGGGGGGGGCGTACGCCGGGTACGCCCTATGCTGGATCCGCCACTGGACGTAGCCCTGAGCTGCATAGCCTTGATGCCAGCTGTATGCATCTTCCTGACAGCCAGGCTCGCTGCTCTTGAGGTCGCAGACCGAGCCTTGCTGAATCAGTGTTATCATCCACCTATTGGGGGTAGGGAGGATGATTTAGATATCGAATATTCATTAATTTTTCAACCAAATGCCAACTTAATGTTGGCCCACTGTCTGCGACATTGGCTCTACATTAATCCAACCCTGCCGCATGTAACGTCTCGTGTCTGGTGGGATGTGGTGGGAGCTGTCTGTAATACTTCCTGTGAAATTTTCGGCCACCAGACATGTGCTGCTTAATGCAGGGCCGGCGTCGTAGACAGTGGCCCTGCATTAAAGCAGCACTCATGCCAGAGGTCAAACTTGGGTCAAACAGAACAAATCTTTCTTGAAAGTCCCCACTCCAATAGATGGTTTTAACACTGATTCAGCAAGGCCTCTAGGGCGGGGGCCCTAGGGTAGTGGTTAGCACCGCTGCCTTTCACGCCAGAGTTCGGGGTTCGGTTCCCGGTCTCGGCGGTTTGAAAGAAACAAAAAATATTTCTTCCCCATCCACGTGTGAAAGTCAGTATTGTTGGGAGCCTCCGTGACCGAGAGGTAGCGTGCTCGGCCTTAGACCGCCAGGGCTCGAATTTCGAATCCTGTGTCTGGAGGACAGTGTCATCTCAATCATCTCACCATCCTCAGGAGGCTCTCCTGGCCCCGTTTAGCCTATATGAGCGGAATAGCCTTGTATTCAGGGCTAATATAGCCGTGATTAGCACGTTGAGGATTGAAGTGGCATAGTATATATATATATATATATAGATCTATAATGTAAGGCGACATCCTAAATTAAACATCTCAATTGTCTACATTTTAATTTTCGTCTTTTCTACAAAAAAAATCGCAAGTAATGGGCTTAGGCCTACTTCCTAATTTTTTTGTTTGGGCTTGAAGTTACGCTCATTTGTCACAATGTGATTGTAATTGGCCCGTATTCTTGTACTATATATTGTTGACTTCGGATTGGTCGAGATGGCCATCTCGACCAATCCGAAGCCTACGATATATCAAAACTTGTACGAGAATACGTGCCCTGGTCAATTCTCACACTATGCATTCCTCAAATAAGGAGAACAAACTAGAAGAAGTGAGGTGAATTCGTTTATTCATAACAAACAGTCTCGGAGCAACACGAGATGAGATTAGACCTCCGTTCCATTCTCTGATTCTAGAAGACTGGGTTGAACTCGCTCAACTAGAAAGTGAGTGAAAATTGCTTTACAATCATGGCAATATCGCGACAGAAGGAAGCCCGTAGCCGAGACTATACCCTACTCTTATTTCGAATGACTTTAACAGTTTGAGGCGATGTATATGCACAACCACGATGTCAAATATCCGCCCGGACCGGGATTCGAACCTTATACCTGCAGGTTACAAGCCTCCAGGCGATACGAATGAGCCATCGCGGGCGGCTATCAGCGCGGCAACATGGGATAAAATTCAGGTGAAAACTAATTAATATAATATTCATAATGCTGTGTAATCAAGGTATAATCCATTCTCCACACATAGATGTCGCTATGCAGGTCAACCTCCGCTCTCATCTCTGAGGTCAGAAAGGGCAATAATATTTCCATAATATAATATTGCCATATCAGATAATAATATGATTGTGCAGCAAGCGACGTAATTTTAAATGGAATATTCACTCACCCAGTCAGGGTCACTCACACATCTCGTGAAGAATGGGGGAAGAAGAAGGGGGGGGGGGGGAGGACTTTAAAAAATCAGCATGTCAAAAAATCGAATTTCCAACAAAAAGGGGGTTAGCCCTGCTCTGGCAGCCACTGGAATGCTCGGTTGGCTGAGCATAGAGGCTATAATTGACCTCCGTAGGTTGTGTTATGTATATAAACTTATCACATTTAAACATGACTCACTCGTCAGGCAACTATTTGTACACATATTTCTGAAACTCCCAGTCAATGAAAACCCTCCCGATTATAACAGTCCTATTGCTAGGTTATACGCCACAATCAATCTTCTAGATTTTGTAAATTACTATGTTGTCTTCAACTCGACGAAGATAACTAAAGAAAAATGGAAGTACATTGCTACACGCAGAGTTTCAGAAATGTATCGAAATAGATGGAATATATCATGCTGTATATATACAAGTTTACAAATATTGATTAAATGTGTATCTACTTTTAATGTAGTATGGTTTTGGCAGGTGGCAAAACAAAGGCCTTCTATGTTAAGGAAATGCAAAATTGTAGCTTGTATATTAGTTGGTGGCGCTGCCGTGTATATAAACAAAATGACAATATATAATAAAACTATTCAGATCAGTCCGTTGTGTACCAGTTATGAAAGACTCAGTGTAGAGCATGCTCTGTTAACGTGTAATTCCTTTGACCACGAAAGAGCTAAATTGTGGAGTCGGTGTATCGACGTTATGCCACCTGTCATGGCATTATCATTAAACCTCACCAGCCACGACCATAAACTGAAATTGATATTGAGTGGCCTTAATGTAGTGTTCAACACTGAATGGCTCTGCATATATGAAGGAATGATTAATTTCATGGCTGATATACATGTAATTGTTTGCGAAAAGTTATCTAATTTACAGCATACTATAATTTAACCTAATTAAAGAGTATTTTTTTACACCTGGATTTAAATAAATAGGGTAACTGATGTTGTTTGAAATCACCTTGTATCGCCATTCGTGTTGTTTTAACTGAATTGTAAATAAGTTGAAATTAGATGTTTAATTATTATTATTATTATTATCATAGATAGATGGTTCTATTAACATAACAGTTACTCAAATCATTGCTGATATTTATTTATTTATTTATTATTATTTTTTTTAATTTTTTTCATAAGTAATAGATATGTTTATACGACATGTACATGTGTGATTAATCTTTATTATGTGTAATACTTTTACTATTGTACCTTTTTACCCACATATTCTTGCTATTACTATAATGTGAAATGTATCTTCATTTTGGAGGCAATAAAGACATTCATTCATTCATTCAGTTGATCCGAGTGATTGATACATGTTTTGATTCAAGATGACTGGCAGGGCTTATAGTAGCATGTATATTAGTTTTCAAAAAAAATCGGCATTTTTCAAAGAAATTACAGCACTGTTAGAAAAGAAGCTTTTGATCTCCTATCATCTTTGAGGCATTTTTTGACGTGTATATGGGGGGTTGTGCTCATTAATATTCATAGCTGAAATAAACAAATTAAAACCGGAGACTACGTAGAATGTCTCTGGAATTACAGACTTTTCATCATATGTATATCATCTATTTTTTGCTTTGAAATTCATTCATATCTACATTTATTACATCAGTTTTTGTTCTTTCTTTATTCTCCGTGCGCTCATCGTTATATATGTTAAAACTGTTTTGCAAAAAAACTCTTTAACATAATTTAACATAGCCACCACAGCAATTAGAGAGGTGACATGTTAAATAAGTGAAATGATTATTTACTCTCTGTCAAGTAGTAGGAAAATAGGTTAAGTTTTGTGTAGGCTTTATAACTTTCACGCTAATGTTACCGACTGCCAGCAACACAGTCTATTCGGCTTTGATATAAACATTGGGACAAGTTTGTTGTGTGCACAGTAGGCCTAGGCCTATATCAATCATCAACTCATTAACTGGCATGTATTGCAAATTTCGAATGTGTAAGTACACCCACATATTAAAAAATATACCTGGAAATGATAATAAAGATACCTGTCATATTGACTATCTGTGAATTTAACTATCTGTGAAATTTGTTTGATGTAAAATAATCTTAGTATAAAGACTAGGCTATCTTTATGTTAGTGCATATTCCTATTAGACTAGGCATGTAATCTACAATCATTAGTTAGGCCTAGTTGGGATTTACAGGCCTACTGGCTCATCTGTTGTGTTTTATGCCCAATCAAAAGAGCCTTTTTTATTTTAAAAAAGCTACTCTGTTTAAAATGCTGTCAGTAGGCTTACCGACAAAGGTTGTTAACGTTGGTAACTGTTTGCTTTCATACTAAATCTAGTGTAGTCTTTGATCACCAATGAGCATCAAAAAGTTGTTTGCATAATTAAATGTCAAATTTTGCTACACAGTAAAACAGATGGAAAACCAAAATATATAATTAGCCTATAGATGTTTATTTTCAAGTTTAAATATCTAATTTACCATGACATCAATAAAATGTTATTTTAAATAATCATTAGTCAATAAATATTGTCAACTTGGTTTCTGGTACCTATTATTTTTTGCCAAAATCAGGACAAAAAATCATGTTTAACCCCTACCCCCCCCCCCCCCAGCTTGAAGGGGTAATCTCATTCTAAGAGCATATAGGGTGAGTATAGTTAAACAATGTCATATCTGCACGATAGAATGAGCACAGCGTTTTATATGTTGATGCCATCACTGAGTTATAATAGGTGGAGAAATGTGGAGAACCTTGGCTGCGTTTATTCAAAACACGAAGCTGTAGGTCTTCATCTACGTGGAGTGCATTATAAAGATGTGGCAAATCCGCCGACAAAGTCTCCACCTTAGCCACGAAATCATACCGGAAATGACACGGGTGACAATGATGAT
This sequence comes from Flabesymbios commensalis, assembly GCA_964017125.1. Classification (NCBI taxonomy): domain Eukaryota; kingdom Metazoa; phylum Annelida; class Polychaeta; order Terebellida; family Flabelligeridae; genus Flabesymbios; species Flabesymbios commensalis. The sequence goes on from OZ024909.1 coordinate 79,741,301, forward strand.
ACATACTCAGCCAATGACGATTAAAATGCAGCGGATTTTTTTTTGTAATGAATTTCAAAAATTCTGAGAACTCTACAGGTCTATTTGTGTTGCTGTTTTGTTTTGCTGTTTCTATGACTTTAAGGCCAGATGCTGCCCTAATTCTAATCGTGTGTCCTTTATTCCCCGGTACTTTATCCCTCCATGCAGAGACCAGTCGGTCAAACGGGTGCCTCACAATAATGTACTTGAAGTAATGCTTCATGCGATACTCAGCCTCCTCCTTGCTGTATTGAGACAAAAACACCAGATTGTTTTTTCCCATGTATTTCCTTTCGTGAACAGATTCACCCTTACGGGCATTTCCTCCGCGCATCCGAACCAAGGCATTCTTCCAGGCAGTACTGGCACATTTAGATATTGTACAGTATACAGATTTCTTACTGTCGTCCGCCAGTAAGTACTTGTAGATGCTCTTATGCATGTAGATGTTTCGAGTATGGCCCATCTCAAAGTCAGATATGTTATGTTTAGCACAGAGATCGTGTATGACCTGAGCTCGTTTTACTCCAGGAACCTGCGTATCGTCTAGGACTCGAGCTCGTCTTTCTCCAGGAACCGGTGAATTGTAAAGGACTTGAAACCCTCTCTCTCTCGGGGACTGCGATTTATAAGGCCTAAATGACATGGTGGTTAGATCTACAAGCAAAATAATATTGAATTATTTGGATCTTTTTCACAAGAAATGTAACAAATGCATTATAAGTGTGAAGTGATTCAAATAATTTGACATATTGATTTGACTCCTGAATTAATTTAAAAGTATAAAAAGTGTTTGAGAGTCATAACCCTTACCCACCCCCCCCCCGCCATAAAAAAACGAGACGTAAATCCAATTTATGTCTTAAATATACATATATAATTACAATGTTCACCCACCTGAAATTGTGGCCCGTTACCGCAACCCACAACTTCAAGTCATCAAAAATCAATTAACTTTTTCAAGCCTGAATTTACCACTGTCATCTTCATCCACTACAAGCCGCTAATTGCTGTCACAATTCTCGACTTGTAGTGGTTGAAGATGATTTGATGTGGTTTAAAAATTAAGGAAAATCGCCATGAATTTGTAAACCAGTTTCACGGAAATGCTCTTTCTAAAACCCTTGGTTGTAGAAAAATTAAGTCTGTTTACAGGGATGTTTTACAATGCTTTAACCCTTTCAAGCCTGAATTTACCATGGTCATCTTCATCCACTACAAGTCGCAATTCTCGACTTGTAGTGAATGAAGATGACTTACAGTGTTATTTTTAAAACAGTTCCACGAAAATTTTCGCTCTAAAACCATTGGTTGTAGGAAATTGAGTAATTGTTCAGAGATGCAAGATGATGCTTCGGGGCATCGTCAGGTCTTAAAGGGTTAATACAAGATGATGCTTTGGGGCATCGTCAGGTCTTAAAGGGTTAATACAAGATGATGCTTTGGGGCATCGTCAGGTCTTAAAGGGTTAATACAAGATGATGCTTTGGGGCATCGTCAGGTCTTGAAGGGTTAAATATAAACATTTTGAATCAAAACAGATTTATTGCTTTCTACTTTAAAAAGTTGAAGAAAAAAATGTAATAATTCTAAAAAGGCTTTTGTACATCAAAGATATACTAATAGCCCAATATCAGATTGCCAACATCGGGGACAGTGTACATGCATCGAGGATGTAAAGTCGTTTTATGGCAAGAGTCAACCCTCGTCGGTAGGCTCCCAGCTCTAAAGCCACCCCTGATCGGAGTCAGGCACCCCTCATCGCCGGCTCGCAACTCCGACGTGGCACACCTCATTGGACGGCGCCCTGCCTCGAGAGGCGCCACTCATTGGATGGCTCCCTGCTCCGAGAGGCACCCCTCATACGACGGCTCCCGCTTCGAAAGGAACCCTCCTCAAATGGCACCACTCATTGGACAGCTCTGAGCTACGAGAGGCACCCTCATCAGACGGCTCCCGCTTCGAGAGGCACCCTCATCAAATGGCACCACTCATTGGACAGCTCTCACCTACGATTGGCACCCCTCATCACACGGCTCACGCTTCGAGAGGCACCCTCATCAAATGGCACCACTCATTGGACAGCTCTCAGCTACGAGAGGCACCCCTCATCAGACGGCTCCCGCTTCGAGAGACACCCCTTTTCGAACGGCTCCCTGCTCCGACGTGTACAGTCCAATCACGTCCGATGTGACCCTGGGCGCCACCCTCTATTGAAATGCCTATACTCAATCAAAAGACATGTCAGGTTTCTGAAACGCAGTTCAAACTGCTAGAAAAGACACACGTTATGACAGTGCGTGGCATTACCCGGTGTTACCCTGGATATTACCTCAAAACTAATCTGTGGTGTAGGGGGACTTCAAATTGATAAAATATATTTTTCAATTAGGTTACATTAATTTATTTAGAAATTTAGTCGTCAGAATACCGTACCGGGGCCATTTATTTTACAGTAGTGTTGTATTATTAAAATGTTATTTCCTTTTGCATCTTGACTGTAGGCGTGCAATAATTTGATTACGATGCAAAACCCTTTGACTATTTTCTAATGTGTTCTATCAGTACAAACCGTTTTTAATGACATGATTCTGTGACTTTTGCGCACGCCATATCCACCGCGTGGCTTTATTTTTGTTGAAAATATAAATACTACCCGTCAATGACACAAGGCCGAGCACAAACACGCAAGCAACGAGTCGTGGTTGATTTATACGAAAGCACATTCTCAAAATGCCAGCAATTCTCTGAGTCTGCAAATATAACAAAGGAAGAATGTTCAAATCATTTATTATTTATTCTATGATTACTAATTGGAAAAATTGACGCGTTGCGTATCAACTGTAAATGTGAAACAAACTGTATTATAAAATGAGTGATTTATATTTACGTCTACTGATGTACATAATCCAACAACTGACTTTATTAAGACTATTTAGCTATTCATTTATACAACTTATAAACGAACCTTTTCGAGTCCATGATAAATCTTTGATTTTCAGTAATATTAAAATAAATATTATTATGAAGAATAGTATATATTATTATATGAGTGGTTGTTATAATAAAAACATTTTTGATAAATTTAATATTGAACCAGTAAGTCAAATCTGGAATAATAAGATGTTTAAAAAAATATTTTTTTCTCACAGTTTGACTATATTATCAGTAACACCTTGGAAGACTTGTAAGATATGGCAGAGCCATATATAAAAATAGAAAACCGAGCTGGAAACAAGTAAAAAATAAAACATAAGCTTAATTTAAGACACATTCCTGCTATATTATAGAATGTAACGTGATAGAATAAAATCGAGGCTGAACGATGGCACTACAAACAATATTAGAAATAACCAACAAAAATAATCTCACAAAGCGCTGGCAAGTTGAAATAAATTATCGGTAACATGACGTCCTCATTGTGGCATATTTATTATTGGGGGCAATAATAGAAGCTGATACCACAGCGGCCCATAACTTCAAGTGGGTGAAAATTACTTTTAGATCAAACATGTGCAATTCTTGTTGGGGATAGACTTTATTCGTCAGAATCTGACGTCTGTAGGCGTCTGTAGACGTCAGATTCTGACGACTAAAGTCTATCCCAGCGCTGTAAGAATTGAAATATTTCCAATGGTCGTAGACCATTAACATAGGTATTCAAATGAATCAGAAAGAGATAACTAAGACATTTATGATGATTTCAAACTAAAAGAAACCCTTTGGTCTCCATGATTTCTACAAAAATAATTCAGCGCTTTAAGGGTTAAACACATACTTCGTTCACAATAGCTGCGATTAAACATGCTAATAAAACGGATTAAACACGACTTGTATCTCAGGCAATTCTCAACCAATTTTGATAAATTTTACAAGGACTATTTACGAGTCACGCGGCGACTACCGTGAAATTTTTATCATAAAATATTAAATAGTTCCAAAGTTAGATCATTTGACATGTAGTAAATATGTAATTACGACGTCCCCCTATAAACCCATTAAACTGGTTAAATTAAAGTTTGTTTTTAGCCTTGAATTGCATTACATGCCAGATGGTTTAGCAAAACAATATTTTCTGATGCAAATTTCATGGTGATCGCCGCGTGACTCGAAAATAGTCCTTGCAAAATTTCATGAAAATTGACTGAGAAATCGGCGAAAAACATGCGATACAAGTTAATCTGACGGCGGGTATAGTCTGTATTAGCGCTTTAAGGGGATTGCTTATTTTTAATCTTTACAGCGCCGGGACTGTCTTTCGACGTCAGAATCTGACGTCTACAGACGCCAGATTCTGACGTATAAAGACGGTCCCCTGAAGACATTTATGATGATTTTAAATTGATTTAACAGTTATATTTCAGCGGTCCAAGGGCTAAAGCAATTGTATAGCAGATATCAAAATAACTTTTTTATACCTACGAATATAAACACAAATCACTTCGACTTCTAACCTATATCATCAGAAGACCAAGCTCAGAGGCGCACACATCCTTAGCATGATAATGATAATGTGGCAGCATCCAGGTCAATTCCAGGTTAATGCGAAGGGAACCGGACCGACGAGAAGCCGGATATAGATGAGATTAAGGTTATGTAATTTATGGATGTTACCCTATTTTATTAGCCGATTAAATCACTGTTATTAGTAATGAAATAACTCTTTAAAGATCAATATTTGTAAATGTTTGGTTCCAAATTGAACAAATATGAGTATTTTTCAACCACTTTAGGTTGTGGATCGCGGTAGCGGGACACAACCTAAAGTGGTTGTAAAAAATGACCTTAGTACGATGAAGATTAAAATGTGTTGGACATACTTATAGTAGCATAGATGTTTTGAGCATTATGTTGACAGAGTGAGTCAGCGATTTTAAATAATTTTAAATGTTATTGTGGCTATTATACATATACATTCCTAATTTCACAGGAAGCCAATTCACTCACCATGTAATATGATTCCTCCATAAACATGCTTAGACACCAGCCAGATACGATGTCAATCGTGGGTCAGTGATTCGATAATAATACACTGAACAAAAAAAAGAGAGAGACAAGTCGATTCACGTGCAAGAAATTACTACAATGCAATGTTTTCTGAAAATGTTTTTATTGATTCTTAGACAACGTGTTTTACTAATTGCACAGGGGGAGATGGGGGTTTGGGGGGGGGGGGGCGTGGGCGGGGGCTACTACATAAATCACATCGACTCCCACGCAAAATCAAAATGTGTTGCTTGTATTAATCAATCCAGGGCCATAACACTGCTTATGTGAGACACATTCTAACAAGCTACTTATCGACTCTTAGACAACATATGTTCCTAATTACATGCTACATAGCAAGATCGAGAGAGTACAACCTCTTATCCTGAAAATGCACTAAATATGCCCTTTGTGTGTGCATTTCCTACAATTTAATCGATGTGTTGACGCTAACGATACGCATTTAATAAAACAAATACATTGTACAATCGATTTGGGAAGCGCCAAAATATGTAATGAAGTTATCTTGAAGATGTATTTTCATGTTATTTTTATAATTTGATATAGTAGGAAGATTTAATACGCAGAAACGTTTAAACATCCTATTACATTTATATAGGTCTTGTTAAATGATAGTGTGTTCACATACCATTTAGTTTTGTTTGCGTTATAATTATAGCGAGAAATCGCAATAATAGATATTAGTCCATGTGATTTATAAATTACAGAGACGCTGTGCAACGTTTTATTGTTCATTTATAATATAATAATGACGTCATAATTAATTTGTTTACTGAACGTGTTCAAGGTTACACGTCACTAGCTCTGTTCAAAGGGCCATTATAGCAGATCGTATTTGTGTCCCTAATTTAAAGACTAATCGTCGCAGATGCACAAATAAGGTGTCTAACCCTATGTTTTCGAGGTCAAGGAATACGATAAAATAGAGCTTATAGCGATTCGGCTCATGGCTGTATTGATATTTAAAAAATATTGTATTTTTCGTGATTTTGACATTGTTTATTGCTATTAACAGATTTTCGACATTTTTCCGAAATAAATTGAATAATGATTCACAAGTGGTTTCATTAAATTCACAAAATATGTCTTATGGTGATGTATGACGTCACGGAAGTTTAAATAGTAACAAATTAACAATTGAATTTACTGAAATTGGATATCAAGCAAAGTAATCCGAGCTCGAGGGCTTTTATAAAAATGTCCTAACCTTGTTTTGTTACATATACAATGTTTTTGATGTTTTTATGCTCAATTAAAATCCGATGAATCTCAGCTTGAAAAAATTGGCTTTGTGTACTCGACGCAGACGCAGACGCAGGCGCACACGCAGACGCATAAAACAATGTGGTGGGGATAGAATCGGACCCTGCGAAAGGGGGAGGGGTGTGGGTTATTATATCATTTATTGCAAGGCGGTGATAGGCCTATAACGAATGACTCTCGTTGTTTGAATACAATGTCGATCTTTGACGGAAAGGACGGGAGTTCTCACCCGTCATTTCAAAGCAGACCTTCCTGTTGGTTCCATTTTCATTTTGACAAAATGTTTTTTTCAAAAGTTGAGCCACCGATTACGAAACTGAACCAACAAACAACAAACATATATGTAAGCATGAGTTTACTTTATTCTGATTCAGTAGCCTATATGCCAGCATCGCATCGCGGACGGTGGACCAACATTGAGTCAACATAGGATGAATGTTTTGCGCCATGAGGGATTCGTGACAACAACATCGGTCTGATCGAGTATGAGTTTCTATCTCCTTTATCATGTTTATCACCTTAACTTTAACGTAACTTATTAGAGTGATCAATAGCCGACATTTAGCATGCTAGTTATGCCTAGACCTGATATTGGCTGACATCTGCGGCAGTGCCTAGCAAACACAAAACATTTGTATAACATTTTTACAATTTTGGACCAACGTCGAAGACGTTTGGCGGACGTTGTACAAATTTTATGCAAATGTTTTGTGTTCGCTGGGCGCTGTCAATAATCTTGGGGGACATTTTTTTCAGAATTTCGGAGCTTGAAGCCGGAACAAACTGTTATGAGCGAAAACAAGATATTCAGCAATGGCCATCAAGTCCGAAAAATAAAAATAAAGGCTCAATGGTGAACAAATTGCACCCGGTGGTTTTACAATCTAGACCTATAAACTATACGTCTGGAGCAAAAAACATACTTCATGAATTGTAAGGTTCAACTAAATATGGTGGCCCGACTTAGGAACTTTATCATGGTTATCGGAACGTGGGAACTGCGGAACATGGGAACGTTCTTCTGCGTCTGATCGTGCGTCCGAGTGCGTCTGCGTGTGCGTCTGCGTCGAGTACACACAGCCAACAGTGGCCAGGCACTTTTGTCAATTGCAAGGTCAAATATGACTTTTCAACAAATGAAGCTAGGAACAACTGTAATACCTCATTTCCGCGTGATTTTGACCGGGCAATCCATTTCTGATATTTCTGTCTTGAAAATCCATTTATGGTATTATTATGGTCATTCAAAGTCATATTCAAGGTCGAAAGGTCAATTCCGAGGTCCTTTGTGTGTAATTTTGACTGAATAACCTATTCTGGTACTGTTTTAATGACTAAAGGTCATCTTCAAGGTCAAAAGGTCAATTTCAAGTGAAGAAAAATATGATTTTTAACACATAAAGCTAGGAGATTTTGATTGTAAATTCAATTTCTTCTTAAATATGATTTGTAACACATATGAGCTACACATTGGAGCACGTAATATAATACCTCGTTTGAGTATGCTTTTGACTGGATAATCTAATTCTGTTAGTATTAAATGATTAAGGTAAAATGATCAGGCGACGAGAAGGCGTTAAAGGGCAATGGAGAGGTGTTGAAGAGCGAAGAAAAAGCTTTAATGATCAATGAGGAGTTGTTAAAGGGCAATGAGAATGTGTTAAAGGACATTGAGGAGGCATTAAAGGGCAACGAGGAAGCATATTAAAGGGCGATGAGGAGGCGTTAAAGGGCGAAGAAGAAGCGTATAGTGCGATCAATGCCACCTATGTAAAGAATAATGACTAAAGCAAAATTGTATTTTTTATTGATGACATTTCAGACAATTCGGACAATTCAAGTCGTCTATGGAACTCTATAATAAATAATATTCTGCGTAGAATTCCACCACCTGCTCTGCCAGAATTCACAGCAGTAAAATTACTTTGTGACAATTTCTCGAAATACTTTGTAGATAAAATTGAAACTACTCGTTCCCAATGTTCAGTAAAGTGCCATATAGGCCTATTCCATCAGTGCAAAAAACTGAAATTAAATTAAAAATGAAAGTTTTTAAACGTGCGATAGAAGATGAAAAAGAAAAGCTTTCTTGGGCTCATCGCCGACATCGTGTCATCTGGACCCCATTCCTACAAGCGTGCTAAAAATTGTCTCGACATACTAATGACTGGGTATATACATCTTCCAAGGCTTCGGGAGAAGTGGAGCCTTGCGGTGGGAAGATGCGTATATATAGGACCATCAGTTAAAAACATATCTTTCTAAAAACAATCCAAAAAATTACAGGCATGTATCCAACGCGAGTTTTAGTTCCAAAATCTTAGATAAAGGTAATAGCCATTCGTTTACAAGTTTATTTAAAAAATAACCATACATCTAATTCACTACAATCAGCCTACACGAAACATCATTCTACAGAATCAGCGCTGCTTTTGTCAACGTTCACCATACTACATTAACAAATCGACTCTCAGATTGGTATGGAATGTCTGCTCAGACTCAAATTTGGTTTTCTTCTTATTTGAAAAAAATGCAGCAATCGGTACCAAAAGGCCAGTCGGCCATTATAATTCCCTGTCCCACCCGCAGCGTGTTAGACATTTCTGAGGGTACATCTTTCCCTGAACTCTCACATTCTGTTTTACAGTAATAGTCTATCTATTTAGCACAGTATGCCATGCATATTACAGATATTAAAGTCAATGATGATCACAAGTCAGCCATTTTTGAATTAGACAAAGTTGACATTTTTGAGGGCTTTTCACTCCATGAAACCACACATTTTGGTTTTACAGTAATGGTCTAGCTATCTGGCACAGTTTTCCCGATATTACCCATATTAAGGTCAATAACGGCCTCAAGTCGATCATTTTAAACTTGATCGAGATTTGTCAGGGCATATCTCTACCTGAAACCACACAATAATTTTGTTTCCTACTTAATGTCTGGGTTTGCCACATATCAGGCCTATTAAAGTTAATTATGGCCGAGAGCCGGCCATTTTGAATTTGATCGAATTAAAAATTGTCAGGGCATAACCTACCTGAAACCGCACATTTTCTATTGTAGTAATGATTTAGCTAACTGGCATGATTTGCAAGGTACTAATGATTTAGCTAACTGGCATGATTTGCAAGATATCAAGCATATTAAAGCTAATATTATGGCCGATGGTTGGCCATTTGAATTTGATCGAGTTGAACTTTTTCAGTGCATATCCCTACCTGAAACCGCATATTTTGTTTTATAGTAATGGTCTGGCTATTTGGCACGGTTTGCAGGACATCAGGCATATGAAAGGTAATATTGGCTCATGGTTGGCTATTTAAGTAGGTCGAAGTTTTTAAACCCCAAATAGCACATCTACACCACCTAACGGTAAGGGATATGTGTGTGCAATATGACGGGTCTCCCAGAGTTGCTCCGGGAATGATAGCTGTCAGATATCAAGCATATTGCAGTTAATTATGGCTGATGGTCGGCTATTTAAGTAGGTCAAAGTTCATATACCCCAAAAGGCGCTTGTATACCCCCTAAGGGATGTGTGTGTGCAATATGAAAAAACTACCCCCATGGATTTCAGTGATCTGCTCCGGAATTCGAAACGAAATGCAGACAGACGGCGGACGGACATCAGAGGTGACGTTAATACCCCGCCCCAACTTCGTCGGGCGGTGGATAACAATTGCAGACACTCTGACAGATTAAAGTTACACTCTCATAATATTAGAGAGTTTCACAGGGCTCTGCAGTGGGACCACTTTTTGCCTTATACACCACACCACTCAGCGCTACAATCTCCAATTTAGATATAAACCACCATCTTTATGTCGATGATATCCAAATTTACATGTCCCTATCATCTAAGGAATCTCTAAGAGAAGTCGCAACATTGTTTATTGGGGTGTATCGGCTTGGATGGCAGGGTCCAAGCTGTAGCTTTACCCTGGCTTCTCATTGGGTCCAAACTTCAAAAAAGCAAAAAGCAAAAACATTTTTGTTTGTTTTTTCATTCTAAAGAAAAAAAGAAGATAAAGCAATTTCGTTTTATTTCGACAAAGGAAATAATTAGTTTTAATTATTTGCGAATTTTCGAAGAGGAAGTTTATTATGCACTGTATTGTCCGTTACAATCATATTTGGCGTTTGAATTGTCCCTTTGACGTAGATGATCACATCAAGATGTATGACTTGATCCATTTGTTAAAAATCATATTTTCGATTACCCGACCTAGAAATTGACACATTGGCCTTTTGAAAATGGCCTCTTTATTCAGCAAAATAGTAGCAGAAATAGATTATTCAGTCAAGATGATATCAAAACGGCTATTTGTTTTTGTTAAAAATCATACTTTTACATTTTTGACCTCGGAATTGACATTTTCATGACCTTGAATTGAAATTGCCCGTGCATATGACCTTGAAGATGACCTTGAATCACAAAAATAAGGCTATAAATGGATTTTTCCATTCAAAATCACACGAAAAAGAGGTATTACACATGCTCCCAGCTTTATTTGTTTAAAAATGATATTTTAACTCACTTGACCCTAAAATTGACCTTTTGACCTTGAAGATGACCTTGAATAATCCAATTAATTTCAGAAATGGGAGGTCGTTCGTGATATTTGTACGACATTAAAAATAGTTCCATTAAAGATAAGGTCCAAATTAAACTAATCAGAAAGATATACTACATAACAATCTGGTCGTACAATTTCAGAACGCTGAAATTTATAATATTTCACCGATTCCGGATGCAGTCATTTTGTTATTTATCCTTAGACGACCTTAAAAATTAAAATTATATTTTAACTAATTTTTGTCAGGTATTCAATCAAGTGATATACGGCAATGTACATTGTGATATTTAACTCAGTATTATTTAACCTATTTTCTAAATATTGGTCAGCATGTTCTTGAATTTCCACCAGTTTAAGATATAACTTTTAAGCAAAAACACACTGGATATTCCACACATTATGTGAAATAAGAGAGTAATAAAATATAATCATGCTCAAGTAAAATATATTTTTTAATGCAAAAATGTATTAATGATCATAGCTGCTACATATTTAGATCGTCCCAAATCGCTGATGCCACTTACATGTCTTTTATCACTTCAGCTTCATTCATAGCCTTGGAAAATATGTGCGCAAAATGGCGTCAATGTCGCAAAAGAGACTGTGTTGGAATAACGCCGTAACCATGGCAACGCCTCAAATATTTTTTTCACAACCATTCATGTTGTACCCCCGACATATCACTGAATCAAAAAAATATGGTTTTGCTTTGTTCTACCGTGGGGAGGGGTTCACTTTTTTTTCACCCTCCTGACCGCTGCACTATAAAGTACATTTGATCTATATAACTGTAGAGAGGACTACTTATGACGCCATAGTCTCACAACTGCTGTGTATGGTTACTAGGTCGATAACTGATCGAGTGAATGCATGAATGAATGAAGTAGGTTGAATCTATGACATTATAATTTCAAAAGTTTCACTATGATATATAGACCTACTAACTGACTGTCTAGTTATTATTATTAACATTATATCAATATTGGTTCAACTTGCCGTTGGTATCGCTCACAAATTATCTTTTCAAATAATCTATTCCAGAATTGGCCACCTTGGATTTTCACTATACCATATTTTTCAATCTTTAAATTGAGAATAAAAACAAAATTGAAAGGAATGTTTTAGCAACCGACAATAATGCATGAAAAGTTGTATAACATAAACTTATCAAGCAACTATTTACACGTTGCACGCCAATATCAGACAGTGGCGGCCATATTGGATTTATCTGTTTCATAGCCTATCATAACCTATAGGTTATGAAACAGATAAATCCAATATGGCCGCCACTGTCTGATATTGGCGTGCAACGTGTGAATAAGTGGCAGATGGCGACCATCTTGGATTTTTGTGTCTACAGAATTCCGCTTCTCCAGATCTAGTCACTTTGGGATGTTAAACCAATGCTGCTTTAGTGTAGGCCCGACGTCGACAACGACGTGCCAACATTTGAGCAACATTAGGTCAGCGTATCGTGTCTCGTGTTTCCCGATGTGGCGTACGTGGGAGTTTATATTGTAATATATTATTTCATTGTCACTGCAACTGGATGTTGTGCCAGCACTGCGCCGTGTTCGGCATACCTCTCTGACTGACCGACCCCGCCTCGCTGTCATGCGGACTGGAGAATTTCGAGCCAGTGTTGGAATAACGCTGGTTTTTGGTCCGCTGGTGGCACAGCTTGATAGGCTTGATCGTTATTGTTTTTCGGACTCTGTTCCGATGATTGGTCGTGGTTAGAACCACAGGCTCTGAGTGAGCTGACGGTTCTGACCACGCCTGTAGCACCGCTAAATGTAAGAACGCCGGTAAATGTAAGAACGCTAAATGTAACAACCTTCTTACATATACCGGCGCTGTCAACGGCAAATGTAAGAACACCGCTAAATGTAACAACTTCAACAAATGTAACAACTTTATTACATATACAGGCGTTGTCAACGGCATATGTAACAAAATAAAACAAATGTCATAAATATTTTCGATCTGTATCATTGACACATTAAGTACTGGAGGTTTACATTGATTTTGTTCAGAATCACTGACACGTTAAGGACTAGGGTAACAAGCATTTTACCCTGTATCACTGACACATTAGGTACTAGGGTCACAGGTATTTTACTATATCAATAACACACTAAGTACTAGAGGGTCACATGGATTTTGCTCAGAATAACTGACACATTAACTACTAGATGATCACATGGATTTTGCTCGGAATCACATTGAATACTAAGGTCACAGGCATTTTTCTCTGTATCATTGCCACATTAAAAAGTGGAAGGTGACATGGGATTTCCTCTGTGTCACTGACATATTAAGTACTAGGGTCACGTGGATTTTGCTTTGATTCAATGTCAAATTAACTACTAGTGGTCACATGGATTTTGCTCTGTATTACTGACGCATTAAGTACTAGAGCTTCTCGTGGATTTGGCTGCGTAACATTGACACATTTATTACTAGGGGTCACATGGATTTTGCTCTGTATCACTGACACATTAAGTACTAGAGCGTCAAATGGATCACTTCTGAATTTACTTACGTATTAAGTACAACAATGTAATTGAAATGAAACTGTGTATGAAAATATGTATGAAAATGTTAATGACAATTTCCATTTATGCCAACGTATATAGCTTGTCGCCAGAAATATTCAAAGACAAGTCAGATGACTCAATACGGAAGGACTTGGCTAAGAGAGATTTTTTGATTTTTTCATCTTCCCGCAAATGTGATAAAATTGTCACATTTGTTTGAAAAAAAATGTCTATGCTAAATGTAAGAATTTTCTTTTTGTATTTAGCAGAAATTGACTGCAAATGTAGCAACTTCCACCGCTAAATGTAACAACATTCTTACATCATGCACATTTAGCGTACGTTGGATGAAAATGTTTTTTGTTCAGAATTTTTCACTTTTATCATTTTCCGTCAAATGTAAGAAAGTTGTTACATTTGTTTGCAAAAAAATGTCCCCGCTAAATGTGAGAATTGTATTACATTTACCGGCAATCGCCTGCAAATGTAACAACTTCCAAATGTAACAACCTTCTTACATTTAGCGTACGTTTTTCTTACATTTAGCGTAGGGTGGCAACAAATGTAACAACTTCTATAACACTTGTTTTTTTTCAGTTGTGTACTCTATTGATGAAAAACGTTGGAAAACGGTTTTAATTTTCATTTATGCCAGCATGTGGAATGTCGCCAGAAAAAGCCAGAGTCAAGTGAGATCACTGAATAAGGAAGGACTTGGCTGAAAATGATATTTTTTTCAAACAAATGTAACAACTTTCTTACATTTGCCGGAAAATGATGAAAATAAAAAATTCTGAACAAAAAACCCATTCTCATCCAAGTCTCTGGCTTTTTCTGGCGACATTCCACATGCTGGCATAAATGAGAACGGTTGCAGAAAAATACTGATTCACATTTTCGCAGATAATTTCACAACATATTTGTTTCATTTTAAAACCGTTTTCCAACACTTTTCATCAATAGAGTACAAAACTGAAAAAAATAAGTGTTATAAAAGTTGCTACATTTGTTGCATATATATTTTGTTTCAAACTAATAAATGAAAATTGTCATTGGCATGACTGGTAAAACTTTTTTCAAACATTTCCAGTTACATCTTAGTACTTAATGCGTTAGTAAATTCAGAACAAATCCCTGTGACGCTCTAGTACTTACTGTGTCAGTGATACAGAGCAAAATCCATCTGAACCCTAGTACTTAATGTGTCAGTGACACACAACAAAATCCACGAGACGCTGTAGTATTTAATGTGTCAATGATACAGAGCAAAATACATGTGAGCCCTAGTACTTAATGTGTCAGTGAAGCAGAGCAAAATACATGTGACCCTAGTAATTAATGTGTCAAAGATACAGAGCAAAATGCATGTGACTCTAGCACTGAATGTGTCATTGATACAGAGTACCTAATGTATCAGTGATACAAAGCAAAACCCATTTAACCCTCCAGAACTCCATGTGTCAGTGATACAGATAAAACTCCATGTGACTATTGTGACCCTAGTACTTAATGTGTCATTGAAACAAAGCGAAATCAATGTGACTCACATTACTTAATGTGTCATTGATTCAGAGCAAAATACATGTTACCCTAGTACTTAACGTGTCAGTGACACAATATCCATGTGACCACTAAAACTTCAAGTGTCAATGCTCATTGTGTCAATGAAACACAGCAAAATCCTTGTGACATTCTAGTACTTAATGTGTCAGTGATTCAGAAGTAAGTAAACCCATGTGCTCCTCCAGTTCTTAATGTGTCAATGATACAGAGACAAATTTATGTGACCCTGGTACTTAATGTGTCAATTATTCGGAGAAAAGTCCATGTGATCCTCTAGTACTTAGTGTGTCAGTGATAACTTTAAAATCCTGTGACCCTAGTACATAATGTGTCAATGATACAGAGAAAAATCCCTGTGAATCCTACTTAATTTGTCAGTGACTATAACCATTTCTTTCGAAGTTGTTACATTTAGCGGTGTTCTTACATTTGCCGTTGACAGCGCCGGTATATGTAAGAAGGTTGTTACATTTAGCGTTCTTACATTCACCGGCGGGCGGGGGCCCTAGGGTAGTGGTTAGCACCGCTGCCTTTCACGCCAGAGTTCGGGGTTCGGTTCCCGGTCTCGGCGGTTTCAAAGAAACAAAAAATGTTTCTTCTCCATCCACGTGTGAAAGTCAGTATTGTGGGGAGCCTCCGTGACCGAGAGGTAGCGTGCTCGGCCTCAGACCGCCAGGGCTCGAATTTCGAATCCTGTGTCTGGAGGACAGTGTCATCTCAATCATCTCACCATCCTCAGGAGGTTCTCCTGGCCCGGTTTAGCCTATATGTGCACAAAGGTGGCCTAAAGCCCGATTCATTTCATTTCATTTTTTACATTCACCGGCGTTCTTACATTTAGCGGTGCTACACATGCCACTCGCGATGAGGTATAGTAGGCCTGGTGAACGTCAACGCACTTGTCAAGTATGAAGTACTGCACTGTATAAATGTTTAGGCACAGCACTATCCGGGCGACACCCTGATAACTGATTTAAAGGTGATCTATCACCCCTTATATGGTATCAATAATTATGTCCTTATATGGAGTGATTGGCTATCATGTGACCCTCTGAGAGGGTCACATGATAGCCAATCACTCCATATAAGGAAACACTTGTGCCCCATCTTGTGGCAACATTGATTTATTTGTTACAAATTTATTCAAACATTATAAGGGGTGATAGGTCACCTTTAATATGGACATGAATAAAGATCAATGAATCCGCTCTGGGGCCGAGTGCACCATAGGAGGGGTAACTTGCAGGGGTAAATTGCCTTACCCCAGAGGTTCTTACCTCAGGAGTACTTACCTCGACAACTTTACACCGAGTGCACCATGTTCAAAACGCAGTTAGGTAAGGACCTCCGAGGTTGTGCCATATTTACCCCTCGAGGTTTACAGTACTGTGCAAATTAATTGGGACACTTACGATTCACGACGTCATTTTTGCGTTGTTTCACCTACAAAGTGTTTGATTATGTTGATAGACAATGTTCAACGTCATTATATTATTTTTAGGCGACTGTAGGAACTTGTGACTCCATAATCTATGATAATATTATGAGAAAGTCTTCTTCTATACAAATTATACAGAAAAAATAATTTTACATATAGCTATCTTCACTTGATGTCTTATTAAAGACAAAGTTGGTAAACTGCTTGGAAATAATGATATAGATTTAAACATCATAAGCTCATATACTAACTAACGTACGGTTGTATTTTGTTATTTAATGGACGCTGCATCGATCATTAACAACGTGTTATTGTAAAGCTGCTTGTTTCAAATTACGACAAATGCGATATAATATACAGTATATCATGACTAACTGTATATTATGTTCGAATAATTTCACCGCCATTGATGACTATAATCGTATCTATTTTTGTTATTACCCTATCCAATACTGTTCATGTGAATACAATTCGTGTTGTATCAACAATAATTGCAAATGTTTGTTCGAAATTAAAGCAATATAATATATTTTACATATTTGCAGTTATGTCGCTAAGACATGGTATAGCCTACATTTTAATTAGATGGCATAGCGGCTATAAAGAGCTAAGGCTTTTTCATTCTGTAGATTTAGTACTAGGCCTATAATTGAAGTCACATTAACTTATAGCATATGTTTTTCGCCTATTTCTCAGTCAATTCACGATCAATTTTCTTGACATTTTACATCACCAATTTCGAATCCCCTGCCGTCTACCCTACCATGAAATAATGGCGAGTATTTTAAAAGTTAGACCATTTGGCATGTAATACGATACAAGGCTTAAGACAGACTTTATTTTTTTTATTTAAAGGGATACGTCGTAACTAGAAATTTACTAGATGTATTTGGTATTTGGCGGGGGACTGGATAATAGTCATGAAATTCAGTAGAGAAATTGGCGATGCACTACAAGTTCATGTTGATTCCACTATATTCGATTTCATTTAATTACTATACATCATACAATTAGTAATTATCAAGCTACGTTTCCATTTGTACGTATTTCATCCGTATTCCGTCCGTATTCCATACGTATTAAATCAAAATCGCTTTTATAATAAAGCAGAAGGTTTATTGCCATGTGAATTTCCGTAGGCCTATCTCATCCGTATCTTATACGTATGTCATCCGTATCTGAAATGTCTATTTCTCGATCGCAATTTTCGACGGATACGGATGCATGGAATACGGGTGAAGAAATCTGAAGTTGTCTGACGAGTGTCCTTTTTACATGTATAGAAGGAACAAATCGCCTTAATTGTCTGTAGATATGGTAGATGAAATTATTAGTAATTCATTTTCCTGCCGTAACAATACGCTAAATATCTGGCTTGAGCGCAATGTTAATTAGTATGTCTATGTCATATGGGCAAAGCCCGCGACTTCAAGAATCATGTGACCCCAGCAGTGTTCTCGTTTGTAGTGACCTCCACTTTTGTTGAACCAGTTTTATCATTGAATTCATGCAGAACTCATTGAATTCATTTCAGAAAATGTATAGTTATCCATAGCCTAGACTAGAAAAAATGTGCTTTTGACCACTGGAATGCCATAAAAATGACATTTTTGGCATGTCGCCAGCTTAAATTTTTGTCTTAGACAGGTCACTGTTCATGAGTGGGTGCAGTTTTTGGAAGATAAATTGTTTGAATTTGAAGACATATAATAGTGATCGTATTAAAAAAAAATCCAAAAAGTATTAGGCCTATATTGTCCTTTGAAAAATTGAATTAATGTTCATGTCGCCACAAAATAACAGAATACGTTACACTTGAGCTAGTTACTTGTTTTTATCTGCCAAAAATTCTAAGATCAACTAAAGTTCCATGCTGTGGGATGAATATGTAATCTAAGGTAGGCATGTAAGAAGACATGAAAAAATTATGTGATACTAACAGTGCTACTCTTGCATGTAATAAATAGAAACAAGCAGACGATATTTATTTAAAAAAAAACAGTATACGTTACATGGACTCTGAAGATATAGTGATATGCACACTTAACAACAAATAGCCCTTTAGTTACTGACTAGGTATGTCTCCACGCAGCAAGTAAAAATTTGCCACTGAGCCCAGCTTTACAATTGTGCAGAAAGAAAAAAAAATCCAGAATACGTTACACATAATACGTTACATTTTGTAGCGTACGTTACAATTTGTAACGTATTTTGGTAACGTATTTTGCTCTTTACTAAACAATGTTGTAATAGTGTATTCTGTTTCGTAACAAAAGTACAAAACACTCGCACTTTGTATGATACAACTATTTACTGGATACAGTGACATTTAGTATTATTACTTTATCATAACATGAATTATGTTAGTTATGTAACGTATTTTGGTAACGTATTCTGCATTTTTATTGGAAGTAATAATCAACAGGCACGAAATGACAGAAACTCGGTATATATCGTTATAGAAATAATCAAAAATGTGCTTAGACAAAAAGTACCTCGATTATTTCAATGTAGCAGTGTGTAATCAGGTAATATCGTCAATTATACACACAAATACAGAATACGTTAATTTTAATTCTGATAATGATTTTGTGCCTGCTGAAGTATGGTGAAATAGTAGAATGATACAATAAGTCTGGTGACAATGGCACACACAATTTATTGTATTGCCTAGGTTTATTTTAAACAATATTGAATGGGTATTGAACATGTACACACTACTGTTCTTATCAGGAAAAAACTAAAATAAGAATACACTACTATTTTGAGAAACCTTTATATCTCGTATACTGCAGTGTATCAAGACAATTGACATTTAGAAACATTGAAATTACATTATTATCTTTAATTGTGCATGTTTTTATTTTGCATAGTATTTCTACAACAATGCCCAATACATATTAGATCTTTTGGGAAATGTTTAAACTATAAAAATTATAACGTATTCTGTGTGTGTTTTTCGGTGCTTTTAATTGTTCATTTAAAAAAATGATTAGAATTAATGTTTTATACTTGGTATCTTAATTTTTTAGGACAAGAAAAAATAATTTCTATATTTTAAACGACAACCTATAGCATAAAATATAGGCCCATCTCTTGTGACATTTTGAATATTTGGGATGTGTTTTATATAAACAAGTTTAGAGTATCTCCATTTGTGTCTTCTCATTGCTCCTACGATCTTTGCTGCGACACTCATAATTATATTTGGTAAATTATGTATAAGGAGAAATGTGAAAGCATGAGAAAGAAATGACGCTCGAATTGTCACCTCTCGAAAGCGCAATTTTTTTAAGTACTTTCTTATATATTTATGCAAACATCAGATTAAATTTCTAAAAAAATAGTTCAAAGCTTCAACTTGCTGTCTACCACAAAGCGGAGTCAAAATGGATGCTACAACTACACCAACAAGCCCCGCAAGCGACGGAAGTAGGCCTCATCCTCTAATCATCGTTTAAAAGTGAAAAAAACGTATAATTATAACATTTACAATTTAGACTCTACTATCTCATTACCACTTATTTCTAATTAGTCACGTAAAACAAATGTCAAAATAAATAATGGTCGAAAGTCGGTTGTTTTGAATTTGATCGAGTTGTATTATTTTAGCTTGCATCCTTCCATGAAGCTACATACATTTTATAAGGGTATGGCTATCTGACAGATATTATTCATATTAAAGTCAATAATGGCCACAAGTGTGCCATTTACAATTTTATTGTGTTGAAATTCATCAGGCATATCCTTCCCTGAAACCTCACATTTTGTCCTATAGTAATGGTATAGCTATCCGGCAGATATTAGGCTTATGGTTATCAAACACATAATTGCTGAAAGTCAGTCATTTTTGCCACCGTGACCAAGTTTTTGCCTGATACGCACCATTTTTGAACTCACCCGAGCTATTTTTCTCATTTATTGTGCTTTGATTCCAAGTTAAGGGTGTAAATGATAACTTTAATATACATACTATATAAAATAGATGATTCCCGCGCCAAAAGCAGATGTAAAATAGTAACATATTATAACAAATTTCGAATCCTGTGTCTGTAGGGCAGTGTCATCTCATTCATTTCACCATTTTTAGGAGGTTATCCTGGCCCAGTTTAGCCAATATGTGCCCAAATGTGGCCTGAGACACCATTCATTCATTCATTCATTCATTCATTCATTCATTCATTCATTCATTCATTCATTCATTCATTCATTCATTTATTCATTCATTCATTCATTCATTCATTCATTCATTCATTCATTCATTCATTCATTCATTCATTCATTCATTCATTCATTCATTCATTCATTCATTCATCCATTCATTCATTCATTCATTCATTCATTCATTCATTCATTCATTCATTCATTCATTCATTTTGTATACCTCCACACAGTAAACACGACAAGTTGAACCAATGTTGATGTAATGTTGGGCCTGCGTCGCAGACGGTGGCCCAACATTACATCAACATTAGGTGAACGGTTGTGTTTGCTGGGTCAGTGCTAAAACACAGGACTACATGTAGATATATATTCACCAAAATCAAGCGTCAAACAGAACTGAGGATTTGGATCCTGCTATAATTAGGATGTAATTAGTGAAATATGTTTTTTACCAGTCGATAATTAGCTTGTAAAAATGCGTTTGACGATAGCACGGAAATTCACTAATCGAGAAATCGATGTGTTGGCTTAGGAATCGATGTGATGTATGTAGTTAGCAAAAACATGTTGTCTTATGTCATTGCACGTGAATCGATTTGCACTCATTGCCATTATTAGTTCAGGGTGCTGTTTATTGTTGAATCACAGACCAACCATTGACATCGTGACAGGCCGGTGCCTGGGGCATGTTTGTGGGGGAATCATATTATATTATGAGTGGATTGTCTTTAAATTTCCTATTCTTTGTGAAATAGGCACAGTAACTATTATAATAATAATCTAAAAATCTTGCTGACTTACTCTCGATATCGGAATGCTTAACTCTCTCAATGCGGGGAGCGTTTTTAGACGTCAGATTCTGACGTATGAAGACCTCACCGCACTGAAAGAATTACAACATTTCTAATGACCGTAGACCCGTAACATAGGTATTCAAATGAAGCGGAAAGGCCACTTATTATGATTTCGAATTAAAAAAAACTTTTTTCTCCGTGCAGTATACAAAAAAATATTTTAGTGTTGTAAGGGTTAAGATATTTACGCTCTTCAAAATACTCAAAACATTCTAGCATTGTATAAATCATAAATGTCTTAGTTAACTCTTTCTGCTTCATTTTATTAACTATGTTGTTGGTCTACAGCTATTATAAATATTTTACTATTATCAGGGGATCGACGTTAGACGTCAGAATCTTACATCTACCGTCATATTCTGACGTCTAATGTCGGTCCCCGTGCTGACAGGACTAAAAAAACAATCATTTTATATAATAACACGCAGTTGTCTTCGACATTACTGTGTGACACATGTATCACGCCCCCAAAATTATCTGTTATTTCAACTAAATTCAATTCATTTATTCGTGCAGATGACCTCTGGCCTAAGGTGCAAATACAGTTTCAGGTGCTGACTGTCTCTGCAATACATGATGTACAAATGCTGCTAATTTACATATCACATCTGCATTTTTTTCATCAATTGATAAAATCATTGTAAAGAGAGTATATTATTTAGGTAAACTATTATCAGGCTCAAGCATGTTTTTCAGCGGTTATGTTGTAGACCTGTACAATAATCCTTTAACCGCTAAATTATTAAATATGAATTTTCCCTCACTTGAAGTTGTGTCTTGCTGACGCGATCCACAACTTCAAGTGAGTGAAAATTATTCAGATTTACCAAAATGGAGGCCGACTGTTTTCAAATATTGCTGATTGATGTCATATTTTATCTTTAACATGTGTGAAAGGCGGTACTCAATGTGCTAATAAAAAACGAAAACCCGAATATATGCGACAACGGTGGTTAAAGGGTTAAAACAGGCCTACATGTATGCTGCATTGGGAGGGGACCGCACCATGCACCAGCAGCCATGTAGTTTGTACACCAAACACAGGCTTGTTATGGGACGGGGTCGCACTGTACACCAGCTGTCATGGTCAGGGAGATGTACGACATGCTGCATACACACGAGGGGAGGGGGTCGCACTATACACCAGCAGTCATGGTCTTGGAGATGTACAACGTGCTGCATACACACGAGGGGAGGGGGTCGCACCAGCAGTCATGGTCAGGGAGATGTACGACGTGCTGCATACACAAAAGGGGGGGGGGTCGCACTATACACCAGCAGTCATGGTGATGTACGACGTGCTGCATACACAGAAGGGGTGGTCGCACTATACACCAGCAGTCATGGTCAGGGGGATGTACGACGTGCTGCATACACAAGAGGATAGGGGGTCACACTGTACACCAGCATTCATGGTCAGGGAGATGTACGACGTGCTGCATACACAAAGGGGAGGGGGGTCGCACTGTACACCAGCAGTCATGGTCAGGGAGATGTACGACGTGCTGCATACACAAAGGGGAGGGAGGTCGCACTGTACACCAGCAGTCATGGTCAGGGAGATGTACGACGTGCTGCATACACAAAGGGGAGGGGGTCGCACTGTACACCAGCAGTCACAAAAAGGGGGGGGGCGCACTGTACACCAGCAGTCATGGTCAGGGAGATGTACGACGTGCTGCATACACAAGAGGAGGGCGTCGCACTATGCACCAGCAGTCATGGCCCAGGAGATGTACAACGTGCTGCATACACACGAGGGTAGTAGGTCGCACTATACACCAATATATAAACATATTTATTTTGCAAGCTTTGGATTACCCAAGTAGCGACGAGTGCTAGTCGAGGGGCTCTCCAATACATAGACAATACAATACAATACAATACAATACAATACAATACAATACAATACAATACAATACAATATATATACATAACACACTGGACGTTACAGCATCTATATCAGATTACAAAATTTATATGAACTTGATGTGTTTGATCACTTAAAGCGCCCACTCTCAATAATAAAGTGTTGAAATGCTTTGAATATGCTTACGTTTTCGTCAGCTTTAACATCATTGCAACCTTTCAAGACAATGTTTACAAATTAAAGTGGATCGAGATTAGGAAGTATAGAGTGGTGGACACCAGGTGCAATGATATCTCGGATTGCTTTCAGCAGCTTATTTCGTGGAGCAGAATAGAGAGGACATTTTAATATATAATGTTGTGGTGTTTCTATGTCGCCACACAAACACTCAGCAGTTTCTGAGCAACCTACACGATGGAGTTGGGAATTTAGGCTTGACATATTTAACTGTAGGCGTGTGTGATGTATTGAAATTCTCCTATCAATGTACGTATAATAGAATTTGAGAGCGTTGCTGGTCTGGAACATAGATTTAACTTTAATTTTAAATATACTTAAGGATTCTCGTATGGATATCTACTCCATTCCAGTAACGTGCTGTAGATGAAAAAATGAATTTTTAAAGGCAGATGTCCTACATATAGGGAATCGTAAACTGTTTGACTGTCTAGTGTTGTAAGCACTGGTGCGTGATACTAAATCTGGACAGTGGGAATGCAGGTAGTCGAGCACCAGTTGATTTACTATTTTGTACATATGAACGAGTTTGTGCCATTTTCGACGAGTTTGCAAGGTTTCCCAGCCAATTTCAAAGAGAGTTTTTTGACAGTTAGATTGTGGAAGGGCACCGGTGCATGGGCAGCGTTTAGCTGTACACTTTCGAGACGATCAGACAGATATTTAGGGCAGTTGTCATACAAAACGTTACCATATTCTATCATTAAACGAATTCGTGAAATGTAGATTTTCTCTAGAACCAAGAAAAGGAGAGGGCCCAGTATGGAGCCTTGTGGAACACCTGCTTTAACTGGCTGGTAGTCCGAGAAAGAACCGTCTATCACGACACGTTGGCGTCTGCCTTCCAGGTAGCTTTCAAACCACATAAGGAGAGAACCACTTACACCTTTACACTTCAGTTTGTGAACAATACCTTTGTGCCAGACTTTGTCGAATGCCTTTGACATGTCTAAAAATACTACACGAATATCTTTGCCTTTGTCAATGGCTTTGTAAATAATATGAGTTATACTAGTAAGCTGATTTATGGTACTATCGCCTGAGTGAAAACCTGAATTGTTTGAACTGAGAAGTGTATTGTGCTGTAAAAAAGAATATAGTTTCGGGACTAGCCTCTCAAATATTTTTGAAATATTGCATAGTAGAGATATTGGTCTATAATTTGATTTATTTTTGGGGTCATCCTTCTTATGAATGGTATGACATGACTTGATTTCCAATAGTTGGGATACACAGTTATTAATGACTGGTTAAATATTTTACAGAGAGGTGCACACACTTCCCTGTCCACCTCTTTAAATAGCAAGTTGCTAATATTGTCTGGCCCTGACGCTTTATTTGGGTCCACTGAATTTAAAAGTTTTTTGACTTCACACGGTTGAAAGTTTAATATATCTAGTCTTTGGTCAGTTTCGAAAATTGTGTCAGGCAAATTATGATTTTCAGCATTATCGGGTAGTGTACACTGATCTGCAAAGTATGAATTGAAAATGTTAGCTTTTTGAACAGGGTCTGATACTGGTGAATCTTGTTCAATGAGAACTGGTATGCTTCACTGCACGTTTGCACCTGTAACCTTTCTGACAGTTTTCCACCATTGTCGTTCTGATATCTGTGAGCTACATAGCTCTTCACCCAGGTTTTGGTAATAGGTTTTAAGTAGTGAGCGATTTAAACTAGTTACCCGATTTCGGAGCGCTTTAAAACAATTATAGTGTGTGGATTGTTGGGTTTGTTTATGACGCTTCCAAAGTACATTGCGTCTTCGTATTAGCCTTTTCAAATCACAATTAGCCCAGGGCTTTTCTTTTACATGAACAGTAACAGTATTGTTTGGAATATAATCAGCCATTATGTCTAAACCCTTCAAAATTCGCTTTTCTTAGGTTCCAAACGGTGCGCTTAAAACTCTTATTTAAAGGACAAGCAACAGATAATTTACATATAATGGTAGCATGATCACAGTTTGATAAAGGAGACAGAATGTCACAATAGGTTATTTTGTCTGGAGAATCTGTGATGAATAAATCTAGTAGATTACCGTCACCATTAGTAGAAATGCGTGTCGGTCCGTTGATTAACCGACAAAGCCCTTTGTCATTTACAAAATTTCGTAGCTTGCATCATAACTCACTTGATGCGTGGTTATCGTGCCATACTATACAGGTGTCATTGAAATCACCTGTTCTAATAATGTGGGTAGCGCCACCGTCATGTGCACGGTCAATTGATGTTTGAAGAGCGGATATGAAATTATCACATTGTGCGGCACTTTGACCTGGTGGTCTGTAATATACACCAAATAAAATCTTTTTTTTTTCTGCGCTAAGATTTCTAACCATATACACTCAATATTATTACCTGTATTTTCAATGTCATGTCTTCTACATGCTGGAATATGATTTGCACAGTATACAGCGACACCTCCACCACTCCTAATCTCTCTGTTCCTTAGTTATTTAGCCAAGTGTCCGAAAGTGATAAAACATTAATTTTATGCTCTGTGGCCATAAGTTGTAGCTCAGCTATTTTTTCGTCAGATCTTTCAGCCAGAAGACTTCTAACGCTACTGTGAGAAAATATTAAATTGTTAATTAATGTAGGGCTTGGATTTGTCTCTATATCTCCGCACTCTAGAAGGATGAGAAAGAGAATAGTAATAATGTTTAGGTTTGAGCAATTGAGCATACATTTTATAATGATATGTAACACTAGGGCAGAAAAGGTCACCCAGCATGTCTGCTTGTTGTACAGTGGATTATATAACCGGAATGTGAGGCTTTGTAAACAAACAGATTGATACCTCCCTATTGCTGCTCTGTGTTGATTTATGTCACACCCGAATATTTACGATATGATATTGGTATAAATAAGCTGCTGAAAGTGAGAATCCAAAATATGACATATTTAAATGTTTGTAATCTATTGGCGTCGTAACATAGATGTATATAACACATAAGACAATATACACATGCAAAGTAAACAATAGCGTTTAAACACAAGTGTTGATAAGTCATGTCAGGATGCCAGTTCATTGTGCTGACAACGTATGACTCCGTGTTTATGCGGGGGCAAGTACTGTTTGTTAGTACTTGTAAAATAAGTAAAAAATATATGTGAATGTACACATGTACATGCATGGTGCGGTATGTGAGTGTCAATAAATTTACATCAACAGAAGTAACTATAAAATAGTCCTTATAGTAACAATGAATAACAGGTAGCGTGTAGCGTGAGGAGACAAGATGAACACAGTAATTTGTATACAGTACAGTATGTGTTAGAGCAATCTTAATCGAACAATGTTTCAGCTAAGTATTGAGATTGAAAATACATTTTTTCTATATGATATATATCTCTATAGTCATATAAATATGATGATTTTGTTATTAACATTTTTATAACGTTTATTGCATGCTCATTGGTGCAGTGAAAAACCCATATATATAGTATATATTTTTAAATTTAGTTTTGACAAGTCATTTGATGAGTGACTACGAATCGATTATGTATGGCACATCACGGGCACACACTGTTCAGATGATCTTCGTCGCGTATCAGTATCGGTTCAGTCATGTCCCTTCCGTTTTCCATCAGCTTTCTCAAAAAGATTTTTCCATCGAAAGTCCAACACTGGCTACAAAGTTTGTCTTTTTCTTCTGACGTGTTTTATAGAAGAGATTAGCACGTTGTCTAGTGAGATCATCACTTATGTAAATTTTAGTGTCTTTCAATCCCTTCCTACCTCTCATGAAGTGCTGTTTAACCCTGTAGCTGGTAAGGCGGCAGATAATGGCACGGGGCTTGGCGTCTCGTCTGTCCGATGTGCGTCCAACACGATGTGAGCGGCAAATCTCATATATTTTGACATCTACGTCCATCTTCTTGGCAACAGATATTATGATATCGTCCGTGCTATCAGCTTGTTCTTCTTTCTGGTCCATCCAGACTCGCACACAGTTTCTCCGGCTGTACTGTTCTTGTTCCTCAACAATACCCTCCAATGAAGCGACTCTAGCCTTCAAGGTGTCAATCTCTGCGTCGCGTTTTTCAAGTTGTTTTTATAGAGTGTCATCAAGAATAGTTCCAAGCGCAGCTGTAACATGCGGATCCTGGAGAGCGGCTACTAAGTTGTTGACAAATGCTAAGGCTTCTTCTGACATTTTTACAGATTTAGATGTTGATGGTAATACACTGGGGCTTGTGGTAGGGGAATCGTCTTCGCGGTCACGTTTGCGAGTAGAGTCAGTTCGTTGAGGTGTGACTAATTGGTTTTCTTCAAGGTGTGACATCGATTTGTGTACTGTTAGAAACAACTCTGTATTGACAGGCTTATCCCATTCTGACAATCGAAATTGAAATTGTGTCTGTGTTTTTACCTCAGCATATCTTGGTCTCAGAGCCTTCGTATCACTCAAGAATAGCATTATATAGTAGCATTCGCGATAAATTAAAACATGATCCATATTATACTTCATTATTGCCATGCAAAATAGCAAAAATATGCCACTAGACTGTAGAGGTCCTAACCACGTCTTAACCACGTCGGGCGCCATGTTTATAGTTGACCAATAGTCATGGTCAGGAAGATGTACGACGTGCTGCATACACAAAAGGGGGGGGGGTGGTCGCACTGTACACCAGCAGTCATGGTCAGGGAGATGTACGACGTGCTGCATACACAAGAGGGGATGGGGTCACACTGTACACCAGCAGTCATCATCAGGGAGATGTACGACGTGCTGCATACACACGAGGGGAGGGGGTCGCACCAGCAGCCATGGTCAGGGAGATGTACAATGTGATGCATACACAAGAGGGGAGGGGGTCACACTATACACCAGCAGTCATCATGAGGGAGATGTACGACGTGCTGCATACACACGAGGGGAGGGGGTCCCACCCGCACCCGGGGAATTGTACGACGTGCTGCATACACAAAAGGGGAGGGGGTCGCACTATACACCAGCAGTCATGGCCCAGGAGATGTACAACGTGCTGCATACACACGAGGGGAGTGGGTCGCACTATACACCAATAGTCATGGTCGGGGAGATGCACGACGTGCTGCACACACAGGAGGGGTGAAGGTCGCACTGTACATCAGCAGTCATGGCCGGGAAGATGTACAACGTGCTGCATACACAAAAGGAGGGGTCGCACTGTATACCAGCAGTCATGGTCAGGGAGATGTACGACGTGCTGCATACACAAGAGTGGGGTCACACTATACACCATCAGTCATGATCGGGGAGATTTACAATGTGCTGCATATGCAAGAAAGGAGGGGGTCGCACTATACACCAGCAGTCATGGTCGGAGAAGTGTATAATGTGCTGCATACACAAGAGGGGAGGGGATCGCACTATACACCAGCAGTCATGGCTGGAGAGATATACAACTGGCTGCATACACAAGAGGGGAGGGGGGCACAA
This sequence comes from Flabesymbios commensalis, assembly GCA_964017125.1. Classification (NCBI taxonomy): domain Eukaryota; kingdom Metazoa; phylum Annelida; class Polychaeta; order Terebellida; family Flabelligeridae; genus Flabesymbios; species Flabesymbios commensalis. The sequence continues at coordinate 79,770,276 of OZ024909.1, forward strand.
TATACATCAGCAGTCATGGTCGGAGAGGTGTACAATGTGATGCATACACAAGAAGGGAGTGGATCTCACTATACACCAGCAGTCATGGTCGGGAGATGTACAACATGCTGCATACACAAGAGGGGTGGGGGTCACACTGTACACCAGCAGTCATGGTCAGGGAGATGTACGATGTGATGCATACAGAAAAGGGGAGAGGTCCCACCAGCAGTCATGGTCGGAGAGGTGTACAACATGCTGCATACACAAGAGGGGAGGGGGTCGAATCAGCAGTCATGGTCGTGGAGGTGTACAATATGCAATACGCAAGAGAGGGGGGGGGGGTAAAATTTCTAGAACCTTTCATGGAAAACAGAAAATGTTTTTGGCGCATTCCAGTTTCCACTTTTGTGAAAATACATTTTATTATGACAACAACTCCTATCATAATATTTTATTTAAATCACCCATCATGTTGTAAATCTTATTTTCATCAATAAGATGTGTTATTAAATGTGTCAATTTGTCAAATGAAGGTAATTAGTAATTATCAAATAATATATATGTTTTCTTTATTATATTTGCAGAGATTCGCCGTCATTTTAAGAATGTGCTTCCATATAAGTCAACCACGACTCATCGCTTGTTTCTTTGCCGTAGGCCTCTTGTCATTGTCGGGTAGTATTTATATTTTCACCAGAAATGAAGCCACACAGTGGATATTGCGTGCACAACTGTCACAGAATCATCTGATTAAAAAGGGTTTGTACTGATTATGGACAATTTTAGGAGGTAATTAAAGGCATTCGTAGTAATCAAGATTATCACGGGCATACAACAAACGTTTTCATTGTAGATTTTCCCAGTCGCATGTATACTGGCACCGATGTTGGGAGATCTCCATGCGATAATCATCCGATCTTGATCCGATCACAACTAGATTCCTTCCCGGGCCCACTGTCCGGCAAATTTTAAGTAAGATTTAATAGAATTTGTCCGGCAGCCGCTCCATACTACAAAATGCCCCAATGTCTGTGCTACCATCGGCCGCTCAACGGCCTGATGAGCGAAAATATTAGTGTGCCAAACATTGGCTTGGATTTTTTACTGAGGTAGAACTGGGTGATCTCAGCTTCTGAGCGGGCTGGTAGAGATGTGGTATTTCTTTGATGTACTAAAGCGGTGTTAATTTAAATGTTCAAACGAGAAAAATTCTTAGATTATTATATATTTTGATTCCTATTGTTTAGATTTAAGTGATCTTTGATAACTTGAAATTGTGGGTAGCCGTAGCAAGCCAAAATTTTATTTGAGTGAAAATTTTATTTTTACATTCCAAAGAACATTGCATTTACTTCTCATATTTTCTAGGGTGAAAATTTTCATACACTATGTATACTTTTAAATTATTTCAGGAGTCAATTCATTATGTCAAATTATTTTAATAACTTCTACTTATAATACACCTGTTATATTGCTTCTGACAAATATTCAAATGATCAAAATTAAAAGGTAAAAAGTAATAAATTTGATTATTTTACTTGCAGACCTCACCACCTTGTTATCTAAATTTGACACATCCTAGGCCCTCACGGAGAGAGGGTCACAGGCTCTATACAATTCGCCGGCCTCTGGAGAAGGACGAGTTCCAATCCTAGACGATACGCAGATTCTCGGAGTGAAAAAGTGCTCAAGTCTTACATGATCTCTGTGTTGAACATAACATATCTGACTTTGAGCTGGGTCCAATTGCTATAAGCATATATGGGGAAAAGAGCATTTACAAGTACATAGTTGCAGATGACAGCAAGAAATCTGTATACTGTGCAATATCTAAATGTGCCAGTACTGCCTGGAAGAATGCTTTGGTTCGGATGCACGAACGAGATGCGCGTGGTGGTTCAGCTCTTCATAGCAAGAAATATCTGAAAAACAAAGGCTTAGTGTTTTTGATGAACTGCAGCAAGGAGGAGGCAGAGTATCGCATGAAGCATTACTTTAAGTACATTATTGTGAGGCACCCATTTGACCGGCTGGTTTCCGCTTGGAGGGATAAAGTAGTTGAAAATAAAGGACACGCGATTAGAATTAGGGCAGCATCTGGCCTTAAACGTATAAAAACAGCTAAAGAAAACACCAAAACATATAGCTCTGTAGAGTTCTCAGAATTTTTTAAATATGCTACAGAAAAAAATCCTCTTAATTTTAATCGTCATTGGCTGAGTCTGTATCACCACTGTCACCCATGTCATTTCCGGTATGATTTCGTGGCTAAGGTGGAGACCTTGTCGGCGGATTTACCACATCTTTATAATGCCCTCCATGTAGATAAAGACCTACAGGTGCATAGTAACAATAAGCGCAGCCAAGATTTTCCACATTTCTCCACCTATTATAACTCAGTGATGGCGTCAACACAAAAAAAGCTGTGCTCATCCTATCAGGTGGATATGGCATTGTTCAACAAAACTTTTCCTATTATGCTCATAGAATGGGTGCTTAACCCTTCATGCTGGGGGGGGGAGGGGTAAGTTGATATTATTTTTGTTATTTTGGCAAAACAAAATATATTTCTGTTAAAAAAATAGGTACTATTTTAAGCACTAAAAATCAAGTGCACTGATGTTAATCTTTATTGACTAATGATTACATCGAATATCATTTCTATGCATGGTAAATTCTACAATATATAAGCATCCATACCATAATTTTCCATTTCGATTTGCCATCTGTTTTATTGTTTAATAAACTTTGTTTATAGTGGAGAAATTGCACAAAATGACTTCTTAAATGCAGTAGTTTTGACAATTCCTTTTTGTTGAATGTTCTAAAAAATTTAAAACATTCTTTCTTTGTTTATAAAAGGTAAAGGTGCAGTTTTTTTATAGTCTGATATCAAGTCTGAAGACCTATCATCGGACTTTACCTTTTACCACCTAGTCACTGGACCTGTTCATTCATGTGCCATTTCAACTCCCCGGGGAGCATACAGTCCTGCAGCCGTTTCGGTGCATTGAACTTATCGTACACATTGCCATCTCTGTCCTACCAGGTACTCATTATCACATGAGTCAAGTGAAGCATTTGAGGGTGAAATGTCTTGCCCAAGGACACACCATCTTAACAATGTCCCAAGATTGAGAGGGGAGAAACATGATATTTCTCTGAAAATCCTGCACCAAGCGGGATTCTAAACCGCACGGCAGGCAGCGACATCGGCAGAGCGCCACGCTCTAACCATTGCGCCATGTCCCTCTCTTTATGAATTGTTCTTGTTAAAAGGAAACCTTTCACAAGTTTTTTTTAAATAAATGGACATACACTTATTCTTGATGATTTCCAGTTTCTTTGGTAAAATAGGTCACAAATACATTGAGCTTAAATTTTGGTCTGCTGTGTTAAAAGAGCATAATGTTATCAGACTTATTATTCATGTCTTCAATAAAGTATAGTCCTTAAGAAGGTTTTAGTTGTTTCATTTAATACGTGGACATATTATTTAACCTTTTTTTTTCAGAGGCCAATCTATTAAAAAACATTAAAATGAAAAATGTCTGGGGTAAATTGGAACACCTGTGTTTGTGGCATTACAAAATTGGAATGTTTAAATAAAAATGGTTGGGTCATTACAATTAAGTACGTTCTAACTACTTGCTTTAACAGAGTCACCAAATAGTTTTGAATAATTTGTAGTCAAATTTGTGGTGTCAAATTTAGGTACTCAGCATACTGATTTTTTTTGTTTTGAACGATCACTGTTATTTTCATTATGTTTTGTAAATTGCAATATAACAATTATAAGGCTGTCTTGTATATTCTGCTTGAAATTAAAATATTAACTCCAGGCCACCTGAATTTCAGACCTATCTTATACAGTTAGGTGGACCTGGTTGGTTTTCAATATATTATGGCCTACTTTTCTGTATTTCATAATATGTTCTACCACTGAATGTGATCATATATACTAATGTAAACTGGTGAATTTGTAGTCAGTCCCAAACCTGATAATTTTTGTTTCGTATTTTATAAAAGGGGCTATCTATACTGTGCTTCAAGCTCTGGGTAACGCTTCCAAACGGTATGCCCCCGAAACCAAAGGCCGACTGTCTGAAAAAAGATATTGTGAATTTAAGTTGTATGTAATTGAAGAATACAAACAAAAATAGACGATGTACAAATGATGAGAAGCCTGTTGATGGGAAATATAAATTTACTGAATAGTCGAAACTCACAATTTCAAGTCTAAATGCATCTTTCCATTATCGGGGTAAACAAAAAGTGATTATGTTCACATATCGAGGTGCTGATCACACCTAACTCACACGTATCACCCCATGATGTTGATCGTCGATCACAGCAGTTCATTGAAGTGGTTTGTACTATCTGATCTGTTTTAGCAGATCTACATAAGTAATACCCTTCGACTTGAAGGAAATCTGAGCAAGTATCTTTGTTTCAACAGTAAAATTATTTAATGGTTTAAAGTTAAAAATCAAAATTATACATTTTAACCTCTTTAGCATCTGTAATTACATTTTCTGCGCCTTTAATATGACAACTCTGTAGTTGATATTCCTGTTATTCCAGAGAACAACAGTTTCTAAAGTAGTTTCAAGTTGTGATTTTTCTTTCTGGCTATTGATGTTAATAGGTTGTAATCAGTGTAAATTATAATCGAATAGTATCATACCCACAACTCCCAAAATACATATGTAAATGTCTCAATAATGATAAGATAGCAAAGGCTTATTTTTCAATATTACTGTATTTTTATTGAAAATTGTCAAACTTTTCTGAAAAGTAGCATACAGGAACCTCTTTAATTGTGTTCACTTTGCCAAAAAAACTATTCCAAAATCAAATAACCTTCGGTTGAATTTGACAGACAATCGATAAAATGGTTCATCATTCGCTGAAATGTACTTGCCGAACTTTATAAAATGAAGGACATACCCTTGTTCGAGAACAACCATTTGAGGTTACAAAGTACAAGAAATCTGCCAATACCCTTTCAATAAATCAATGTCTATTCAGTCATTTAAATGCATTTTATCAGTTTTAGGCTCCAAAAATCAAGGAGATGACCATGAATTACCCTCTAATTATTATCGGAATATAATATCTTCTACGACTATGGTATACCACTGTGTCTCCACTGTGATCAAGGGGTTACGTTCGAATCAGCAGTGATCATGTTGATTCTATCTCAAAACTTACAATATGACAGGTATGTTTTAGTATACATGTTCTGTTGGGTGGCAGCTTTGTGTTTTCGTTTACAAACCTAGACATAGAATAAAATTATATCTCAACATCATGTCCTGAAAAAAAAATGCAGAAATAATAAAAAGACGCACAATGATAATATTACATTCCAATGTTCATGCCAGCAATAAACATTTAACATATTGTACAAAGCACACATTTATACAATCTAAAGATTCTCCGAAGGGTCATATTAAGTATAACATTTATTTCTCATTAAAATATTGCAGATTATTGACATTTACTTGCATTGACATCAATACCAGTTTTGAGATAACAACAAAAGTATTTCAACAGAGAATTAGGGGAGGTCCTGAGAAAGTTTTGTATTCACTTATTAAGGAGAGGCCAACTCAACTTTTCTAGACTAATTCGACCCCAAGGAGCCTAAACTATATGCTTTCAGGAGTGTCACTAGCCCACAAATTATTCTTAAACAGAATACATTGATTCTATGCCGACCTGATGTTGGCCAGTCATCTATGACGCTGATCTAGCATTGGACCTACAACAGGTCAATGTCGCAGAGTGAGGTGATGCTCATTTAATGTGACACTGACCCAACATTAACCCCTACAGCAAGGAGACCAACCTTACCCTTCAGAATCTGACGTCTATAGATGTCACATTCTGACGTCTATGGACGTCAGATTCAGATTTCTATAGACGTCAGATTCTAAAGTCCCAACACTGAAAAAGTAAAATATTTAAAAGGTTCCTAGACCCACATCATATGTATTCAAATGAACTGGAAAGAGTTAACGATGCTTTCAAATTGAAACAAACCCTGTCGTCTCTGTGGTTTGTATAAAAGTATTTCAGAGCTTTTAACCCTTGTCTTGCTATGCCCGGATATATACCGGGTTAAGGATGTTTAGGATCAATAAATATCTCATTTAATTTTGATAAAATAGTTTTTAATAGACGCTTTGTTGATCCAATAATTTAATTTTAGACATGTATATTTGACATAAATAGTAATATTTTTCGTTATTAAAAGCTGGAAATTGCGTTCCAGCTTCAAATGACGAAAAATACAATTGAAGCAATTCAGCAGGACAAGGGTTAAGGGTTAAACCAACATCAACTTTCGTGTTTGCTGGTAAAAACACGATAGTGTTGAGTTGAGCAACAGTAACACAATCAGATATTTTGTATATAGTGAGCTTCAATATCGTTCGGATCTGATATGTTTTTTTATCTGCGTATTCACTCTATAAGAGTGATAATAATATATATCATAAAAACAATAAATGTATTTTGTCCAATAGAATATGGGCCATTTTGAAGCTTCTACGGGAATATGGGGTCAGTATAATTAAACAATGTCATATCCACATAATAGAAAGAGCGTAGCTTCTTATACGTTGACACCATTACCGGATCATAATGTGTTGAGAAGTGTGGAGAATCTTTGCTGTGTTCATTAATAATACGAAGCTGTAGGTCTTCATCTACATAGAGTGCATTATAAAGATGTGGTAAATCCGCCGACAAAGTCTCCACCTTAGCCACGAAATCATACCGGAAATGACACGGATGACAATGGTGATACATACTCAGCCAATGACGGTCAAAATGCAAAGGATTTTGTTTTGCAAGATAATCCACGAACTCTGTGAACTCTATAGGTTTCTCTGGATTGAGTTGTGTTGCTTCTGTACCACTAAGACGGGATGGTGCCCTGATTCGAGGGATAAATACCTTAATGTAATTCTCATCTCCCAGTAGTTTATCCCTCCATGCGGAGACCAGCCGGTCAAACGGGTGCCTCACAATCATGTACTTGAAGTAATGTTTCATGCGATATTCCGCCTCCTCCTGGCTGTAGTTCGTTAAAAACACCAAGCCTTTCTTTTCCAGGTAGCTTTTTTGGTGAATGGCCATACTATCACGAACATCTCCTCCGTGCATCTGAAATAAAGCATTTTTCCATGTAGAACTGGCACATTTAGATACAGCACAGTATACGGACTTCTTGCTGTCATCCGCCACCAAGAACTTGTAGATGCTCTTCTGACCCAGTTCAATATCAGCTATGTTATGTTTACCGCAGAGATCTTGTAGGCCGTGAGCTCGTATTTCACCGGGGACCTGCGAATCATGTAGGACTTGAGCTTGTATTTCACCGAGGACCTGAGAATCGTGTAGGTCTGGAGATATCTCTCTTGGGATCTGCGATGAGCAAGGTGGTGCTGTGTTTGAGCTAGGATCTTGTGATATGGTGTTCAGGTCTGCAAAGCAAATAATCAAATTTATTACAATCTGAAAAGATGATTCTACAGGCATATGGGGTCTGCATACCTAAACAATGTCATCCACATAATAGGAAGAGCATAGCTTCTTATTCTTTGCCACTATTACGGATTCGTAATTCAAATCAATTTGTATTCATTTGGAGGTTTTTCAGAAACAACATAGCGAAATACATTTCCAATGGTAATATCTCAGCAAACATGAGACGTTAAAACGACACTGATAAATTGTTTGTGTTTGCTAGGGAATTCAATACTTTGCAAAAATGATTTTAAGACCAAAAGTGTGAATTTTCATAATTGTAAGAAAAATGTTGTAAATTTTGCTTTCTTAGACATAAAAAAAAATGAAATGAATCGGGCTTTCGGCCACCTTTGTGCACATATAGGCTAAACTGGGCCAGGAGAACCTCCTGAGGATGGTGAGATGATTGAGATGACACTGTCCTCCAGACACAGGATTCGAAATTCGAGCCCTGGCGGTCTGAGGCCGAGCACGCTACCTCTCGGTCACGGAGGCTCCCCACAATACTAACTTTTCACACGTGGATGGGGAAGAAACAATTTTGTTTCTTTCAAACCGCCGAGACCGGGAACCGAACCCCGGACTCTGGCGTGAAAGGCAGCGGTGCTAACCACTACCCTAGGGCCCCCGCCCTTCTTAGACATAAAGCTGTCACGTTATTATTATGTATGTAATATTAAAGGGGACGATATTTAAAAAGTGGTAAACTTTATGCTGTACACCATAATTAGTCATTTAAAACTATCATATCGCGTGCGGCACGCAAACGCCTTGAATTCAGTTTGAATTCACTTTGAATTCAGGATGTAATGCTATGTGTACAACAAACACCTTGAATTCAGAATGTAATGCTATGTGTACAACAACCACCTTTAATTTAGGATGTAATGCTATGTGTACAACAAACACCTTGAATTTAGGGTGTAATGCTATGTGTACAGCAAACACCTTAAATTCGGGATGTAATGCTATGCGTACAACAAACACCTTGAATTCAGGATGTAATGCTATGCGTACAACAAACACCTTGGATTCAGGATGTAATGCTATGTGTACAACAAACACCTTGAATTCAGAATGTAATGCTATGCGTACAACAAACACCTTGAATTCAGAATGTAATGCTATGCGTACAACAAACACCTTGAATTCAGGATGTAATGCTATGCGTACAACAACCACCTTGAATTCAGGATGTAATGCTATGCGTACACTACAAATATCTCTGGGACCCATCACAACAACGACCAACAAAAATGCCATCTGACCCCGAGTGTGACCTTATCCACTGAGATTAGGGGACTGCTGACGTAATTCACTATCGCTGATTAATAATTGCGATAATCTTGACTTATTTGTATTTATTTGTAGGTATAAGTATATATTTATACAAACCGTATTTAATCAGGTGATTCTGCGAGAGTTGCATTAACATCTGTGTGGCTTGATCTCTGCTGAAGATATAAATGATGCTTGTTAATAACATAAGGCAGAGGATGAAGTAGCAGAAAGTGGGTCGTGGTTGACTTCTGAAGCACATCCTGAAGACGCACCAGTTAATCTGCAACTATCAAAAATAACACTATTTATATTATTATTATAGGCATACTATTGAATAATCGTGAATCCTGAACCTTTTCCTGAAAGTTTTTACCCAATGTTGATGTTTAAAAACAAATTTTCTTCCCAATAACAGTGATTTAACTGGCTAATAAAACGGATTGAAAATGACTAGATTCTTGATTAGTGGGTTGAGATATGCATGTTGTCCACAATAAAGGTGGTGTAGCTATATAGGCCTGAACGACCCCAAACATTGTGGCTGACCTATGAACCAAATTTTTAATCCTTGTGCTGAGTCTGATTCCGTATATAAACATTTTATATGATTGCAGTCAAAACGAGAATGTCACATTTAATTTTGGAGATGTCAATTTTCCATGACATTTTTTTGGTCATTTGAAACTGGAAAAGTAATTCCGGCTTTAAGTGTATAAAATTTAGAAAAATAGAAACAAGCTATTCAGTCTGACTAGATGTCAGCAGTAAGGAAATAAATATTATTTATGTATCATTTAATATTTGTCAGTGAATTTTGTAATATATTCATTATAGCAATGTAGGCCTATGCCCGGAAGACCAAAACAAAAACAAGTGTGTTATTATTCATTAAATTAGAATAAAATTTATTCGAAATAGATAATAGTGACAATTATATTAAATCACACGGATACAGCAATAAAGATCATATGATTAGGTCTTGTTTACTTGTTCCTTCGAGTAAAATGACTCAAAGAGGATACATTCACTAGGAGTGCTGAATTATCAGCTGTAACTCTCATCATAGTCACCACAACTGTTAAATTAATTTGCATGATATTAATCTTTTTTCGTTGGTGATTCCAAAGTCAATCAACAGATGTATCAGTGGTGTTTTGTAGATAGTGGTACAGTTTGGAGTACTTAGCAAAATATGTCCATTTGATAGTTATTTTTTTTACATATCCTTAAACCTAAACCGGTCACACTCGTTAATTACTATGTTTATTCAAGGTCTTATATGAAAAGTATATTTTTAATTTGTATGGCTTGTTAGGACAATGCACTGCAAAGGACCAGAAACAGAGTAGAGAATATTAACTATTGCTGTGCCATGAAAACCTGATACCAAGTACTCCTGTCACACCAAAACCTGATAGATAATATTAATTACCGTTGTCACAAACATGTTGACAGCTTAGTCATGTTGAATATGGTATTCTGTGAATCGTCTTATACTATGAACCAGTATGCTACACAACAGTATCATTTCAAAATACCACCAGTTTATTCTTTCTCAGCTTCATATAATGGTAACGGTATGACAACATTAGTTACGGAGTGATAATTTGGGAAGCAGTGTCAAAAAGTGAGCTAAGGTTAACTTCAGCTTTCTCTCTGGAAATGTCGAGATCGAGAAGCACACAGAGTATCTACCCTGACCACTCATTTGTATTTTGTTTCTATTTAAACAATCTGACGCTACTTCTCTTAACTTTTACAAAACTTATTTATTTGTGACCCACCACATGAAAAGGGTCGTAAAGTCAAAAATGTCAAAATTGATTTTCCTAGTTGATATGATATCCGTGACTTTTCTGTTTCGATAACTGAAACAATATTTGAAAAATATTCCTAACTTTTTATTTTATGAGATTTTTAATATTTTAAAATTAGTTATGTAATCATTAAATTTATATTTTAAATTACGTCATAAATCATTTTGCAATAGCAATAAGTTGTATTACTTTCCCAAATTTTGCTGTAAAATATAAATTGTGAACTATCTTGTACAGAAAACATTATGATACTGGTCTGGGTAGAAACTATTCACATGTACCGAACAATTATTATTTAGATACTGGACGTGAAAAAGAAAACAAGTTTGGGTCTTTTTAGATACGTATACTTAGGTATACCAACTCCATTAATGAGTGATTGTATGTAACTAGGCAACGAAATAAGATGATGAAGTATATTCAAATAAACGGTTGTATTGCCAACATTTTTTTCACTGTTTTCATAAATCATGTTGATGTGACACATGCCTTTAAGAAATGGTAACAGAGTTGACCAGTATGCTATTACACAACGATGAAAAAACAGTCAAGAAATTCAAACTATTTTGCCCATTATCACCCACTTGAAGTTGTGTCTCGCTACCGCAACCCACAACTTGAAGTGGGTGAAAATTATACCAGTTTGTATCTAAATAATCTAGAATAAAACAATCAATCAGAATAAATAGTATTTATTTTATAATGAAGTCACGAATTGTAATTGAATTTTTTTGTAAAATAACCCTGAAATACAGAGATGACTAGTTACCCATGAGCACATATTTATGTAGATATGGGAATCCCATAGTTTAGTGAAATATCCATGTAAATTATATCCTATAAATCTATATATATATACAATAACAGGCTTTAAACGGTTGTGTGACGCTATCCAAAAAGGTAAACTGCCAGTTTTGTCTTGCATAGATCACTTTACTCACTTGGTAATATGTCATGAGCTGTATTGAGAAAATAATACCAGTAAGTAATTTGTCAATGGTAGGCCTATATTATGTGTAACAGGTGGTGATCATTAACCAACGGCTTAGCACAAAATGGCACACATGCCAGTATGACCATAAACAGCATTATAGGAATATATGATCGGAGGAGGCGGGCATGCTAAATTAAAGTGGGCAAACAAATTCATCTATTTGTTATCGATATTTATATTTGGGCTATGCCCAAATATATTGAGTTTTCAACGGAACTTTATACTTATTATTCTTGGCATGTTTTTGTAAGACACTATTTATCCCTGAGTTTTTATCTAATCAACTTGAAATTTTGACACAACATTCCCAGAGTAGTCTGGAGGGGTGCTATGACTTTTCTAAGACATCCATCGGGGTTTTTTCCAGATTATTCCAGGATTTTCTGGATCACCATAATCTTTAAAGGCAAAAGGTAGTATCTGCTTACTTGTAAAGTGAGCAGATACTGCCTTTCGGCTTGCACGGCAGTAGGTCTATAATTGGGTCCAATGTTGGTTCAATAGTGTACACGTCGGGTGATTCTCCATTCATTGCCAGGAGGGTGAACAGGGTGCCCCTATGTCCAGACCTACTTCATCCTTTAGTCTCTAGATTTGATAATAAAAATACATGTATCCGATGTTTCGATTCCGGGCCAGCGTCACAGACGGTGTCCCAGTATTGAACCAATATTGTGTATTTGATATGGACAGTTGAAACCTTTTAAATGCTACAATTATAACAGTTGAAAATCTATTCAAACACAAAACGTTGAAATAATGTTGTTTTGATGTTGGGCTAGCGTCGCAGATCGTGATACAACATTAAGTCAACAAAGAGACAAGTCAATGTGTGTTCTGGGCACTCTGAATGGGATTCCATTTGGCAAACATATATATATCTATTTAAAAGTGCAAAAGCTCAGTGGGGACTTCTGAAATTTGAAGTCTGAAGTCAGAAGTCTAAAATTCAGGTTCAGAATGGCTGCCAAAAAACTCGTACGCGAAATTCCAATCAATCTGTCATAATAAAAATAACCCAACCAAATTCAAAATGCCCGCCACAAAAACTCATAAAACCTAGCCCAAATATTATTGTTACTTGAAAAGTCACAATTCATGTCTAGTTTTTATTTGATTTTGCTTTTAGCACAGAAAGCACATTGTCACAACGGGTGCTTATTTATACCTCTGCTGGCTGTAAACTATGGTAGATTCAAAGGTGGAGGGGGAGGGCCCCTTTCCAGAAATCAAATCGCCTGAAATTTGATCCAAATTGTCAAAACCTAAGTATTTGCCACTCAATATTATATTTCTAGACTTAATCCAGGGATCTTCCCCTATGCATCATTGATTACCGAATATTGGACGAAATTTCGGCAATATTTCCCCGAATATTCCTCGAATGTTCCCCAATACATTGCGTGTGTGTTTTCTCGATGGACCAAACATTCGATATATCCGAGTTCAGAGACTGCAAATCTCTTGGAATATAATTATCGTAATCCGGATATCCTCACCGGGATCAGAATCATCGTCAAAATTTAATGGATTGAATCTGGATAGTAATCCATATCTTAAATCCGGATCATAATCCGGATCATATTAAAAATCTAATCGATTTATCCTGGGTCACTTTCGATAAAAGTTTCATGTGAATCCGCTCATTATTGTTTATGTAATCTGACGGACGACGGACAAACAGACAAACCAACACGACCAAAACCATAACCACCCTGGCGAAGGTATTAAATGCTCTTAACAACCTTATTTTGTTGGATTATACCCGGTAAACGCAAAAGATTTGTACAACAGTTGTGCAATGTTGGATAAGCGTTAAAGAAAAAAATGTCATACAAATGTTTTGTGTTTGCTTGGTACGTGTTTTATTCAATTCATTTTACTCAAATTGAATCATAAATACGACGACCTTTAAGCTGCTAAATAAGATAATTTAAATTTCCACCCACATGGCACCAGGTCTTGCTACCGCGACCCAGAAATTCCAGTAGGTGAAAATTAAACAGTGCTTAATTTGAGACCAAATATTTGCAAATCCCAAAGTTTAAATATTCATTTCATTCTCAATCACAGTGATTTCCTTTCAACCCTTTAAGTCCTCACGATGCATTGAAGCATCATTTTACATCCATGTAAACAGACTTAATTTTCTCACAACTACAGGTTTGAGAACGAAAATTTCCACGAAACTGGTTTGCCAATACATGGCAATTTTCTGTAATTTTTCACCAACTACAAATCATCTTCATCCACTACAAGTCGAGAATTGCGACAGCAATTCGCGGCTTGTGGTGTATGAAGATGACAATGGTAAACTCAGGCTTGAAAGGGTTAAGAACGACTATTGTCGCCTGCCCATGTCTTATTGATCACAATGAGGGGGAACAATATTGACAAAATGTAGCTCTTAAAATGTTAGGCCAGACACCAGATGTTACCATAGCACGCGCTACTAATGCAAGTTATATCTAGTTTATAATGCCTTTATGGTCAGGGTCGATCTAAACCTCTGGATCTTAGCATTTGTTTGCACTCCCAATGACAGACGGGGGAGGGGGGGGGGGGGAGGCACGCCTACTTCTTACTCTAATTTATACACCTCAGCTGGCACAACCAGAAAATTACATCAAGACTTCAAATGGAGCATTCTAAAGCAAATTTCGGCCCGGAGATGTGCTATGTTTTGTTTTGTGACCCTGAACGCCACTGATCCAGCACCCAGCAAACACAGAACATTTGTATGACATTTATACAACGCCGGCACAACGGCTTTTTTTCTCAAATGGTTTTTAGTGGGGCCTACGGGGAGGGGGGGGGGGGGCTCCCTCCCTCCTCCCCTTGGATCCGCCACTGAGACATTCAGACTTTGACATTCAGACATTGAGACATTCAGCAAATTCGAACTCTGCCAGTTTAAAATCGAGTACGTCACCTCTATGCCAGGAAGGTTCACCACATTATTAAATACTTGCGTTTTTTGTCTAAATTATATTGACCCAAATATTAGCGTTTTCAAAAACGTTGATATTTCTGATTTGTCTCCCTCTTTATAATATGAATAGGTAGCTAATGGGCGCTCAGACGCACTCGTAAAGTTATCACTGTTTGCAAACAACCATATGAATTAAGAGAACAATTTCAAGTTGTTTAACTTGAGGAAAACATATAATATTCGGCTGTGCAATTATGTTACATTTTCCAGATTTGTCAGGGTTTTTTTTTGGGGGGGGGGGGAGTAGATTCTTGGCACTCATGTTTAAACATAGAATCATCACTGCTTAAGAAAAAAAGGGGTGCCTGTTTTTGTTAATAACTGTTGCGGCCTCTATTTTGAATTTCAAAATGGCCGCCATCAAGAAACCGATAATTGTGATTTTATGGTTTTATACTAAGGTATTATACACATTTTTTTTCGAGACGTTTGTGAAGTGTTTGGTTAAGGATTAAAGACTGGATGGCAGTCGAGGATATTTGTCATATGAGCTAATTAGCAAGAATAATAGTAGTTTTTTTATCGTTATAAGTAATAAATCGTTCACATAGCGGACAATTTTTTACCGCTATATAAATATATATATTGTTTTTAGACTAAGATGTTCCTCTGCTGAGCACCATTTGCTTCAAACATGCGTACTCTCCTTTGAACAATGATTCCCCTTGCAAACACCCAGGCCGAGAATGTTGATTACATATGTAAATTCCAACATTATATAGAAATATTGCATAATGTAGGTGGTAACATAATGTAATTACTTCTCCGGTAGGCCTACTGATTGCTTATTCCATCCGGTTGTGGCTCGAAACTTAGCGGTATTCGGTTGTGCATATTATAGTGCTTAAAACTGTTCAAAGGCAGGAAATTTACAGTGCTGTCTAAGCACTATTAGATAACAGTAGGGTGTAGTACCGGCTTCGGGCTTCCTTCTGTCGCGATATTGCCATGCTTGTGCAGAAAGTGGGGTAAAGCAAAATATTCATTCACTCACCGTGAATTCAAACAGTATGGGAAATACTTTATAATGTAGGTCTATTCACCAGGTGGGGTAGCTGCAGCGAGTCATTCACAAGGTGGTGTCAACCGCGTAATGATTATTCACATCCAATGTCCCCGGCTCAATTGACTGGTTTCGTTATTTGAAGCTGAACATTTTAAAAAATGTGTGAGGAGGGGGGAGGGGGAGTGCCGTTTGATATATTTCCCCTCTCGCCGAAAATGATAAATTCAGGCGTAAAGAAATGATTTAATCCTTACGACGCCGAATTATTTTTGCTTAAACCATGAAGACCAAAGGTTTTTTTTAAATTTGAGATCAGCATAAATGTCTTAGTTATCTTTTTCTGATTCAATTGAATACCTATGTCATAGGCAGACGGCCATTATGAATATGTT
>OZ024909.1:79791281-79796281 GCA_964017125.1 Flabesymbios commensalis
TGTTCTTCAAACTAATCTTCAGATTGTGCTACAATATGTGTGGGAAACTGTTCTGCAAATTGTGTTGTTATTTTCTTACAATGCAAAATCACCTTTTAACCTCTAGTCACGACTATAATAGTTTCTGTTTTGTTTTATCAGCTGATCAAATCACTTTTGTTGGGAATACAATGAGTAGGTTACATTCTGTTTTATTGCGAAGTGTCCTACGGAAAATATTATTTAAAATTCAGCTGACAATTTGTTATACCTCAAAACAAAAATAAATCCAGTATGCGAGCTTATATATGCCAATCAATTTGCTGAGAGTGTCACTCACTCACTCACTCACTCACTCACTCACTCACTCACTCACTCACTCACTCACTCACTCACTCACTCACTCACTCACTCACTCACTCACTCACTCACTCACTCACTCACTCACTCACTCACTCACTCACTCACTCACTCACTCACTCACTCACTCACTCACTCACTCACTCACTCACTCACTCACTCACTCACTCACTCACTCACTCACTCACTCACTCACTCACTCACTCACTCACTCACTCACTCACTCACTCACTCACTCACTCACTCACTCACTCACTCACTCACTCACTCACTCACTCACTCACTCACTCACTCACTCACTCACTCACTCACTCACTCACTCACTCACTCACTCACTCACTCACTCACTCACTCACTCACTCACTCACTCACTCACTCACTCACTCACTCACTCACTCACTCACTCACTCACTCACTCACTCACTCACTCACTCACTCACTCACTCACTCACTCACTCACTCACTCACTCACTCACTCACTCACTCACTCACTCACTCACTCACTCACTCACTCACTCACTCACTCACTCACTCACTCACTCACTCACTCACTCACTCACTCACTCACTCACTCACTCACTCACTCACTCACTCACTCACTCACTCACTCACTCACTCACTCACTCACTCACTCACTCACTCACTCACTCACTCACTCACTCACTCACTCACTCACTCACTCACTCACTCACTCACTCACTCACTCACTCACTCACTCACTCACTCACTCACTCACTCACTCACTCACTCACTCACTCACTCACTCACTCACTCACTCACTCACTCACTCACTCACTCACTCACTCACTCACTCACTCACTCACTCACTCACTCACTCACTTACTCACTCACTCACTCACTCACTCACTCACTCACTCATTACGGGCTCAATCTCCCATTGATGCAATTTTTCGGAGAAATATTTTGTTTCTCATGTCAACACTATTTCGTTTTGGTGTTTTGCGGCAAGGCACTTCACGCTCATATGCTTCCCTTCACTCAGGTGTAAATAAGTACCTAGGACAAAGATGCCAGTGTGTAAGATAAGTTACAAGCTGCAGGGTTGTGTGCTTCCCGTGGAGAAGGAAGTTAAACATACGCGACATATTCTGCTAATGTTGGCTTAACGTTGGGCCAGCGTCGCAGACCTTGGCCTAAAGGGAAACCAACATTTTCTGAACGTCCCTAGATTACTAGGTATAAATCGCAATGAGAGGTCTGTCTCACTCTGGGACTAAAATGACAGAAAACTCTAATTCAGTGGAGGAAGCTTGCATAACATTTACTGAAGCTGGAATTAGGAATATAGAGACAGATGTGTCCAAACTGTTTCAGATCAATGACTCAGCAAACACAATACATTGAAATAATGTTGGTTTCATATTGGCTCAGTGACGCACACACACGGCTTAAAGTGGGTGACAATCACTCATATTTGTTTAATTTGTGAACATAAATTTGTTGTTGCTTAAACACTCACTATCATTCCCAATACATGTATGTTCGATTTGATCGTCTAATGAAACGAATTAAAAAAAACTATTATATTCGTGATAAGATCGGGAGGAATAGGGCTTAGCTGCCGTCACTAAACATGACCAGTATTTCCTGTCATCATTAACATTAAAGGTGATCTATCACCCCTTATATAGTATGAATAAATTTGTGACAAATAAATCAAAGTTGCCACAAGATGGGGCACAAGTGTTTCGTTATATGGAGTGATTGGCTATCATGTGATCCTCTGATAGGGTCACATGATAGCTAATCACCCCCATATATGGGGTGATTGGCTATCATGTGACCCTCTAAGAGGGTCACATGATAGCCAATCACCCCATATAAGGACATAATTATTCATACCATATAAGGGGTGATAGATCAACTTTAAGGTCTTACTTTTTTTTCCATAAATACGAAACTAAAAGACAAAGTACCAAGTGGACAGCGATAACAAACGAAACATTAACCCTTACAGATCGGGTATCGACATAAGACGTCAGAATCTGTCGACTATATACGTCAGAGTTTGACGTTCTGACGTTTAAAGTCGATCCCCGTGCTCTAATAATATAATATTAATAACGATCGCAGACACATAACATAGGTATTCAAATGAAACGGAAAGAGCTAACTAGGACATTTAGGATGATTTAAAATCGAAAAAAAACCTTTGCTTTGTATAACAATTTTCAGAGTTTTATATGTTGGGCCAGCATTGTCTCGGCGCCCCGTGTTTACTATGGGCTGGTAAGAATCATGTATGTTTTGTTGTCACCAAGGGATAATCGTTAATCATCACTAACATTAGAGATGTCCCTGAAAAGACCAAAAATAACAAAATAACAATGATCAATCACAGCCCGTGATGACGTCACACCAATCTATCATTTAATGATGATCTAATAAATGTCCGTCTGGGTTTAGTTGTTTTTCTGTAACCATGGTAACGTGGAGTCGCGCGGAATGGCGTACATGACGTGATAATGGCTAACCATTAGCACCAACAGATCTGGAAAACACACGTTTCGTTTCCAAAACAGTGAATCGGCAAATTAAACAGATTAACCCTTTAAGCCCTCACGATGCATTAAAGCATCATTTTACATCCCTGAAAACAGACTTAATTTTCTTACAACAAAGGGTTTGAGAATGAAAATTTCCATGAAACTGGTCTGCCAATACATGGCAATTTTTCTAATTGTTCACTCACTTCAAGTCATCTTTATCCACTACAAGTCGAGAATTGTGACAGCAATTCGCGGCTTGTTGTGGATGAGATGACAATGGTAAATTCAGGCCTGAAAGGGTTAAACGACAAAAGTAGGTCTTAACGCTTAAAGGTTTGGCATCACATGGAAACAACATTGATTTGATCATATTAGTAAATGTAAACTCGATTAGATCCTATGAGTAAATGTAAATTGTAAAATTGATTTGATTATAATAGTAAATGAAAAAAGTAAAATTGATTTGATCATATTAGTAAATGAAAAAAGTAAAATTGATTTGATCATATTAGTTAATGAAAAATGTAAAATTGATTGAATCATGTTAGTAAATGAAAAATGTAAAATTAATTAGATCATATTAGTACATAAAAATATAAAATTGATTTGATCATATTAGTAAATTCAATATCTAAAATGGATTTGATAATATTAGTAGTGTAAAATGAAAAATGTAAAAATGATTTGATCATTATTAGTAAATGAAAAATGTAAAATTGATTTGCTCACATTAGTAAATAAAAAATATCCACAGGAGGTTTGGCTGTCTTTCATCATACCATGTCAATCCCTCGGGGTCCCACACTCTGTACAGGGTGGCAAGCAATGAGACCCCCCCCCCCCGCCCCCAGAGTAAACTAAGCATGATAGGAAAATAATTCAAAAATACTGAAAGAGCAGCATATTACACACGCAAATTCAATATTCAGTGTTCTGGCGTTAGGAACAGCTAGTCAAACAATGTTACCTACCCCGACCCCAGATCATGACAGGAAAAACAGGTGAAATAAAATAAAAAATAAAAATCAGATGTGCTTCACAATTATCTCGCACGAACTTTAATTGAGTATACAATGGAGGCATGAATGTAATATCACACACATACACATTTTCCATTCATCAGAAGAATTATTCGAGGTTAAAGCTCAACCACGCAAAGTTAAAACTGAAAAATTGACAATATCTCTGTCATTTAATGTCAGTAAAACGCTTCTTAATTTTGACAGTGTTAATAATGCCATTAATATATATGTTTATTTCAACATATCATTGTGATAGAAAAATAATAAACTCTGGCGTTTATGGATGAATGGTCTTTTTTAACCCTTTAACCCCCAAATTATTCAATCTGAATTTTCACCCACTTGAAGTTGTGTCTCGCTGACGCGATTCACAACTTCAAACGAGTGAAAATTATTCAGATTTCACAAAATAGAGGTCAACTGTTTTCAAATATTGCTGATTGATGTCACATTTTATCTTTACCATATTTAACAGGTGGTATTTAGTGTACTAATAAGAAATGAAAACCCTAATATATGAGACACCGGCGGTTTAACCCTTTCAAGCCTGACTTTACCATAGTCATCTTCATCCACTACAAGCCACGAATTGATCCCGCAATTCTCGACTTGTAATGGATGAAGATGGCTTGATGTGGTTTAACAATTAAAGAAAATTACCATGTATTAGTAAACCAGTTTCATGGAAATTTTCGTTCTAAAACCCTTAGTTGTAGGAAAATTAAGTCTGTTTTGAGGGATGTAAAATGATGCTTTAATGTATCGTGGGGGCTTAAAGGGTAAAGGGTTAAGTTCTAATTGAAATGTGTGTTATCGCTTTCATATCTTCATATTGTATAGCCTACATACTCAATTACAGTAGTGTACATGTTAATGATTTATACAAAGAAACATAATTACAGTCTGTTTCACCAGATCCTAGGAGTATCCTTTTTTCAATTTACTCAGGTACTATTCATCATAATTGTGTGAATTTTGTGGGGGTCATTTTCCAGTCTTCCCCCAACACCGCTGACATTTTTGTGAAATTTTCTTGTGTTTTTTGTAAGTTAGACAATTCGGTATGTTATAAAATAGTGGTAGTGGTGAAATGACAGCTGTAATTTTGAAAATGTAACACATTCCAAAG
>OZ024909.1:79801281-79806281 GCA_964017125.1 Flabesymbios commensalis
GCAATGACCCAGCACTGGGTTTCTGTCTTGTGTTTGTTGTTGAGGTATCACTCAGCTTAGAGAGTGCATAATTCATCAATTGCTTTATCATGTTTATGATTTTCCCCCAAGAATATATGCAATGCAAAATCATATTGCCGCAATGCAATGTAATGCAATGTAATGTAATGCAATGTAATGTAATGCAATGCAATGCAATGCAATGCGATGATGTGCAATGCTATGCAATGCAATGCAATGCAATGCAATGCAATGCAATGCAATGCAATGCAATGCAATGCAATGCAATGCAATGCAATGCAATGCAATGCAATACAATACAATGCAATGCAATGCAATGCAATACAATGCAATGCAATGCAATGCAATGCAATGCAATGCAATGCAATGCAATGCAATGCAATGTAATGTAATGCAATGCGATTGAATGCAATGTAGTACAATGCAATTCAATGCAATGCAATGCAGTGCAATGCAATATCATTTAGGCTTCACCTTGAAATGAAGGCATTATCTGTAAATATATAATATATACTGGTCGCTTTGAAGTGTTATTTCAAACGGAGACGATCACTAACGGTAATGTGTTTCACATTTCAGGGGCATTGTCTTGGATCTGAAAAATAGGGATTTTTGTCCCATTTATCATTAATTTGTTTGTGCTGGAAGTACATTGGCAATGTCAATTTGATGCTGGGCCACCGTCTGTGACGCTGGCTCAGTATTAATCCAGCATGGCTGACCATCTGGTGTAGCCTGTGATTCCTTGTCACTTGACCAGCACCGTGTGAGCCACCCCAGCTGCTGACACGTGTCTTTTACATGTCTCACCCACCTAACCCTTACAGCACTGAAATATTGTTTGTATAAACCATGGAGATCAAAGGGTTATTTTCAATTTGAAATCGTCTAAAATTTCTTAGTTAGCTCTTTCCGCTCCACTCGAATACCTATGTTATAAGTGTACGGCCATTAAAAATATTTCACTCTTTTAGTGCGGAGATCGTCTTCCAGCTTCAAATAAATGAAAACATATACACCTTCTAAAATGAATTACTCAGTATAGCACATATAATCACTTCCATTACATTTTATACAGTCTGAAATTTATTTAAAACGTATACTGCATATCTAGTAATATTTGCGACGTTTTTAATTTTCACGAGTTTCGAGAGGAGGACAAATTCGCGAATTCAAGAATCTCGCGAAAATTATTAATATAATGGCGCTACTGAAGAAAAATGAAAATTCGCGAATTATAAATTTCGTGGAAGTCTCAAAATCAGAAATTCGCTAAAATTTAAATACGTGAAAATAACTGATCTACAGTATTTACAGCTGTATCATGACATATAGTTTAACCATTTCAACGCGGGGACCGTCTTTAGATGTCAGAATCAGACGTCCTATAGACGTCAAAATTCTGACGCCTAAAGATCCCTGGGCTTAAAAAAATAAATATTTATAATGACTGAAGACCCATAACATAGGTATTCAAATGAAGCGGAAAGAGAGAAATAAGGCATTTGGGATGTTTTCAAATTGGTCAGCATAGTCTATACAAAAGTATTTAAGCATTGTAAGAGTTGAGGATTATGAAAGCCCCCCCCCCCCTTCAGTCTGTTATTGGTTCTGTTCTCTCTTCTAATCTGTGACAAGCCCTGGATCCTTGGTCGTTATCATCTAAACACACACCATTTATCACAACACTTCACACAGCGGGACACGACCCTTTAATACCAAGGTGACTAAAAACATCTAGATTAACCCTTTAAACACCGTACATATATAAGGTCCACATTACATTATTTAAGTGCTATAATAAGTCACAAATAAGATTATATTTGATTTGATATATTTATCAAATATATAATACAACATTATATAATCCGGTTATTTATATGCACTTTGATGAGAAAAACAGTAGAACATTTTTGATTTGTACTTTGCCGAGAGCGTCTATGTGGTTTATCTACATCCACTGTTCTTTGCCATCTTTATATGTCCATTTATATCTCATGACCCCACTTGTTAAATATAAGAGATGAATCAGAGCGTCTATGTGGTTTATCTACATCCACTATTCTTGGACATCTTTATATGTCCATTTATATCTCATGACCCACTTGTTAATTATAAGAGATGAATCAGAGCGTCTATGTGGTATATCTACATCCACTGTTCTTTGCCATCTTTATATGTCCATTTATATCTCATAGCCCCACTTGTTAAATATAAGAGATGAATCAGAGCGTCTATGTGGTATATCTACATCCACTGTTCTTTGACATCTTTATATGTCCATTTATATCTCATGACCCACTTGTTAATTATAAGAGATGAATCAGGGCGTCTATGTGGTATATCTACATCCACTGTTCTTTGACATCTTTATATGTCCATTTATATCTCATGACCCACTTGTTAATTATAAGAGATGAATCAGAGCGTCTATGTGGTTTATCTACATCCACTGTTCTTTGACATCTTTATATGTCCATTTATATCTCATAGCCCCACTTGTTAAATATAAGAGATGAATCAGAGCGTCTATGTGGTATATCTACATCCACTGTTCTTTGACATCTTTATATGCCTATTTATATCTCATGACCCCACTTGTTAAATATAAGAGATGAATCAGAGCGTCTATGTGGTTTATCTACATCCACTGTTCTTTGACATCTTTATATGTCCATTTATATCTCATGACCCCACTTGTTAAATATAAGAGATGAATCAGAGCGTCTATGTGGTATATCTACATCCACTGTTCTTTGACATCTTTATATGCCCATTTATATCTCATAGCCCCACTTGTTAAATATAATAGATGAATCAGAGCGTCTATGCGGTATATCTACATCCACTGTTCTTTGCCATCTTTATATGTCCATTTATATCTCATAGCCCCACTTGTTAAATATAAGAGATGCATCAAGAACACTTTCAGAATCTGACGAGTTTATGATAGTCATTTTAGCAAGACTGATACACATCATAATACTGACGCGCAAAGACAATAAGCAGTAACTGCTTACTTGAAGGTAATGTTGTTTGCCTTTGAGCTGCATTATTCTTTTCTGCCATCGAGTACTGGCATACTGACCGCCGAGCAAAGACAAACAGCAGTAACTCCTTACATGAAAAGTAACGAGTTACGGCTTGTTTGTCTATAAGCTAGGATTCTCTTCTGCCATCGAGTACTGGCATACTGACCCCCGTGCAAAGTCAAGCAGCAGTAACTGCCTAAATGAAAAGTAATCAGTTACTGCTGTTTGCCTTTGCACGTCAGAATAGTGTTTGTCAAAGACGTTTGAATGTGATTATTAAAGCAGCTCCTCGGGATGACATCAATTTTCGTTTTTAATTCCGTATTGAAGTAGTGTATCCAGCGGATTATGTTTTTATTTTTTCAGAGTTTTTCATATTTTTACTAATATTTTTAATCAACATTTCTATGAAACAAGAAGTAACCCAAACAAACTATTTGTATACCTGAAGGGTGATTGAATATTTTCACAGCATTGGGCCACATGCTGATGGCATCGGCCCAGCGTTGGGTAGACAATCAGTGCTGCAGGTGTGTCCTCCCGTGTCCTGACTATAAGACACCAATTAGCGGCGACTGCTCTGATCTTACCGTCTGATACGTGGAAATATGTGATGTAATGTGCTGAATATTGCTGACTTGTTTTGTTTACATGGCATTATACGACCTGGAAATACAACTATTTCACTCTTTTTCGGTGCTTTAAAATTTTGTTTTGACTTTTTCGTATTTTCAGTTAAGATCAGTAGGCTATATAGCTTCAAATAAATTAAATTATCAAAATTGACAACATTGAAAATGTCTCATCCCAAGGGGTCCCTTTAAACATGATAATCATGACAAGATAAACCTCCCAATGCAGCACACAAAGACAAACAACACTTGAAACAACACTTGAAACGTTAACAGGGACCGATGCCTGACTTGGCAGGAAATATGTTTGTTGATAACATTCAGATTGTGCCTTGTGAAAAGATAAAACTCCGAATACTGCAACGACAAACAGCAGTCACTGTATACTTACAAAGTGAGCGGTTACTGCTGTTTGCCATCGCTTGGTTGTCGCAGATAAATCGCCGGCCCCGGTTAAGTCTCGAAACTCAGAGGTACTGGGTTCAAATCCCGGCCGGGTCGAATGTTTGTCATCGGAGTTTTGCATATACAGTGCTCCAAACTGTTCAAAGGCCTGGAGTGTGCAGTGCTGTCTATGGTACTAAGCACTATTATGAACCATATATAAGAATAGGGCTTAGTCACGACTTCGGGCTGCCTTCTGTCGCGATATTGCCATGATTGTGCAGAAAGCAACGTGAAGCAATATTCACTCACATTTAGATAAATCATAGTCTCTTATGATAAAAAAATCTCGTAACACTGCTTGTTAAAGACCGTCTTCTTGTGTAGTGGTCTTAGTGCAAAGTTTACCCCATCCAGCATCAGTCTTCAGAGTCTGGCCAAGCATCCTCAAAACCAGTGATTAATGTGTTATGTTCCTAAAGGGTAATATCCCATCCTGAAGTGCAGACCTGGCGGAAGCAAAGTAGAAGTGGTCCGGCTGTGATAGAAGTGGTCCGGCTGTGATACTCCCCCTGGAAAATTTTGAAGAAATAAGTGCTCTGAGAGCCATTTTGACTTAAAAATGGTACGGCCATGGCCGGACCGGCCGGACCGCTTCCGCCGGCCCTGAAGTGATATAACGATCGGCATCCTGGAAAAGGTTTCGCTCTTGTGTGTGATAAAACTCTCACCGAAGTATAAAAAATCCCCACCGAAGTGTAAAAAAAGACCCCAACGGAGTATCCCTTCATCTATGATTAATGGTTCTTTCACCAAGTGGTCTCCACGACAGCGACAGACTGGCAACGATGGCTTATTCAGCATTATAACGTCAAGATTTGCCATGTTGATGTAAAAATATAGTATGTTTATGCCAGGATCTGGCACGCCA
>OZ024909.1:79811281-79828848 GCA_964017125.1 Flabesymbios commensalis
AACATAGGGGCTATTCAGCGCCACTATGCTATCGTGTAAACCCAAAAGGCAGTAACTTCTCAATATAATAATAAGCTGAATACTGCAGTGTATTATTCACGACATGTCTCATTTTGTTGGAAATAGTGCTTCTGTCAGAGCTCGTAAAATGATTATTAATGCACGTAAATTATGAGATTTCCGTTTGAAAATTCAGCAATAATTTGCTACAAGAACTAGGTATGTCATGGTAGCATTTGTCTGGTAGAGAACAAAAGTCTACATAGCCTATTTCTCATTTTAAAATGACGATGACTTGAAAGTTTCCTTCCCTCAGTAGAAGTATAGACATGGCAGTGATTGTCACCGCATAGACACATCCCGATTTCCCGTGCTGGACATCATGGACATACACGGGCCATCGGACATGCTGGATGCTGGATGAAGGTCAAAGGGTCAAACTGTCAGCTCAACTCACACATTGGGCCAATTCCGGATGAATGCTGGGCTTAACATGCATTTATCATTGGCCAAGATCTGGCTTAGAATATATCACGCTTATTGGACATCAATGCAAAGACTTTTATTGGAATCCCTACAGCTAGTTTGGAATATTTCACCCCAGCAAAAGCGATACATTGAGACAATGCTGGTTTAATGCTGTCACAGCGTCGTAGACGATGAGCCAGCATTCAACCAACATTGGTTTAATGTTAGCTTTACTTTAACCAGGCCCTGTTCTGGGCACAACACGTCATTCCTCTCTATCCACAGCTTTACTTTAACCAGGCCCTGTTCTGGTTACAACACGTCATTCTTGTCCATCCTCAGCTTTACTTTAACCAGGCCCTGTTCTGGGTACAACACGTCACTCCTGTCTATCCACAGCTTTACTTTAACTAGGCCCTGTTCTGGGTACAACACGTCATTCCTGTCCCTCCTCAGCTTCACTTTAACCAGGCCCTGTTCTGGGTACAACCCGTCATTCCTCTCTATCCACAGCTTTACTTTAACCAGGCCCTGTTCTGGTTACAACACGTCATTCCTGTCCATCCTCAGCTTTACTTTAACCAGGCCCTGTTCTGTGTACAACACGTCATTCCTGTCCATCCTCGGCTTTACTTTAACCAGGCCCTGTTCTGGGTACAACACGTCATTCCTGTCCATCCTCGGCTTTACTTTAACCAGACCCTGTTCTGGGTACAACACG
This sequence comes from Flabesymbios commensalis, assembly GCA_964017125.1. Taxonomy (NCBI): domain Eukaryota; kingdom Metazoa; phylum Annelida; class Polychaeta; order Terebellida; family Flabelligeridae; genus Flabesymbios; species Flabesymbios commensalis. Next base: position 79,812,471 of record OZ024909.1, read on the forward strand.
TCATTCCTGTCCATCCTCAGCTTTACTTTAACCAGGCCCTGTTCTGGGTACAACACGTCATTCCTGTCCATCCTCGGCTTTACTTTAACCAGGCCCTGTTCTGGGTACAACACGTCATTCCTGTCCATCCTCAGCTTTACTTTAACTAGGCCCTGTTCTGTGTACAACACGTCATTCCTGTCCATCCTCGGCTTTACTTTAACCAGGCCCTGTTCTGGGTACAACACGTCATTCCTGTCCATCCTCGGCTTTACTTTAACCAGGCCCTGCTCTGTGTACAACACGTCATTCCTGTCCATCCTCGGCTTTACTTTAACCAGGCCCTGTTCTGGGTACAACACGTCATTCCTCTCCATCCTCAGCTTTACTTTAACCAGGCCCTGTTCTGGGCACAACACGTCATTCCTGTCCCTCCACAGCTTTACTTTAACCAGACCCTGTTCTGGGTACAACACGTCATTCCTGTCCATCCACAGCTTTACTTTAACCAGGCCCTGTTCTGGGTACAACACGTCATTCCTGTCCATCCACAGCTTTACTTTAACCAGGCCCTGTTCTGGGTACAACACGTCATTCCTGTCCCTCCACAGCTTTACTTTAACCAGTTCCTGTTCTGGGTACAACACGTCATTCCTGTCCATCCACAGCTTCACTTTAACCAGGCCCTGTTCTGGGTACAACACGTCATTCCTGTCCTTCCACAGCTTCACTTTAACCAGGCCCTGTTCTGGGTACAACACGTCATTCCTGTCTATCCACAGCTTTACTTTAACCAGGCCCTGTTCTGGTTACAACATGTCATTCCTGTCCCTCCACAGCTTTACTTTAACCAGGCCCTGTTCTGGGTACAACACGTCATTCCTGTCCATCCTCAGCTTCACTTTAACCAGGCCCTGTTCTGGGTACAACACGTCATTCCTGTCCATCCTCAGTTTACTTTAACCAGGCCCTGTTCTGGGTACAACACGTCATTCCTGTCCATCCACAGCTTTACTTTAACCAGGCCCTGTTCTGTGTACAACACGTCATTCCTGTCCATCATCAGCTTCACTTCAACCAGGCACTGTTCTGGGTACAACACGTCATTCCTGTCTATCCACAGCTTTACTTTAACCAGGCCCTGTTCTGGTTACAACACGTCATTCCTGTCCCTCCACAGCTTTACTTTAACCAGGCCCTGTTCTGGTTACAACACGTCATTCCTGTCCCTCCACAGCTTTACTTTAACCAGGTCCTGTTCTGGGTACAACACGTCATTCCTGTCTATCCACAGCTTTACTTTAACCAGGCCCTGTTCTGGGTACAACACTTCATTCCTGTCCCTCCACAGCTTCACTTTAGCCAGGCCCTGTTCTGGGTACAACACGTCATTCCTGTCCATCCACAGCTTTACTTTAACCAGGCCCTGTTCTGGGTACAACACGTCATTCCTGTCTATCCTCAGCTTTACTTTAACCAGGCCCTGTTCTGGGTACAACACGTCATTCCTGTCTATCCACAGCTTCACTTTAACCAGGCTCTGTTCTGGGTACAACACGTCATTCCTGTCCATCCACAGCTTTACTTTAACCAGGCCCTGTTCAGGGTACAACACGTCATTCCTGTCTATCCACAGCTTTACTTTAACCAGGCCCTGTTCTGGGTACAACACGTCATTCCTGTCTATCCACAGCTTTACTTTAGCCAGGCCCTGTTCTGGGTACAACACGTCATTCCTGTCTATCCACAGCTTTACTTTAACCAGGCCCTGTTCTGGGTACAACACGTCATTCCTGTCCCTCCACAGCTTTACTTTAACCAGGTCCTGCTCTGGGTACAACACGTCATTCCTGTCCATCAACAGCTTTACTTTAACCAGGTCCTGTTCTGGGTACAACACGTCATTCCTGTCCATCCACAGCTTTACTTTAACCAGGCCCTGTTCTGGGTACAACACGTCATTCCTGTCCCTCCACAGCTTTACTTTAACCAGTTCCTGTTCTGGGTACAACACGTCATTCCTGTCCATCCACAGCTTCACTTTAACCAGGCCCAGTTCTGGGTACAACACGTCATTCCTGTCCTTCCACAGCTTCACTTTAACCAGGCCCTGTTCTGGGTACAACACGTCATTCCTGTCTATCCACAGCTTTACTTTAACCAGGCCCTGTTCTGGTTACAACATGTCATTCCTGTCCCTCCACAGCTTTACTTTAACCAGGCCCTGTTCTGGGTACAACACGTCATTCCTGTCCATCCTCAGCTTTACTTTAACCAGGCCCTGTTCTGGGTACAACACGTCATTCCTGTCCATCCTCAGTTTACTTTAACCAGGCCCTGTTCTGGGTACAACACGTCATTCCTGTCCATCCACAGCTTTACTTTAACCAGGCCCTGTTCTGTGTACAACACGTCATTCCTGTCCATCATCAGCTTCACTTCAACCAGGCCCTGTTCTGGGTACAACACGTCATTCCTGACTATCCACAGCTTTACTTTAACCAGGCCCTGTTCTGGTTACAACACGTCATTCCTGTCCCTCCACAGCTTTACTTTAACCAGGCCCTGTTCTGGTTACAACACGTCATTCCTGTCCCTCCACAGCTTTACTTTAACCAGGTCCTGTTCTGGGTACAACACGTCATTCCTGTCTATCCACAGCTTTACTTTAACCAGGCCCTGTTCTGGGTACAACACTTCATTCCTGTCCCTCCACAGCTTCACTTTAACCAGGCCCTGTTCTGGGTACAACACGTCATTCCTGTCCATCCACAGCTTTACTTTAACCAGGCCCTGTTCTGGGTACAACACGTCATTCCTGTCTATCCTCAGCTTTACTTTAACCAGGCCCTGTTCTGGGTACAACACGTCATTCCTGTCTATCCACAGCTTCACTTTAACCAGGCTCTGTTCTGGGTACAACACGTCATTCCTGTCCATCCACAGCTTTACTTTAACCAGGCCCTGTTCAGGGTACAACACGTCATTCCTGTCTATCCACAGCTTTACTTTAACCAGGCCCTGTTCTGGGTACAACACGTCATTCCTGTCTATCCACAGCTTTACTTTAGCCAGGCCCTGTTCTGGGTACAACACGTCATTCCTGTCTATCCACAGCTTTACTTTAACCAGGCCCTGTTCTGGGTACAACACGTCATTCCTGTCCCTCCACAGCTTTACTTTAACCAGGTCCTGTTCTGGGTACAACACGTCATTCCTGTCCATCAACAGCTTTTCTTTAACCAGGTCCTATTCTGGGTACAACACGTCATTCCTGTCTATCCACAGCTTTACTTTAACCAGGCCCTGTTCTGGGTACAACACTTCATTCCTGTCCCTCCACAGCTTCACTTTAACCAGGCCCTGTTCTGGGTACAACACGTCATTCCTGTCTATCCACAGCTTTACATTAACCAGGTCCTGTTCTGTGCACAACACGTCATTCCTGTCAATCCACAGCTTTACTTTAACCAGGTCCTGTTCTGGGTACAACACGTCATTCCTGTCCATCCTCAGCTTTACTTTAACCAGGCCCTGTTCTGGGTACAACACGTCATTCCTGTCCATCCTCAGCTTCACTTTAACCAGGCCCTGTTCTGGGTACAGCACGTCATTCCTGTTCAACCATAGCTTTACTTTAACCAGACCCTGTTCTGGGTACAACACGTCATTCCTGTCCATCCACAGCTTCACTTTAACCAGGCCCTGTTCTGGGTACAACACGTCATTCCTGTCCCTCCACAGCTTTACTTTAACCAGACCCTGTTTTGGGTACAACACGTCATTCCTGTCCATCCACAGCTTTACTTTAACCGGGCCATGTTCTGGGTACAACACGTCATTCCTGTCCATTCTCAGTTTACTTTAACCAGGCCCTGTTCTGGTTACAACACGTCATTCCTGTCCATCCTCAGTTTACTTTAACCAGGCCCTGTTCCGGGTACAACACGTCATTCCTGTCCCTCCACAGATTTACTTTAACCAGGCCCTGTTCCGGGTACAACACGTCATTCCTGTCCCTCCACAGCTTTACTTTAACCAGGCCCTGTTCTGGTTACAACACGTCATTCCTGTCCATCCTCAGTTTACTTTAACCAGGCCCTGTTCTGGGCACAACACGTCATTCCTGTCCATCCTCAGTTTACTTTAACCAGGCCCTGTTCCGGGTACAACACGTCATTCCTGTCCCTCCATAGCTTTACTTTAACCAGGCCCTGTTCTGGGTACAACACTTCATTCCTGTCCCTCCACAGCTTCACTTTAACCAGGCCCTGTTCTGGGTACAACACGTCATTCCTGTCCATCCTCAGCTTTACTTTAAGCGTTTAAATATTAACCCTTACAGCGCTGAAATATTTCGAATAAACTATGGAGACCAAAGGTGTTTTTTTAAATTTGAAATCGTCAGTAATGTCTTAGGTAGCTCTATCTGCTTCATTTGAATACCTATGTTAGGGGCCTACGACCATTATAAATTGTCCAAATTTTTCAGTGCGGGGATCGTCAGAATCTGACGTCTATAGACGTCAGAATCTGAAGAAGGTCCCCTGAAAGGGTTAATGAATCAATCTGCGCAATTTGTTTAGCCCTTATGATAGTTTTATACAACATGATTGTGCAGAGAGCGATGCATAGCAATATTCATTCACGCAAGAACCGTTTGCATGTGTACCCGCCTGTACTAAATTAATGGTAAGCAAAGTAGCTCATGCATGGTAAACTCCCACTTTACAAGCCACTGTCGGCCAACTATCTGCGACGCTGGCCCAGCATGAAATCAACCTTGAGTATAGCCGCGACGTCTTCTCAGAGGCCGTGGATTGCTGTACTCGTTTTACCAGAAAAAAATCAACGTTTTCCAACATGACGGTGACTGAGAGCGATCTCGACCATTAGGTCCGAGAAACGATCATAAGTTTTTATGGACTGTGCGGAAAATGAGCTGACTGTGCGATCTGTAGCTGAAATGTTACTGATTCTAGAAAATCTTTTTTCAAATTCTTTATTCGAGGGCAAGTTTTAAATATGACCGTTCAAATAAATGTCCCACGGTTTTGTATCCAGTCAATCTGTGGCTGTAACCTGTTTGAGCCACTGGGGCTACCTTGGGTAGACGCTTTTTGCTTGTCAGAACACAGTTTGTTTTGATGTTATTCATAACTTTAGCAGATGATTAGTCAAGAGTTCCGCACTTAATCAATCCCAGGCGCACAGTGGCCATTTTTCTCCCGTCTGTGTTTGAAATAAACCCGCTGTCGTTTTTTTTAAAGCTGCATCATCTGGGAGCATGGCCGGATTCTGGGTTAATGATTGTCTGCCCTCTCTATTGACCCTGTCAGTGTGGGAACCGACAATAGACGTCAGAATGTGACGTCTATGGTCGATAACGGCCGTAGACCCATAACATAGGTATTCAAATGAAGCACTAATTAATATATGTATGATGATTTAAAATTGAAAAAACCCTTTGGTCTTCATGGAATTTTCACCCACTTGAAGTTGTGTCTCGCTGACGCGATCCACAACTTCAAGTGAGTGCAAATATTTCACCGTTGTTGTAAGGGTTTACAGGTATCTTGGTGAATTTGTTAGTTTTCTGTCATTTGATGTGAAAAAACATTTTCAGAGAAAAAAAATCACGAGGAATGAATGTCTCCCAGCTTAGTTTATTTTACTAACTGATTATCAGTCAAAATCTGCTTTATTTATTTTGGTGACATTCAATTTATTCAATCAATCAATCAATCAATCAATCAATCAATCAATCAATTAATCAATCAATCAATCAATCAATCAATCAATCAATCAATCAATCAATCAATCAATCAATCAATCAATCAACCAATCAATCAATCAATCAATCAATCAATCAATCAATCAATCAATCAATCAATCAATCAATCAATCAATCAATCAATCAATCAATCAATCAATCAATCAATCAATCAATTAATCAATCAATCAATCAATCAGTCAATCAATCAATCAATCAATCAATCAATCAATCAATCAATCAATCAATCAATCAATCAATCAATCAATCAATCAATCAATCAATCAATCAATCAATCAATCAATCAATCAATCAATCAATCAATCAACCAATCAATCAATCAATCAATCAATCAATACAGCTTCTAAGAAGCCTATATTCTCAGCGGACCGAGCTCAGAGGCGCACAAATCTTTAGTGTGATCATGTGTCATAATTGAGGCCAAAGCAGGTTTGTCAACAGTGATTTAAGTAATTTCCTGAATGTTAAAATTATTTCAGCATTACGTATTGGCACATACAGGACGTTCCATAAGGCTGCGCCAGATGTAGAGAAAACTCTTGACCCAGTCTTGGTTTTTATAGGGGGAACAACAAATCTATTTAAATTTGTGGAACGTAGATATTTTGAACATTTCGGCCGAACAAGTTAGTCGGCCAGACATGCAGGTTGGTAGTCTCTTGGGTTCGGAAAGTTATTGGCATATCTTAAAAAGAATGCAAAACTTGACAGGAAACCAATGTAATCGTTTCAGAATAGGAACGGAACGACTAATAATACATAGGCCTTGGTTACCACTCTTGCAAGGCAGTTGTGAACGCGTTGTAATCTAGCGATATCCTTTTCTGGCATATATTGTGAACAAGTGCGTTACAATATTCTGACTTGCTACTTGACGATATCTAAGAAGTTTTTTTAATTTTATTTAAAAAAAACAATAGAAGTGTTACTGATTGATTGATTAATTGATTGATTGCATTATGTTTCAAACAAGTTCCGCCCAAATATAATTACACTGAAAATGGTAAAATAGTATCTGATGGATTATCAGTTTGTCAAATGATTAAATATGACGGATATTGTCAAGTTTCAATAAATTACAATATTGTTTGTCATAGCGAAATAAAAAAGATCAAATCCTCCGCGAATACGAAGCCTTTGCATATATTTCGTTTGCCTGTACACGTGATGGAAATAATAGATTATGGACAGCCATTCACTTGGTCGCGGAAAACAGGGTACAAATTTAGGAAGATCAAACCCAAGAGGGAGGTGTTCAATTACGAAAAATTGCAACTAACACTTCAGAGGGACGAGGGTTAAATGTTCCAGCGATGATTTATCTGTGAACTCTGCCATAATATTTGAAGACAGAGGTGTTTTATGTAACCATGGTAACCAGAGGATGACATCCAGGGACATGGGTCTAGACAAGGAAGCTTCCTGGCCCAGGACAGCTTGACACACACAAAACACGTTAGCCCAATGTTGTTTAGATGTTGGCCCACAGTGTACGACTTCGACCCAACATTAAAACGACATTGGATTCACGTCTGGTGTTTGTCGGCAGCTAATCCCATTGTGGCAGCCTTGGTTGAATAAACAGCACTTAGACTAGTAGTCTGTCAAAAATGATGTAAATTAAAGGTTTGACCTTGAACAAATAGCGGCCACCTTGGATTTGCCCCACAATGCACTGTCTAGGGTGCACTCTGGTTTCACCACTGTGTCGGGCGCACCTAAAAACCCTCAGATAGATACAAAAACCATGAATCTGCTTCAATTCTGTCAAAAATGATATAAATTAAAGGTTTGACCTTGAACAATTGACGGCCATCTTGGATTTGACCCACAATGCAATGGCCAAGGTGCTTTCTGGCCACACTACGATGTCGGACATGCCTAAAAACCCTAAATAGTGAGGGACGGTAGTGTCAAATGCTGCCATAAATTTGCACATCCGGTAAAAAGTACAATATTTGGTACATATAACTTTTAGGGCCTGCTCTTTCAGATTTTTGATGGAAGCAACTTGGGATGTTTGTGTTTCCACATTTTTCAGCAAATCCAAGATGGCCGCCATCCAAGATTGAAAATGGACATGTCTTAGATCCTAATTCTTCTTACTTTAATGTTGCCACTGTTTTGTTTTATTTTCTTTCTGGTTCCAGAGTCACCTATAAATGAATTGGAAGTCAATGCGAGGTGATTCCTTGTGTTATTCACCAAATTGAAGGTCAAATGACTGAAAAACAGCTAAAACGCAACATACGTATATTGCGAATATGTTGTGTTGCTATGAGCTTTGCTGTCATTTAATAGATGCACAATGGGTTGATTTTTTGTCTGGTCAGGAGGTATATATCACATGTTGGAAATTGCTAGAATGAAATGTAGCCTAATGTGTGAAAATTTATTCATGTGTGTATCAATATAAGTATGTATATAGGCCTGGTTACAGATACTATGTATGCCTTTGCACGTCAAGCCAGATCAGATAGCTTAGGTGTTGGAATACCTAAGTTAAGGTGTTGGAATACCTAAAACAAAATGTGTCTGAGCACAAGACATGGATCAGCCAATCTATGCCATAGCCAAGCAGATACAGTGGAAGGGGACTGACACACTTGTACATAACAAGCTTGTACTGATGCTTGGAGCCCTGCAAAGCATATACAGTGGAAGGGGACTGACACACTTGTACATAAAAAGTTTGTACTGATGCTTGGAGCCCTGCACATTAAGTTTGTAATAGAAGCAGTTAAGGGACAGTTGGTGAGATGGGTCTGGATTTTTATCTGTTATCAGCGAGGCTGGTGTTTTAACATCAGGCCGTGCTGAAGCTCTGTCTTCACCTACTCCGGATCACCATCTGAAACGAATGAGGTATGTTCACCAGGTGTTCTTGCTTGCTGGCAGCATACTAAAGAATGAAACAATTGAGGGCCTATAAGCTTCAGATAGTGTTTGCCAATAAGATGAGTGGGATGCTTCCATGAGAAATGAATCACGACAGTTTGCGTACTGGTCTCTGGTATTAGATCTTGATATGCTCCATTGTCGCTTTGTTCGTTCAGTCAGAGAGGGACATTTATTTTTATTTTTGACCAAACCCATTACTCCCGTTGGCTTCCGGTTCATGTGAAGGACATGGTTTAACTGCAGCATAAGCATCCTGAGGTTTTGCAAGAATTCCGTAGGGGCAACTTTGTTGTTCAGAAAAGTGAGCAAAGGTTCTCACTTAATGATTTTGAGGAGGTCACCGATATTTTCACTAGCTTCCATAATATGGAGCATCATGAAGAGGGTTCTAGTTATCAAGATAAATTTGCAAAGAATGTTCTCTCTGCTCCCGAAAAACTACATCCAAACCCCTTCTCTCTCCAGAATTGATGCGACTTAGTTAGTCTCTATATACCCAAGAAGTGATGCCATCCGCTGTTACAGAGACTCTCTGTGATGCTTATGCACTAGGGAAAAAAAGGCATGAAAAATTTGTTTGTGAGCACTTTGGAAAATGTGATGTTTCCCTTACAGATTCAATTTAGAGAGTAACTCTACAAACATTTACAAAAAGCACTGATATCAAATCGAAGGTCAATAATATTGTCAAGGCACTGAAGAAAGATGTCCAGTTGGTGTCCCATCTTTTTTATATCTGCAGCCAAGGCCAGATTTTGATTTGATGAATTATTTAAGTATGAGGAGCAGAGAGAGCCACCATCTTTATTTGACAAAAGATAGCTCAGGTCTGATAAAAAGTCTGATATAGTACACTGTCTGACCATCCCAAAGGTTACATCTCCAGATGATATTACAGTGATTGTTTTGGATGCTCCAGCTGTCGCTCACATGATCCGCCCAACCAAGGCCACTGATTTCCAGCAATATGTTGACCACCACTTTATCCCATACATTGCAAGCGTTATATCTGAATCAGCCTCACGGGCTGCTATCATATGGGGCACATACCCTGATCATAATATTAAAGCTCAGACCCAATCCAGACGAGGTAATCCTGGTGCAAAAACTGTTGTTGCACCATCCAAGCCTATCCCTAGGCCTATGGAAAATGTTTCTGGGAAATGTAGAAAATAAGATTCAACTCTTCAGGTACCTATCCAAAGCTATTGTTAAGGCAGAACATCTGAGAAATGTAATTGTTTACTCAATCTGTGATGACACTGTACGCAATAACAGTTTTGACCAGCAATCAGCAGCTGAATTGAAAACAATTATGCCATGTAACGACCAAGAAGCTGACAGCAGGATCTTTTTTGCATCTGTATGACGCATCAAAGCATGGCCATTCAAAAGCATTCATCCGAGTTATGGATAGAGTTATGGATAGGAACTGGAAAAACCATCCACTGCATTCCAGTTCATCAGGTTATCAAAAGTCTTGGTCCAGAAAATTATCTTGCACTTCCACTTGTACATCCTTATACCGGCTGTGACATTCATCGTCATTCCTTGGTATTAGAAAGAATACAGCATGGGCTGCATCGAGGTATACTCAGAACTCACTGAAACTCTGATTGATCTTTCTGAGTAATCTACTCTCCTAACCATTCACTCCTTACACATGGCACGCCTTAAACGTTGGGCAGTTATCATGTACAGTAAGAGTCTTGGATGTTCCAAGGTGTATGATGCCAGGTGTCAACTATTTACGCATGGCACGCGTATGCTTGACCACACCCCTCCAACTCAGGCAGCCCTATTTTCCCTAGGCGGGCGCTGTTGTTGGCAGCCTTTATATGGAGGCAAGTTAAGGGGTCACAGCAGCATGTACAGGAAATCTCGCAATGGGGTTGGATGCAAGAAAAGAAAACCGAAAACTGGGTGCCATTTTGGACAGAGCTGTCTGATGCAAACAGTGCGATCTTGCATCATTATGGATGTACACAAGCATGCAGAGGTAGCTGCAAATATTGCAAGGCATGACTCAGGTGCACTATTTTATGTACATGTGAAGGTGGATGTATCAACAATACTTTGTTTTAGGTTGTTGTTAGTATATAGCAAACAAAATTGGTTGCTGGAACTTGCCATTTCATAACTAGTCAAATTGGCACATATGTTTGTTTAATCTTTTTGCAACAACTCAAATGGGTACACGTGTTTGTTTTATAATGTTTTACTAATCTGGCAACTGATTAAATGGGTACACGACGTGTTTATACAGCAAGTGATGAGCTTTATATTATTGTGCTAAATAACTTAGTTAGCTGATGCATTATATTGTCACACAGGCTCGAATGGTTGATGGATAAGAATTTATAATGGCTAATCTACTAATAGGCTGAATAGTAGTACAAAATGGAGGCTTATTTTGTTAATAATTGATTTTATGTCAGTTTGAATTTAGATTAAACCTTGTTGGTGTGTCTAACTGCCAAAATCAGTTGTAAATTGGATAAGTTTCACGATAACACACACTTGATTATTTGACTTTGTTGTGTAATCATTAGTGTATTTTGTTACTATTTTGCGACTAGTCATTTGCAACCAGTCAAATGGGTGTACGTGTTTGTTTTACCATGTTTCAGTCATTTGGCTACTAGTCAAATGGGTACATGACGTGTTTAATACAGAAGATGGTGGGCTTCAGATTATTGTGTTGAATTACTAGCTGACGCAGTAGATAGTTACACCGGCTCGAGTGGTAGATGGGCAAAAATGTATAATGGTAATGGCTAATGTACTGAGAGGTTGAATAGTAATACAAACTGGAAGTTTATTTTGCTATTAATTGATTTGAAGTCAATTACAATTTAGATTAAAAACCTTGCTGGTGTGGCACACTGCCACAATCAGTTATAGATCGAATAAGTTTCAAGACATGTACTTGATCATGTGACCGTTTTGTGTAACTATAAGTGTATTTTTGTTCTGATTCTTACAAAACATTTTATTCTGTTGTCTCTTATTATGTCCAAAATTTATTTTTCATCGTGCACTCTTGCTTTGCTAAAGAACTGAGCACCTGCTAAAAAAGAGGGTACGACCAAAGTTGGCATTATTACATGACTTATATACTGTTTAACGATGACCTGAAACATATGTCCTTTTTCCATAAGATGATAAGTTGACCTCAAACCACTTCGTAGACCACGCCAATGAGCTCAGTGGGCTAGAAAACCCGGGAAATGACAGTAAGATCATAAAAATCAGACAATAAACCATTGAGTTATGCTATAGTCCTGTCCTGATTGGCGGCCATTTTGAATTTCGCCCAAAATGGTGGAAAAGCTAAAATGTCAACTTGCTTCCATCGAAAATATTGAAGAGTATGATCTCAACGTCCTCTGTGCCAATTTTGGTGCTTTTTACCAGATGTGCAAATTTATTACCCCACCGTCCCTCACTAAAAATAGACATCAAAATCATGGATCTGCGTCCTTTCTATCGAAAATGATATCAATTTAATGTTTGCCCTTAGCCAAATGGCGGCCATCTTGGAAAATGGCGGCCATCACTCTTAAGCTACTACTTTGAGATTGCTATCACGATTTTCTGTAATGTCTATGAATATACCTTTCAAATGATACCACATACGTTTGGCCACCTTGATTGGTACCGATCAACCCCTGTAGCTGACGGACTACGACTCAGGGCCCGTATTCTCGTACAAGTTACGATATATCGCAGGCTTCTGATTGGTCGAGATGGCCATCTCGACCAATCAGAAGCCTACAATATATCGTAACTTGTACGAGAATACCAGCCGAGTGCACTTATTGTACTGTTAACCCCTGCAACGCTGGATTTTTTTTAAGCCGTGGAGACCAAAGGGTTTTTTTCTATTTAAAATCATCATAAATGTCTTAGTTACCTCTTTCCGGTTCATTTGAATACCTATGTTGTGGGTCTACGGCCATTATTAATATTGTAATTCTTTCAGGGTCTACAGACGTCAGATTCTGACGTATAAAAACGGTCCTCGTGCTGAAAGGGTTAAAGCACAAAGCACGACTAACGGTTTTGTTTTAGTAAAATCACTGTTATTGGGAATGAAAGTGTTCAAACATCCAAATTTGCAAATGTTTGGACTCAAAGTAAACAAATACGGTTAACTTTTACCCAGCTAAAGTTGTGGTCGCGATAGCGAAACTTAAATTCACGTGGGTGTTAAATAAAATTGTAAAAATTTTTTAGAGCTTTATCTGGAACTTTATCTGGAACTGATTGAAAATACTTCCTTGGTGTAAATATAACTATTACCCAGTCAATAGGAGACGTTGACCCAATGCTGGGCTAACGTTGGTCCACCGTCTGCGACGTCGGCCCCACATTAACCCAACATCTGGTCAGGTGTAATGTTTACTGAGTATAATATGTGTTACCATGACAACTCTTTGTTCTTCCCACATATTAGAATCAGGCAAGCAGGCAGGAAGACAGGAAGGAAGGAAGGCAGGCAGATATGTAGGTAAGCAGGTAGGCAGATTTAACAGAACTATTCAGACCAATACAAGCTTAAGATGTGGATCATTGCTGTCGTAATTTTCTACTTAAGAAGTTAAGGTGAAGGAAACTGACATGATGTGATAAAATAATAATAATAATAAAAAAATTAAATCTCTGAATATATATTTTGTTATTCAATAATTTTATTGACGAATTGTATATAGTGTACACCCAGCAACTAGGAGAGATTGAACCAGCGTGAGTTTATTCCGACCACCTGTGACGCTGGCCCAACATTCCGCCAACAATATTTTAACGTCTAGTGAATGCTGTGTAGATAGATAGATCATGCATTACCCTGATTACATTTGATGAATACATGTTGTAAGTATGTCTTGAGAAACCCGTTAAGATACAAGTTGTATCGCTATCACGGGGCCAACAAATATGTTAAAACTTACAGATCGGGGATCGACTTTAGACGTCAGAATCTGACGTCTGTAGACACCCAATTCTGACGTCAAAAGTCGATGCCCTGTAAAAGTAAAATATGTATAGTGACCGTACATCCATAACATAGGTATTCAAATGAAGCGGAAAGAGCTAACTAAGACATTTATGATGATTGCAAATTGAAAAAAATCCTCTGATTTCATCACCAAAAGGTTTACGCCAACATTATTTTAACGTCTAGTGTGTAGTGCTGTGTAAATAGTTAAGCCTCTAGAAAATTCATTCAGGTGTCGCCACTTTTTAAATGAAAAGCCGGTTCATTAAAATCGCCAAAGTCACCCCGTTGCGTGTTGTGGCTGTGTGATGAGTAGCGGAAGTGCTGTCAGTGTACTTCCGGTTGGCTTCTGGGAATAACGACCTTGAGACTGAACCCTGGATGTCTGAAGAAGGTCAAGCGGCTTAGATCAAAAACTCTTAGAGGCTGGACATTATGGACATGCACTGACCATCAGACAAGCTGGATGAAGGGCAAAGTGTCAGACTGTCAGCTCATCTCACACATTGGGCCAATGCTGGGTGAATGCTGGGACAAACATGCATCCATCATCCTAACATTGGCCAAGATCTGGTTTAGAACAAATCACGCTTATTGGACATCAAATCTAAGACTTTTACTGGACCCCCCATTGCTAGTGGGCGGGGGCCCTGGTGTAGTGGTTAGAGGTGCCTGCTTTGCAAGTCGGACATCGCGGGTTTGAGCCCCGCTCTGGCCTCCAAGCTACAAAAATATTTCTTACCCGCTCGCTCGTAAAGATTCAATATTGTGAGGAGTCTCCATGACCGAGAGGTAGCGTGCTCGGCCTCAGACATTCAGGGCCCGAATTTTGAATTCTGTGTCTGTAGGACAGTGGCAACTCATTCATCTCCCCATCCTCAGGAGGTTCTCCTGGCCCAGTTTAGCCTATATGCGCCCCCGGGGAAATTTTTGATTTCCAAAAGTTTTCTCATGCGATCTAAGGCATATTGTTTCTCAATCAGTATATCACCAAATCATAATGAAAGTCCTAAATAAGGTGATGATTTTTTTCTCAGGGGGGGGGGGGGAGGGGGGGGGGGGGGTTCCAGCGTCGTAGTTGGCCCAGCGTCGTAGACGATGGGCCAGCATTAAACTAACATTGGACTAATGTAGTGTGTTTGCCGGGACGCTTATTGAAACCAATGCTCAGACTTTTACAGAAATCCGTAGAAACCAGAACGTCTGAATCAATGTTGGCTGAATGCTGGTTTAGCGTCTGGGACGCTGGGAAGCTGCATCATGCTGTGGTCAACACTGGGATATAGGTCACTGGGTCAAACGGGATTTCAGAAAGATGTCTGTTAATCAAGTGTAACGTTAGAGTTCCACCGTATGCTGCTTTCACTTGTGTTTGTAAAAAAACGTAAGTCCTTTTCAAGTTATCTGATTTGCTCTGGCTTCACGTATTTAATAATGACTTCCATAACGCCAGTATCTTTCAACAAAATAGAGAATCAATGCCGTAGGTCGTCATGATTCATATAACCCTCACAATGCTGAATTATATGTGTATAAACCTGCTAATTCTTACAAAACTGAAATATGTTAATATAAACCATAGAGACTAAAGATATTTTCAATTTGAAATCACCATAAATGTCTTAGTTAGCTCTTTCCGCTTCATTTGAATACCTATGTTATGGGTCTACGGCTTTTATAAATATTTTACTCTTTCGATGTGAGAATCGACTTTAGACGTCTATAGACGTCAGATTGCTGGTAATCCAATTGATATCCTTGGTACCTGGGGCTGCAATAATTGAGACCCCCCCCCCGGTGGTACCTCAGATAACTGCATTATTTAGGGGTGATTGGCTATCATGTGACCCTCTCAGAGGGTCACATGATAGCCAATCACCCCATATAAAGACAAATTATTCATACCATATAAGGGGTAATAGATCACCTTTAAAATTGTAGTTACGATTAGCGATTATAGGCCTGCTTCACCATTCATTCACCTTGTTATGTGAATTACATCCATCAGTATTGAAATCTCTCAGGCGTCACATTTTGTCCACCTTGGGCTTAGGCTTACAACCACAACCCCCACCTAAAGGTACAACAAACATCACCTGAAATACAGATGTGAAACATTAAATCAAAACTTAGAAACGCCTTATTTTGCCGGTATATACATTATTTCTAACATTATTTACATGATACGTAGGCTAATTAATTGCGACATGCGTTTAGAAAAATAAGTATTTATTTTGCTCTGACTTTCCTGGTGACTGATTCTGAAACCACAATTTATAGCTAGACGTGCTGTTCATCATTTCCAATACGTCGCGCCTCCGAGCTCGGTCCGCTGAGGATTTAGCGTTGTTGAGTATCTCATCCTATCATTTTCTCCCCAGAAGACACGAAACTTTGACCCAATGCTGGTATAATGTTGGATCGCCGTCGCGTTTCCCAAGTAACCTAATGTATTGCAGCGTATAACAACGTATGGTGGCATATCGTAGTGCATCGTCTCGTATTGTTTCGAATTGCAGCTGGCAGCACACCACAGCGTATCAGAACGTATTGTAGCGTATGGTAACGTAGAGTAGCATATCGTAGTGTTTCGTAGCTTATTGTAGCGTACGGGAGCGTATCATAGCGTATCGTAGCGTATTGTAGCATGTTGTTTGAGTATGGTAGCCTCTCATAGTATATCACAGCGTATTGCAGCGTATGGG